>VXAU01000920.1:29283-207675 GCA_013399695.1 Formicarius rufipectus | reverse complement strand
GGGCGGCGCATGCGCAGTGCGGACGGCGCCGGGCCCTGAGGCGCCGCCCCGGGCTGTGGGAGCGGCGATGGGGACGGAGACGTGGGATAACCGGGATAACCCACTGTGGGATGAGGGAAACGGGATAACAGGGATAACCAGCTGTGGGATGAGGGACACGGGATAACCCGCCGTGGGATAACCAGCCGTGAGCTGAGGGACACGGGATGACAGGGATAACCAGCCCTGGCCTGAGGGACATGGGATAGATTAACCGGGATAACTCGCCATGGGATGAGGGACATGGGATAACCGGGATAGCCCACTGTGGGTTGAGGGACACCGGGATAACCAGGATAACTGGAACAGCCTGCTGTGGGCTGAGGGACACGGGCTAACTTGGATGCTCCTCCGTGATCTTCCCAAGTCCCTCTGAGCCGCAGGACCCCCGGATGAGGGGGCTGTGCAGCTCTGGCTGACACAGCCCTGCGATGCCAAAGGCGCTTTTATTTACCAACCATGAAATAATTGTGGTTTGGGTTGGAAGGAACCTTAAGGATTGTCCAGTTCCAACTACAAGCAGGGACACCTTCCACTAGACCGCCTTATTCATCCTGGCCTTCAACACTTCCAGGGGAGGGGCAGCCACAAAGTCTCTGGGCAGCTTTTACCAGGGCCTCACCACCCTCACAGTAAAGAATTTCTTCCTAACACCTAATCTAAAACCTACTGCCTCTCCATTTGAAGCTATTCCTCCGGTCCTGTCACTACATGCTCTTGTAAATAGTCTCTTTCCATCTTTCTTTTACACTGCTTTCAGGTACTGGAAGGCCACAATTAGGTCACCCCAAAGCCTTCTCCAGGCTGAACAATCCCAATTCAGCAATTCCTTGTAGGAGAGGTGCTCCATCCGTCTAATTGACCTAGTGGCTTCATCTAGACTTGTCCAAACAGGTCCACATCCTTCTTGTGTTGGGGACCCCAGAGCTGGAAGCAGCACTGCAGGTTGGGGTCTCACCAGAGCAGAGCATAGGGGCAGAATCCCCTCCCTCACCTGCTGCCCACACTCATTTTGATGCAGCCCAGGATACGGTTGGGACAAGCTTGGAGCAAAGTGCAGTTGTTCCCATATTAACAAGTCCATAAACACTGATGACATGTAGCTCAGGGGGATACTGAGCCTTTTGCCCAAGCGCATGACTGTTTTATAAGTTTGTTTTTCAGAAGTTTCATGTTTGACTTGGACAGCAGTAGGCCAACATGTACCAACAGTCTGCTCAATCACATAGCTCTTCGATCCAGCTCCCATTTTAGAAATTCATGTATTAAATTGTTTCTTCAGCTTTTTCTTAGTAGGAGCTTGAACATTACTTCCGTGGCACAGCACTAATGCCACTGGAATACACATAAACACCCACTTCCGCCTCATGTTTTTTTGTTCTGTTTTTCTGTTTAACTAACAACTGCTGAATATAAGTTTTATCACTTTCATTCAAATCATCAGAACTGTTGTATGTATTCAATATTAATGAACTTAGCATTAAATTCCATAATGTCTGATACTGTAGCTAATTTCAGTACAAATGACTGTGTGGGAATCTCATTATCCTCCCTAAGCATTCACAGTATTATGTTTTTTTCTGTCATTCTGCAGATGTACTCAATATAAAGGGTAAGAATTGTGAAAACAAGAATTCATTTCAGTATTAATTACACTAATATTTTAGTATTAATGACAGTAATAAGCCTAAGTAATTTCCTGTTGTAAGAGAAATAAGTGCATATTAATTGAGAAACAGCTCATAAAAATATTTTTTATGTCCCTGCTTTTATCTCACTGTAACAGACAAAATTCAGCCATGGGCAAAAGGCCACAAAGCATGTATATACCTTGGTCTGGCAAAGCAGGTTTTAACCCAGAAAACACCTGTATGATGATTTATATCACAAATATTGACTCCATAGCCCCAAACCAGATTTACCACAGCCCTAGGACTGATCTCTGCCATAACTTGGGCACTTTCTGATCCTTTCTGTGGTGTTTCACTGCAGCATTACAAGTGCCAGACTGTTGATGTTCCTGATATGGTGGAAGCAGCCTCTCAATTACCACTCCATCTCAAAAAACAGTGGGGGCTAGTGTCTGCAACTTCTCTTTCTCACTGGGATGAGGGATCAGGGACACAGAGGGAAGAGCACTCAGAGAAGACAAGAGACAGTAAGTTAGCAGCATCACTGGTGCCTTGCGAGGTGGGGCAAGGTGAACGTGCCCAAGATGAAAATTACTGTCAGCTCCTAAAGAGCACAACTGACACATCCAAACACAACCTTGCCAGTCAAGGAACAACCAGGAGCTGTGATCATATGGACCTATGGGCCTGTGTGCCTTGTCCTCTGTGTCACCACAGGTAATTCTGGCAGGACTACCTGAACAAACACCCTTGGTGCTTATGGGTGTGAAAAGGCAAGTGCAAGGAAGTGAAATCATTTGTGTGTGAAAAAGTCACCTGTCTGGCTGGTGTCGTAGTGTTACACTTGCAGCACTAAACAGCTATACTCTGAGTTTTGTACATCACCCTGCAAGTGCCAGGAGGGCTTGGCCAGGGCCAGGCTGAGCCTTCGCCCCCAGCAGAGACTGACTGGGCAGCTGCACTCTACTGATGTTCAGACCATCAGTGCTCCTCTTGCTAAAGATGACTTAGATGAGACAAATCCTACAGAGGATTTAAGTTCTTTAGAATTTATTTCAGAAACCCAAACAGAAGGCAGAATGGAAAGATCTGACCTTTAAAGAGGCTGTTGTTGTTCCTCTGTGAAATGTCTTTGTCTCCTCTGACCCAAGTGACAGAGCAACACTATATCAGATTCATGAGTGGGTGTTCTGACCTCATGAGAAGCAACATTTAGGAATGTGTCTAGCCTACTGCCTTACTTGCCCTCTTCACCTGGTTTCCTAGTGCTCCTTTTGCCCCTATTCCCACCCATGGTCACTGGTGCACGTATCTTCTGAAGAATATTTTCTACTAGGAGTAATAAAGATGAAGGCACACTTATGCTCAGGCACACGCTGCCCGTGAAAGGAAGGGACTGTACTCTCTTTTTTTGGACATGAGTAATATTCATCCTTACCTTGGCATTGAAAGAACATTCTCTGGTCCTTGAGTCACTGAGCCTCACTACAGCAAGGAGGGTGGATTTTCCTGCCAAGAAAAGCTCTTGTTCAAAATCTTTCACATAGAACCACTGGTTGAGCATCAGTATGGCTTGTGGTTTGTTACTTTTACATGCAGATGTTGCACACAGTTCTGCTTTGCACAATCACAAATCTGTTTAAAAGTTCACATTTAAAAAAGTATTCTTTACCAAAGACAACAAATCAGAGTTGCAATCTCTGAGCTTTGGTGTCTGGCCCAGTTAAAATGTTTTGGGAGGTCTGTCTGTTGGATGTCAGAAGACGAGAAAAGCTGTTATGCTGGGGTGCCTGGCCGGGTCACAGACCCACATAAAGCAATGAATCACCAATTTCACAGCTTAAACAAAAATACCTTCAAGCTCTTCCAGAAATTCCACCTTATGTCATCAGAATGCACATAACTCATCACCAGCAGAGTTCAGCTGCTCCACATACAACGCAGATCCAGGCCATGGGCTAACCAGTATCAATTGTGAGGGCCCTCTCGAAGCAGACAGCAGTGATCCTTGGGGCTGTTGTGTGCAAACCAGGAGCTGGATTTCAGTGGTCCTTGTGGGTCCCTTCCAACTCAGAGTATCCTCTGATTCTATGAAGAGCTCCCACCTCAAGGGAAAACATGATCCTGGTCTGTTTGTTCATCTCATTCAGTCACAGTTTCCTTATTGACTAAATTCAAAGCCCCCACTAACCATGCTTTCCCTGTCCCTCCTGCTTATCTCCCTGTCTGCCCTATTTTGATGCCTTTCATTTCCCAGTCCCAGTTTTTGCTCTCAGGAATACCTTCCCTGTTTTTCTCAAATGCTTTTTCCTGGTGCTTTCTGCACTTTTTCACCCTACTGTCTGTCCAGCCACTTGCCGATAAGCTCCTGCACACACAAGTGGTCATCAGACACAGCCACCAACTCTCTCTCTCCAACCCACTGAGTAGCTCCTTGTTGTAGCCTCTATGTCTGGCCAGTATCAGCTGAATTCTTCTGATCCAACTCCTGTACAATAATAATAATAAACTATACCAAGTGCTGGACCATGCAACGTTCACATATAGAGCAAGGTCAGTATTGCACAAGGCTATTCAGCCTGTTTCTGGAGCTGGAATCCAGGAAGGAAGTGTGGATGCCCTTATTGAGGACATGGCAGATGCTGACTCCTCCTTTTCCCAGTTGGTTTGGCTCTATTCACAAATAGGAAACTCACTTCAGTGAAAAAGTGTGAAACCAGAGTGCACCTTGCTTGGCTGTTCCATAAGAGCAGTTCCCCAGAATTCAGGTAGTAAAATCAATCAAAATTCAGAATTTGTACTGCATTGTACAGCCTCCATCTGGTTTTGCATAAGCTGTTTCTGGGAATCTTTAATATCACAGAGCCACATACTGCATTTGAGCAGGATCTCTGACTCATTCAGCATCACTGACGTACCTGACCTAGATATGAACGAGGGCTACACAGAACAGGGGTTTGTCTGTAAGACAAGACTCTGCCTCGTTTGTTACAGAAGCTGGAAAATGTGCAGAAGTAAACATGAGAGTTTATGAAGGGAAATGAGGAACAGATTTTTCTCACAGAGTTCATTCATGGTATAGAAGCAGCATTCACTATTTGTGTCTTCCTCATTTTCGGCTTGTTTACTGTGGCATTTGCAATGTGCTTTGAAAAGCATCATGTGTTTCTGTAGCTGAAAATTTTAGCATCTGTGCATAAATGTGATTATTGCTTTTGACCTCTTATCCTAAATGACTTACCTTGAACCAAGCATTTTGGGAAAATAAAGCCATTTCTGCTGAAGCAGCAAATCAATATAAATGCCCCATAGGCACCCAGAACAAAATTAAGCAAGCCACAGGGAGGATGCAAAGCTCTGCAGAGGGGAGACACAATAATTGCCTAAATGAGGCAGTTGTCCTGTGAAAGCAAACAGTAAATTCTGTGATCATGACCTAAGGATCTCCAACAAAAAGTGTCAGTAAGAGGATAAAAGCAAACATATGCCCACAGGCCTGATTTAGACCCATAATGAGCTTGAATTTCCAACCTGACTGGTTTTTATTGTAATACTGATATTTTGAGACAAAAATCTAGCATTTGAGGAAGCAGAGTCCATAAAGCATTGTAACAGAAGAGCAGAACTCAGATACTACAAAGAAATTACCACTCATAGATATTACTAAGAAATACTTTTTAAAAAAAAAAAAAAAAAAAAAAAGAAAAATCTTCACCTTTGTGTACACTTACTGTAGAATTGAGGAAACTAATCCAAAGCAACTGTCTGGTTCTTTATTAATTGCACAGTACAAATACACTTTACTGCATGTAAGTTTCCTGCACTTGCTTGTGAACAATTTTTTGGGAAGTACAAGATTCTCATTGAGCTTAGTGTTGTTCTCTGGTTTCATGTATTTCAGAAGAGCTGTTTTAGACACATATGAAGGTACATTCCTAATACCAGTAAAATAATTTTGCAAACTCATGGGAAGATTTCATAACCAAGGGCATTGCAGCCTGGGGCAAGTGTGATCTAACTCAGATAACTCAGTCCTACAAACAACACTGTTTTTATACAACTTTTCCCCTTTGGAGTAGCACACCAGGAAATATGATTCCTTTCCCTAGGGATAAGGAGTACTTCAATGGGTGCTACCTAAAGAATAAAACATTGATAAACTAAGTTGTAAACATTTCAATTCATTGGAAAATTCAGCATAACTGATCTTTAACAGAACTACTGTTCCAAACTGATTTTTTTTATCCTAATTAGAGTATTTACCACTTGAAACCCCCTTTGCATGTTCCCATTCTGAGATGATTCTTTACTACCACTGAGATTTAAAAATAAAAACTTCCAGATTTTTAAAACCTTTGTTTTAATCACTAGAGCGAAAGTTCCCTTGTCCTCAAAACGGAATGCTTAAAACAAAAAATACAAAGATTTTAAAAAATATCCCCAAATAATACCATATATATAATAACATACCACAAATGTTAGTATTTTGAATTCCTCATGTGTCACTGCCATATTTCTAGACTTCCCTTGCTGTCATTTTGAGGGCATAATACTCATTACAGACATTACAAAGGTTTAGCCAGAGCTTTAGTGTAGCCATGCAAGGTATGGACACTTCATTCCAGGTTTAAGTTCCTCAGTGCAGGGTGTGACAGCTCCCTTGTGACAAAACAGTGCAGTGCTCTGTTCACTCTCTTCCCCTCAGCTGTGCAGTTCTCCTGGGCAGTAAGTTTACTGCTCTCTAATTGTGCCTGTTAAACTCTGTGAAGCCATATGCTCTACATTCAATTTACAAGACAATCTACACTCAAAACTTGTCTAAAATAATTATTTGTAGGCTGATTAGGCTCTCTCAATCAGCTCACAGACAACTGCACTGAAACAACTGACCAGACAGGTGAGGGGGAACAGGAGTTGTATCAACATTTGCTGATCCATAACATCTGATAGAATCATAGAATTATTTAGGTTGGAGAAGACCTTTGAGATCATCAAGTCCAGCCATTAACTGAGCACTGCCAAGTCACCACTGAGCCACTTTCCCAGGGTCCACATCTACACATCCTTTAAATTCCTCCAGGGTGGTACCTGGATTGCACCACTTCCCTGGGCAGCCTCTTCCAACGCTTGACAACCCTTTCTGTGAATGTCCAAAAACATCCAATCAAAACTTTCCTTGGCACAACTTGAGGCCGTTTCATCTTGTCCTGTCACTTGTTGTCTGGGAGAAGAGCCCAGCCCCCACCTGGCTAAACCCTTCTTTCATTGAGTTGTAGAGGGTGATAAGGTCTCTCTTGAGCCTCCTTTTCTCCAGTCTAAACATCCTGAGCTCCCTCAGCTGCTCCTCATCCGACTTGTTCTCCAGACCCTTCCCCAGCTCTGTTGCCCCTCTCTGGACACATTCCAGCACCTCAATGTCTTTCTTGTGAGGAACCCCCAGCTGAACACAGGATTTAAGGTGTGGCCTCACCAGTGTTCCCCTTGGGTACAGTGGGACAGTCACTGCCCTGGTCCTTCTGGTCACACTATTGCTGACACAGCCCAGGTGCCATGGGCCTTCTTCCCTGCCTGGGCACTGCTGGCTCATGTTCAGTGCTGTCAACCAGCACCCACAGGTCCTTTTCCACTGGGCCACTCTCCAGCCACTCTGCCCCAGCCTGTAGCGCTACAGGGGGGTGTTGTGACTCAAGTCACAGCAGGACTCAAGTGCATGGTCGTGTTGAACCTCATACAATGAGCCTCCATTCATCTCTCCAGCCTGTCCAGGTCCCTCTGCAGAGCCTTCTCACTCTCCAGCAGATCCACACTCTGTCCCAGTTTGGTGTTGCCTGCAAACTTAATGAGGGTGCACTCAATTCCCTCATCCAGAACATCAATAAAGATATTAAACAGGACTGGCCCAATACTGAGCCCTGGGAGACCCCACTTGTGCCATCTGCCAGCTGGATGTGGCTCTGTCCACCAGCTCTCTGAGATCAGCCATCCAGCCAGTTCTTACCCCAGCAAAGGGTGCACCTGCCCAAGTTGTGGGGTGCCAGCTATTCCAGGAGGATGCTGTGGGAAAAGGTGTCAAAGGCTTTGCTGAAGTCCGCATAGACACCTCCACAGCCTTTCCCTCATCCACTAGAATGTCACCTGGTCACAGAAGGAGATCAGTTTGTTCAAGCAGGACTTGCCTTTCCTGAACCCATTCTGGATGGGCCTGATCACCTGGTTGTTGTGTATGTGATGACACTGGAGGTGATTTGCTCCATGACTTTCCCTGGCACCGTGGCCAGGTTGGCAGGCCTGTAGTTCCTCAGGTCTTCCCTCCACACCTTCCTGTAGATGACTTCCAGTGAGCTGGGACCTCCCCAGTTGTCCAGGACTGCTGATATACGATGGAGAGTGGCTCAGCGAGCTCTTCCTCCATTCCCTCACTACCCTTGGGTGGATCCCATCCGGCCCCATGGACGTGCTTCATTATTTTTAAAATAAAAGCACCATTGTTTAGTGAGACCAAAGACGTTGTTAACTTAACTTTGTTAAGTAATTAAGTAGTTCTTCCTGGGGTTTGTGAACTGTTTTTCCACTAAGGGAAAATCTGAGCCATGCTTACAGCTGTGAAGGTAATCAACAGTGTCCATTTAGAGATAGATTCCAGGGGAGGACAGAGTATTCTCAAAGTATCCTCCAAATCTACACAGGTTTAAGGGAAAGTTTTAAAGTTAATTAGAATATATTTTTTTAATCACAGTTTTATTTTCTCATTGATTTCAAAGGGAAAACAACTCGAGCTGATGCTCTGCACTTTCAGAAGTTCTACTTGACAATGCAGAGGAGATGAGGAGGTTGTTTTGCAACAAGCTTTGTGCTTAACAAAGAAAAGTTGTCCTTGCTTCACTGTAAATGCTACATTGTTTTTTCCCCACAGTCTCTGTCTTCAATAACTGTACCTTGTTATTTTTATCTGCCATGTTTAATGTGGAGTTCTGTGTTTAGGTCTGCATAATTGCTGTTTTTTTGTTACAGAACATTAACTTTATGCTTCCAATAACAACTTTATAATGAAAATGCTAATAAAAATGGGGCAGTGCAAACTACACAGTTACAAATCTCTCCAGAGCTTTAGTATGAGGCTTATCATAATTCTTGACATCTCAGGATTGTATAGGCTACTGATACTGATTACACTGCACAGTTAATTTATCTCCTGCAGGCCTGAGAGAAAAGCGACAGCTATAAATAACTTCAGAAAAATATATACATACTGAAAATGCTTCTAATAAACAGATTCTGGTTTTCTCAGTGTGGCAATATAATCACTGCAGGACTCAAATACCCTGTATTAATCACATTTCTGCTTGCAGGTTTAATACTGTTTAATCCTATTACAACTGTACAGCATGTTTTTCCTTTGGTAGGTGATGTCAGACTGGCTGGAGACAGCAGCACAGCTGGAACACTGTGCAGATTTAAATGGTGGTTTTCCTTGTTCTTTTAGGGGCTTTTGGACTAGGGGTTGTTCTCTTACACAGCCTTCTATGAGACAAGAAATTATATTAAAGAAATGAAAGTTAAGAAATGTTATTATGTGCTCTTTCTTCAATCTAATAGAAAATGAGCAGCTGGACTGAGACAGAAATGCATGTGAGAAAGCAAACTTTGCCTGAAGCTTTTCAAAATGTAGCACTGTCAAAAGAGAGGATTATTTATATTTATGATGATGTATAAAAAGTGCAGCACAATATCCAAACAGCAACCTGATTTCATTGTCTTCACCTTTACTGCAATTCAGGGAAAGAGGAAATAAATATATATACACCAAATAGAAAAGGTAGATTCATAGTACAAATAGAATATTCTCTACACCAGAAAGTAGTACTGAAAAAGGCACAGAGAGGTGTCGAAGATAGACATCTTTGTTATCGTATTCCTGCTGGGAAAGTTGCCACAGCTCTCATGGAACACTGAGCTATTTATAGGATAGTGGAGCAGAGAGGAAAAACAGCACCAATCCTGCTGGGTTTGATTTATTAACTCTACAGTAGGAATTTGACAACCATGATATATCCAAACTATACAAATCTGACAGTTCCCACATGATTTATATGATTTTAATTTGATTAGACATATGTTTGACTTCAGCAGATTTCTGTACTATTCTTAATCAATTTTCTGCAATATTAACATGTCATTAAATACTACATACCTTAAGTTCACTCCCAGGAAAGTGAGAACCACCACCACTACCTACCTAAATAATTGTAGCTCATTGAATTAAATAATACACATATATGTATATCAATTAGGTTCAGAGGAGGGTGCCTATGGCAGGGGAGTTGGAACCAGATGATCTTTCATGTCCCTTCCAATCCAAACCAGTCTGTGATTCTATGATACTATTTTAGATGCATGCATTTTTTGTTGCTGTTGTTGTGTTCTACATGCAAACCCAACTACCCATGGTCTTTTTTTCCCACATACACTTTATTTGTGCTAAAAAAGGCATGTCTGATATTTTATTTACTGATGGTTCTTTTTTCCCCCTCCAGTAAGCTTAAATAGAACATGACAGGCCTTCATCTATCCATCAAGGTCACTGGATAAGGCAACTGTAAGTTGCCTGTAAGTATTCACTCTTTCATTACAAAAACTGTTTTAAAATTACAAAAAACATTACTATATCCTGAGGACTTTCACCCAGAAAAGGAGAAAGGAAAGCTAATGGGGATTTCCTTCCAGTCAAATAAAAGGCAGTTTGTTTCCTGGAAGCTTTCATTTTCTGGTAAAAAATACTGTTGGTTATATAAATACATTGAAAACCCCACCTGTTAGTTATACTCCTAAGAGTTGCCTATCAAATACATGTAACTGAATGATTTTAAAGGAAAGACTGCTGCTTTTTAAAAAAACAAAGTCACCACAGAACTCAGGCTGTCAGCAAACGTAGTGTTCACTTTGCCTACTCTTTTAATTCTATTTTTTACATAAGAAGGTGATTGGAGTAAAGACTTTCCCATTCTTGAGGGTTGGTGATGGCACCTTTCGGTGTCCTCAGCTCACTGGAAACTCCCAACCCACCTTCATGAGTAGCCGAAGTCAGATGCAGCAGTGACTGAGCCATAGGATCCTTTCCTCTCCAGGTTCTGGAAGAATAAGTATGGGAATATATGGCAAACAATCTGTAAACTCTGCAGAGCCTGTCTGCCTACAGCTTCCAGAGTGCTTCAGAAACAGTCAGACTTCCCCACTGACTGCAGAAGGAGACTGATGGGACCACTGTGACCATAAAAAAAGACCAAAACACCCCAAAACACTCTAAAGGAGGACATGCCTACTTAGGAAATCAGTTTTTTTTTTTTAAAAAAAAGAAGAAACAAAGGTAAGGGACCTAGCCTGTATAATAATAGCATTGATCATTGGTCATTGCATACTACACTGGAACTTCCACAGTTACCATAGCCCAATACTTCCCTCTTTGACACAGTAAATAGTGATGACAGAAAGAAAATCCATTAAGAAGGAAAAGCTGCAAATAAGTCCTTTTTCAGAGTAATGTGGCTTTACTGGCAAAAGTCCAAGCACTACCTAGTTGTTCTTTGCTCCTTATGAGGAGGAAAACACATGCACTGCACAATGTCTGTGGGTGTTTTAACCAAACTCCCCCATCTCCCTTACAGGGGAATTTTGAAGGTGTTGTAGAGATTATGCCACAAACTGTTTTGCATTTTTCCTAAAGTCACAAATATTGCTCATCTTTTTACTATTCCAGCTACTGAAAAGTGATGACAACACCACCGAATTGGAGTCTACACACAGTCTGCACAAGAGAAAGTGCCTTCACTTCTGTAAACTCCATCTACTAGGGATGACAGAGGCTCCAGTTAAACTCCTTAAATAGTATAAGCTGTTTGAATTTCCTTTTTTATTACTCCTCCAGTTTAAGCTTGTACCTTCAGGTTTCATTGTGTAATATCTCAAACCCAAGCAACTCTGTGCTCTCTCTGGGATTGTTCTCTTGGCCATGCTACAAGGGTTTTCTCATCCAAGAATGATTTATTATTCCTTTTCCCTTCCTCCCTGATAAAAACATGTTGAGTGTGTTTAATTTGTAACTCCAGTGCTCTAATGAGATAATTGCTCAAACTGGAGGGTAGAAGAAAGTAAGTTTTGTAGCTTGCACACCTGAATGTTTTCTCTATTTTTGGAGGATTCTTCCAGTCATTTGCTGTGTTATTGTAATAATGAGTGAAAAATTAAGCATTAAAGATTGAGCTGGATAGACTTCTTTCTGCCTCACTTCTCATTCTCTGAAAGAATAGCGCAGTTGCATAATATGTGAAATGCAGTCCCTAAAAACCATCTGCTCAGTCTCCTTTCATTAGTACATCATGGCAAGGGTTTGGGTTTGGTTATTTTTGTAACACAGGCACCACTTCTTAAACATCCAGTAAAAGTACACAAGTTCAGTTTTCATGTTCATACAAGAAAACTGCTAATAAATTGCTCATCCCTGTCATAGCTCAGCTGTCAATTTTGCAAAACTCTCTTATGATTAAACCCAGGTATGTATTGTGGGCACTTCACATGGTTTATGACTGTTTACATTTGCTCATATTTAGTGTCTCCTGATGCATTCTGAACCACAACTGAAGCCTTTCATATTAATGAAAGCCAGAAGAAAACAGCTTAGAAATCAGTGAAGTCACCCAGATGATATGGAATTTAATGGAGTCAGAATCTGGCCTTCAGTCCCAACAACTCCAGAGACATTCTACCCTTCCACATCAGCAGCACAATTCTGCCATACAACCAACCATTAAATCTAATTAATAGATGTGAGTTGTCACTGAGATTAAGTCCTTGCAAGTCATTGGTTTAGTGTGACCTCACCTCTTTTTTTCTTTAGCAGAATTGCTGTGCTCAAACAAAAATTCAGGGATGATCAGTACTCCAGGATTTCTCAGCATCCCATTTGGACATACTGGAGGACATCCATCCAAGGACCAGCAGAACCTTCATTGCCCTGTGGTTCCCATGCCTGAAGGCAATGTCTGCAAGACTTCCAGTGCAGGAACTGTCCAGTGAGAGGTCTGACCCTGGCACAGCACGAGTTTCCACATGTCCCCTGTCACACAGTAATATACATGTCCATGCTCTCCCTGATTACTGAGAGGCAAGGAAAGGTTTTAATTCCTCTCACTGGGGAAGCCTAGACAGTGATCTTGTGTCAATCAGGGAAAAGTCAAGTCTGCCATCCACGGGTTTGGGTTTGAATTATCACTCAATATGTCCCACTCCCCTTCCCCACAAAAATGCTGCCTTACCTAAAACCTACCAGCCTGGCAGTGTAGGTGTGCAGCCCTTCCTGTCCAAACTTGTCTGCCTCTCCCAACCACTTCTTATCCCCTCTGACACACACTTCCTTCCTTCCTTCCTCCCCCCCACCCCAAGCAATCAGTTTAGAAACGTGGAAACTCAACTTTTCTTTCCACCATCTAGAAGCCCACGTAGGTCCCAGGATGAACTGCTGCAGTCACCTCTCACAAAATACACCCAATGCCCTAGAGATTCTCCTCTTCCTCTACTCCTGGAGGAAAGCAGAGCCACCAGTGGTCCAGGAGAACCCTACCATGGCTGTGGAGCCTGCAGAAGGCATTGTCCTCACTCACCAGAGTGTGTCAGAGGGCAGAACAATGGCTCAGTGTTGTCACCAGCCTTTCCACTTTAAGGTGTGGTGATGACCACAACCACAGATATACCTAACTGGGATATACTGGTGGCCAGAGAGAGGGGGTGAATGGCAGAGTTAGTGGAAGACGGGCAGGAAAGAGCCTAGAGCAAAGTAAGATTTGCATGAGTAAGTTCATGCCATTAAATAACTTCTTTGATTGGATCCATCCCCGAGCTTCCTTTTGGAGCGTGCAGAATTGGTGCCTTCCAAAACAGTCATCCCTGAGTTTTAAGTCCATTTTTCTTCAGGAACAACTTCTATTATCACCTCAAGAGAGTTCCACCTGCTCAAGAGGCCTCTAAACACTACTCAAGCAGTGCTACCCTTGTCCTCTCAGTCACCAGTCACCCTGGGACATGAACCCCCCCGAGCTCCCTGCCCTGAGAACAGCTCCCATGAGCTGCAGCACAGCCCCCTGGCATCAGACACTTCCCAATAGGAAAGGAGGGAACCCACAGTTATGAATTTCTCTCAGGAGGTGGATGTCACACAGGTAATGAAGCAGAACCCCAAGCAAATGCAACATGGTGCAGATCTGGCCACTCAAGGTGGGACAGCTTTGTGGATACAACCTTTGGGGTGGTGGTGGGAAAAGAGCTGGAGGAAGGAATCACTCCTTGGAGCAGGTGTATCTACCTGTACAGGTGTAACTTGTATGTTGGACAGATTCAAGTCTCAGTCTACATCTTGTTTATGGGAGGAAACTTTTCTATCCCTAAACCAAAAAGCAAAAACTCCTCCTGCCTTCATGCAGCAGTTCCCAGATGCATGGAATGCACTTGCCTGCTTATACATTAGAAAAAGGTATTTATTAAGGAAAAAAAAAAAAAAGTACTATGAGGTTTAATTAAAATGCATCTACATCAAAAGGGCTGTTTTAATAAAGAATTGCAGCCTTCATTGTGCATCCCACATTACTAACTACTGCCTCATCAGCTGATGCATTAATAAGCAAACACTCTTACCAGCACAGCGCTAGGAAAAACTTCACTAGATCTTACCTCTACTATATATACAGTCTTTGTGGCACAATACCTTAAACCTGCACTTTAAGAAATCAAAATAAATACAAAAAACCAGTTTTGAGATGAAGATCTGTATGGAAGTTATTTCTCATTGTCCAACATGCAATTGATTTTTCTACCATTAATACAAAAAAAGATGAAAAGCTATATCCAAAACTTCACTCTTACCATGAAAGACCATCCAAAATTATTTAAATATAATCTGCTACTAAACATGTAAAATGGCTAAAGTTTTCACTTCCTAAATTCACTGATTAAAAATAGGAACTTTTAAGTGCAGTAGCAAAAACCCCAAGAAGTTCATAAAGGAGCAAAAACCATAAAAACCTAGGAAAATTGTGCTTCAAAAACTTACGGAAGACCAGTCAATATAGTTGACCAAAAAACATATAATCACAGCATAAAGAATATACATGAAGAGATTCCTCATGATTTCTTAACTCGGTGTTCATTAGATTTCCCAATGAGAGGAAGCCAGAGCTAAACACAGATGTAAATACACTGGCAGATGCAACATAACTGTTAGAACTTCTGCAGAACAGAAATAATCAACATGCACACATTACTGCCTTGGACCTGAAAACTCTTATTATCTTCCCTCCCTCCTCACCCCCCCAAAGATTCCAACTTCTGGTAAGATCCATTTTGCTTCTTCCTTTCCTGCCTCTATTCCATAACCACAGCTTTTTTTTCCTAAGACTAATTTATGCAGGAAGGGGTCAAGGGCGTTTCTTTGTTCACCAGCAGAATCCAGATTTCATTACCACTTCTCTGAGGATGACTGTACGAAGTCTGTGTCTCCAGCTGACAGAACCACACCAGCAAACCCCTTGGAATGGGACACATCTGAGAAGTGACCGTGCCTGGAGGGCCAGAGCTGTGACAGTGGAAATCCTGGGTGTACCTCATGTCTCAAGGCAGGCAGGCAGGAGCCTGCACTGACTATGGCAGACAGGTAATAGGATGGACAACACTTCATGTGCAGTGGGCACAAAGATCCTATTTCATGAACTCACAAGCAGCTCTAACATCCCTGTCCACTGTCAGCACTAAGTGGAATCCAGGCTGAAGAGATTTGGAGGTTTGCTAGCTTATAAATTCCTTAGCCTAAGTGCAGAACATCTCCAAAAAACAGAGATTGCTCACAGATCACATTTTGCACTAATGCTAGTTACTCAACTAATTTATTAATAATTGGGGAAACATGTTTATTAAAAAATCCATTAGGCTATCCACTTAATGTATATATTTTCAGCATGTTTTCCATAGCCTTAAGTAAACAGGGTTCAGTTCACAAAGCATCTTTCATCCCTGCTGCTTCCCTTTTCCCTGTCAGACAAAGGCTTGTGTGAAGTTTGGAAAAATAATTTTTCACTTTATTAAAATGGCAGATTTTTCGGATAAAGCCATATTGTTTACAGGAAGTAATTACCCTGCTGAGACAGCGACGTTATCAGACAACAAACAATTCTGACATAAACTGCATTTCCTTTGTTCTGCTTACAGGGCCCATGCACTGTTCCATGGGCCAGGCTTTCCTCACCTGCAAAGATGGACACATTAGGGATCTGCTGTTCCCAAACAGAGAAAACCCAAATACAGAGTGTCCCTGAACTGTCTGACCAGACCTCAGCATCAGAGGTATGACCCTCACTACTCACATTCAGCTATTACAGAATCATGTGGAAGTTTTAAGTAGTCTCAATTCTGCTTTACTACAGAGAAGCCCTGTAAAATGTGAATTAAGCTGTTCAGAACTGGGATAGCTGGTTGAGAGAGGGGGACACAATAGACAAGTAAAGGGGGTATCAATGTACTTTTATTGAAATATTTGGATTTTTAGCAGAAGACAAACCCAGGAAGAATTAAATAGATGAGTAAATGAGTATTTTCAAAATTGCCATGGGGAAAAAAAATTAAATTTCCCTTGAAAAACACAGAGACACAGTTAATTTTTGACTGTTATGTGAATTATCATTGCTGTTTTATCTATAAAAAAAACTTCCAGCCCACCTTATAAATCATGCACAATCTATCCCTGTCCCAGCTATTTATCCCACTTTGGTTGATGCCGTCACTGGCGCCATGGGATTATCACTGTTTATCTGTTTAAAAAGCACCAACAGAATGGAAGAAAAAAGTGAACTACGCTATTTCAAACAGAAATTCAAATTCTGCAGGGTTCTTTTATGCTTGGAAGCCTTGAACACACAAAGTTTAGTTTTACTTTAGCACAGACCAGAATGACAAACATTCCCCCAGTGAGGAGGAACAGGACCAAAAACCAGTCCAAGTCTCAAATGAAGACTTTCTCAGGAAGTGAGGTAAGTTAGCAGCTTCCACTTTCACCACTCACATGTGCAGCCAAGCACATGGATGGGTGTACACAGGCACAGTGGTCCTTCTCCTATCAAATCCTCACTCAAATAAAACCCCCAAAAGTTTGGTTACCTTTAGACATTTCATCTCATGATACTGGTCCTGACAATCTTCAGTGAGTGTGTTTTACTGGTACTGACACTCTTCCCTGAGTGTTTTCTACCTTAGGGAGAGCCAGACTATTTGAAATTGTTTAAGGGAATATCATTATAACCTACTCTACTGCCCATTTAGCCAAGGAGTAGCTAAACAAAACTTAGCCCCCAAAATTGGAACCACTAGCAACTCAAACTCTTGCAAACCCCAACTATGCACATATCTTAATTAAAGCTTTAATTAGTTTTTCTACTCCTAGTTAGTTTTCAAGTGCTGCATCAAAAGCGGTCACAACTGTTCTTGCTATAATAAAACAACAGTAAAATTCTAGTTGGGTCATATTTAAGCTTTTGCAAATATGAATTCTGGATCTGAAATGCATTTTTAAAAAAACTGCTGAAACACCAAATATACCTCCACCTCTGATCTGCTTGGATTTTTTTACTCACTGTCTGGGCTACCAACAAAATTATCTCCATGTGGAGGCACTGACTAAAAAGGATAAATCTTACACCTTTAACTTGGCAGTAAATGTTGATTTGAGGATCCCTTCTTGCCCTGAGACAGGAGAACTTGAAGTTCTCTCAACCTGAGCCAGAGATGCCACGAGGCACCTGCCTCTGGAGGATGGACAGATATGCAGATTCTTTTCTGGAGTTAAGCAGTTTTAGTTACATCATCTCTGCTGAGGAGAACTTGCATTCCTCATACCTCCCTAGTTCACCCTACTGGAGAAGCATGTTTTGCATCAGAGTTAAACACATACACCAATAAAAATCTAATAGAGTATTTTTGTATATACAGACATGCATACACAGTCAATACATGGTTGTATTGCAGTGCTCACAGAGAAGAATTATCCAGAGATACATAATGTGATGTGTTTTCTTGCATGCAATTGCTTGCAGCGCCATGTATTGAAGAGAACCTGGCCACAACTACATACTAAAAAGACCTCCTCAGTTTGTAAACAAGAATAAAACCAAAGCAAAAAAGCTTAACCATAGCAAAAAGGGGCTCACGTGTGCAAATTTAAATGAGAAAAAATCCTCGATTCTTCCATTTGAATAAAAATTATTTACCCCTTGGCACTTAATATTCTCCAAATGCTGGAGCCATACTTCATTTAACAACACATCCACCAGCAGGAATGTGATTCCAGGAGATAAGAACTGATCTAAGAAGAGTTACAAGGAAAACAAGAGGAGCTTGTCTCCTTGTTTCCTTATCTAGATTTTCCCTGCCAAAGATACAAAGGGCAACAGAAATGGTTAAATCTTGGTTGTTTTATTACTTTAATGATCTCTTGGTTTGGCAATTACTTTTGCTTTACCCAATAAATCTATTCCTCCTTTGACAATGAGCAAGGAGATAAAAAGCAATAAATCACTGCTGCAATTGAGAACTGAACATGCAATGTAAGATTTTAGATTATTTCTCTGTCATCAGGGTATCAGAAGTTACTTTTCAAGCAAAGATATATTGTCATACTTTATTTGTAATTAGAAAGATACAGATCGCATCAGTCAAAGCCTGCTTCACAATAAACATGTATGCCTTTATACAGCACACTTTATATGATAATTTGATTACTAAGAAGTTTCTAGAAATACATACTGCTACCACAGAAAATATTTTTTACAATACAGTAACTTTGTATGAATACTACTGAAAAATAGTATTCCATGCTTGCCAATATGTCACTTGGTCATTGAGGAAAGCTGCCTTTTCAAGTCAGTTGAAGTAAACATCCACCCCCCAGCCCACCACTAGTTATAGCTGAGTGTAGGATGTTTACAGGAACTAAAAATTAGCTTAAAAATATAAATACAGCACTGGCTTTCAAGATATCCAAAAATGAATCTGCACAGACATACTTCCAAGTATTTGCCCAAGTCATAATGCACAGGCAAGGCCTTATTTTCTATCTTTACTAACATTATGAAGTCAAAACATGTATTTTAACATTTAGTCTTCTAAATATCAACACAGTAATAAGCATGTACCTTCCCTGATGCTGTAGAGATACAAGAGGGAAAAGAAGTTTCTTACAGCCTGTGTAGATCAGGATGCTATTGCACTTACCTGCCAAGGCCCTTGATGCTCACACCAGACACCTTTTAGAAATCTCAAAAGCATTTTCAAAATTGAAACACAACAAAATACATATGGGAGATTAATGGGGTGGTACAAAAAGGGAGTCCTCAAAGATGCCTATCTCAAAATTTAAGCAAAAACATTTATGCAAATCTTATGCACCTTTTTGGCACTGAATATTTCAACAGTTTCCTTAGTGTGCTACATTTTACAGCTGTTGTTATTACACTTGTATATCTTCCTATTTGTATGTTCTTAAACTATGATTCCTCCTCCAGATTTTTTTCAAGGCACTTCTCGTATTTCCCTTGTTTTCATTCATATTTTCCTCTGCTACTTAGAAATACAAGTCATTATAATAGCGAGAGAACAGAACAGTAACTTCAACATCATATTTGACATTTTACAGGTGTGTTTAATTTAATGTGAACAGTCTCAAACAAACAAGATTCCAGCAGTCCAGGAAAAGAAAACTTCAAGGAACTCAGTAAGTCAAGAGGCCAAGCCTCAGCCTTCTCCAAGCTCTTCTCTCAACAGGTGTTTTGCAGCTTTACTGGGGAAAAGGCATCACAGATGCAGAGTATTTCATGCACAGAGGAGGCAGAGAAGCCCTGCAAATGTTGTAACAGTTGTTCTTTGTATGAAGGAAAACATGAGCTCAAGCGTTTCTGCTGAACACAGCTGTGAGTTCCGAGCAAGGGAAGACAGGGCTTTGCCAGGCTGGTCTGAAGGCAGAGGACTTTGATATGTTACTCTTAAGCAGTCATAAAAGGCACTCCGAGGAACACTACAGGCAACTAATCCAGCCCCCAAACACTGGACTACAGATACTTGTTCAGCAAGGGATCACCCTTTGTGTTCCTCACCAGTTTCCACCTCCACAGGTATCAGCATCTTGCAGCTGCACACACAGCAAAGGACAGCCCCCCAAAATTGGCAGCTGTATCCACTGCTGGGCTCTGGACCCCCAACCCAGTTTTTGTTCAGGTATTTTCTTCTGCTTAAAAACTGGTGCTCTGCAAAACATCAGGAACTGATCCCTGCCACTCTAACACAAGCAATGGGCACAGGCTTCATGTGAACAAGACAAGGTCACTCGCCTGTCAATCACCAGGCTGATGTGTCCAATCTGCCTCTTCTGTACCTAAAATCCACTGCTATGTTTGTGGCCCTGTGCTGCCGCATTCTGCAACAGCTCCTTCAACTTCTCATCCCCACGAGCAGAACTGCACAGTTACCATGCCAAATTCCCATCATCCCTCCCCAGTAATCCCAGTATCATGAGCTCACCTGGAATCATGGAATAAATCACTGAGACAAGACTAAGACACTCACTGTCTTCAGCTTCAACCAACAGCCACATTTGAGACCTGTTAATATGTTCAGTACTTTGTATTTCGTGAATAGAAAAAGCAGATCCTTGCACTTCAGCCATTTGGCCAAAAGACCTCAAGCAAACAAAAATGCAGTGAGGATTTTTAAATTTCTTTATTTCCTGCAGTTACAAGCCACTTCAAATTATTTTCAAGTGCTGACATGTCACAGCTGTGCTTGAGTACTGTATGCACAAATACAATTCCAAAAGACTGGACTGACAAACTGCACATGAACTAAGCTTATTAAAAAAGGCAGCACTTATCTGGCACGTGGAATGGCTGAGACAGCACTAACCAAAATGTCCACTAGATTAATTTAAAGCTAACACACTTACTTTGATCAGAGGAGGTTAACAGAAAACATTTTCTTTCTTCTATGTCCAAATACTATACAGAACTAGGAAATGCTAAATATTTACATGCAAGAAAGCTTGCAGAACAACTACCAGCACCTTTTTTTTTTTTTTAAGAAATCAAGCTCTGTAGATTCTGTTTTAAACTCCTTTTCATAAATTTACCGATATGATTTATCAAACAAAATAAAAAATATTTTTAGATATAACCTCACCTAAAATCACATTAAGTCACTTTAAAAGTAAGTCTTTGTAGAGCTGCTAACAATGAATTAGATCAAAAAATAATTTCATAATATTCTGTCACCGTATCTGTTCCTCTGGTACTAATAACACTCAGGTAAGAGAAACTAAATGGTTACAGCCATGGGACCACCACAGAATGATGGTTCTCTTTAGTTCACCTTTGGTCATTCACTGACAGCTTGAAAATCATCACCTTTCCAATGCTTACTTGTCCAGCTTTCCCAGGACTAAGAAATCCTAGTAGTTTTTAACTGAGAGAAAATATTTCACTTTTTAAAAGTATTTGTATCTTTGGATGTAATCCTCTTTTATAGCAGCACTACAGTGAAGTTGAATAAATAATACCTAGGTTTGGCATCCTATCATTTAAATTGAACGAAGTCTTTCATTTAAGGGAATAAAAAATTACATTTTGGGAGGGAAAGAATGGAGAGCTAATTCATTGCAAGAATATTTTCTGTCTTAGTAGCAGTTACTCGCATAAGCCACCCCTTTAAATATGGAAGAGTATAGAGATAAAAAGGAGGAAAGAAATCTCAGACAAGATCCAGGCAACAGCATGTACAGATCCCACTGAAGGAAAGTGGCAAGTGCTGAAGCTTTTAGACCGAAAGCTGATCCTGAGGCCATGATTGTTGTAACAGCAACTGAATCAGTGCAGACTTTCAAAAGCTGTTATTTCCATGGGAAGCAAACCTTTGTAGTGCCATGGTGAGGGCAGAACAAGCCAAGCTGACCACAGCACACACAGGGGCACACAGTGTCATATTTTTTAAACTTTTATTCTGGCCATGGGTTGCATCCAGCTGACAAACAAATAAGAGCACCACCCACTCACAAGGAGACTGAGAATGCAGAATTCCAGAAGAAAACAACGCGGCAGATAAGATGCTTGCAAATTATCTGACAGCACTGATGAGTACTCCTTAGAGTCACAGGATAAGCTGCTAAAGCAGACAATTCATAGGGCAATGAATGGTTTGTGAATAACAGTACAAGAAATTCAACACCACTTGTCGTTCCAGTGAAGCCTAATCCTGTAGTTCAAACCACAAGGCAGTGAAGAATTCGACTTTGAGTGACATAAGCAACAGTTTTTTATGTCCATTTGAGACAAGAGATCCAGAAATCACACCTACCAGCCGGGATAGTTCAGTTGAAGGCAATTCAGCTGTGTCTACAGAAACAGTGCTTGATGAATATATATGCACATATGTATTTATGACAGCTTTTCCTCCTGCTGTTGTCCAAGCATAGCCAGGTGCAGCAAACATCTGACTGAAAGCTGGAACTGGTACAGCTTCCAGTCGGGGATGTTTACAGCAACAGACTACGACACATCACGGTGAGGGCCTCGGTGCAGAGCAGCTGGTCACCTTCAGGGGAGGGGAAATAAGAAAAAGAATAAATATGTATGACACGCTTCTATTGCATTCCAACCAACTACTGTGCAGCTAATGCTGAAGAAAACATTTTCACATTAGGTAACAAAAACACAGTTTTAGATTTGCAATTTACATTGTTAACAAAGTTTCTACGTGTAACATCTAGAATACAAGTTCTCAAGTTTTAATACAAATTTTATGATCTTTTAAGGTTCAAATATATTAGCTTTCATTGCTATATAATTTTATATTTATTTCTAAATATATATTTTTTATTTATACAATTAAAATGGACATAAATAAAATAATTATTTTTTTAAAGGTCCACTGACTTTACTTCCCTAAACCCTAGTTCCAGGAGCCCTCAAAAATAAACGTACTTCCACTTTGAAGACCCTATGAATTTTGCAAATGGCTATCCTTTCATAAATATTTATGGATTTAAGTACAGCTATATGCAAAATCAAAGACTGAAGCAAAACCAAACCACATTCATAATTTAAAAAAAAGTCCAACAGAAACTTGACAGAATTCTGAAAATATTTACCTGGAGTATCAGAATCCTGCCTGATCAATTTAAAGCTCTGTTACAAACAAATGATTAAAAAAGAAGAAAAACAACCCAAGGCCACTTATCTCTGAGAAAGCATTAAAAGAGAGGGATGGGGTTGGAGGGGAAACAACCACCTTAGGATGGAATCATTTTACTTCCCATTTTCAGCAAGTTACTATCAAAACTTCCACAAGACTGCATTCAGTTCTGCAGCAATTTCCTCTTAGCTAAAAGAAACTTCATAATGTTAAAATTTAGTGTTTACGGGCACAACACTGAAAGAGGAGTGTACTTTACACCGAAGTAATGTATTAAGCACATTTCAGTCAGCTGTATATTCTCCTAATGCTCCAAATCCACACTATTGTCCACATCACCCAAAAGGCAAAATTCTAAGGACTCCTGTGGTGCTCCTACCGTGGCAAAAGTTTCCCTTGTTTTCACAATGGACATGGAGGGAGTGAACCTGCTACCAACAGAGTTTGGTTTGACCATGTAATTCTGGTTTGATCATACTTATGTATTCCCTAGATGCCTTAATTTTGTAGTTTATATTGGAATGATTTCCTTTTGCTAACAGAGCTGAAAGCAGACTGATTATTTCCCACTTATCAGTCTCTATCACTTCTAAAAGAAAAACATTTTTCAAGTCAAAAGATTTCCAGTGACAGATTATATGTAAACCTCAGCAATTTAAGGTTGTGTGTTGGGGGGGGTGTCTGTTTAGGCCTCCACATCAACTCAAAACAGAAGTTATGACAACAGGCTTAAAAGTGAATCAAAACTACAGTATTCAAAATTTCTCAAGTTACAAAAACACAATTTACAAATAAAGATTTTCCCCTGCAACACTAAAACTTGTTAGTAGTAAGTGAATTTTGTTATTACAGCAGCATGCCAAGATTAAGGAGGAAGCTGCATGCAGTCACTATGGATACCATGCTGACCTTCATTATTTTTGAGAATAAATAATTAAAAAGCCAGTGGTCATTTGCAACAAAGACCTCTTCAGGCTGTTCCAAAACTGAAAATTCCTATTTTACATTGGAAAGAAATAGGCTATTTCATGCAGAGGTAGGCACATGGTATTTGACTAATTAGGCTGCTGAGCATTAAGTTGCAGTGAACCATTTCTTATACTGCCTTCCTTTAACATTTACTTCTTAAGGAATAACGAAGGTTACTACAATGTCACCTGCTCAAAGAGAACAAGCTCTCCACAACCTCCTTTTTTTTCCCCATGTAAATCATCACAAAATTGCCAATATACATGACAAAAATCTCGCTGCTTTATCAAACTCACTATCAACTATAAACACAGAACATTTCACAAAGTCTTTGTATTTATATAAAAAGAGTTGAAATTTTCATTTCCAAATGAGGTGTTAAAAAGGCAGAGGAATTACAGGTCATGGTACTACATGCCTGAAAGGTACCAACTTCTAGAAAACTTCCATCAAAACTGAAGCCATACATTCACGAAGAACCCCCTTTGGCTGCTTTTCCAACCACTTTCTATTTTCCAACAAAGGGAAATAGAGAGTTTTCCTTACAGAGGCACTGTCCTCTTGTTCTTGTAAATCTTAAAAGCTCTGAAAACAAAGAGGATTTATTCTAATACCATGATAAGCTGAAGAACTTCTGAGTGCTGGCTTCCATTAATGCCTTTAACTGTTTTTCTTAAGAACAGCAATCAAAGGTACCAGTTTGAAGTCCTCTCCTAACTCCACAAGAACACATGGAATGATGCAAATCTTTAAGACTACATCAAGTCCTTCTGACACCTGGAATTTACCTCTGTCATTTTCCAAGAGCAGTGTAAGATCACCTCCCCGAGAACTGTCCTTCATCTGTCAATACTCCAGAATAACAAAAAGGGTTTAATACTAAAAAAAGAGACACGTTGCCTGTGTCCATTCACCGTTTCCAAATCAAAGCCATGGGTGCCACTGAGATTTACTGCCATTTTCTCAAGCCTCCAGCATTAATTTACCAGTCACACTGAACTTCTACTGCACCCTTCCTGAGCACCTTGAACTGAGTTCAACAAGAAAGGAGGGAGGATAAAGGAAGAAGGGAAGAGGGTGAGGAGTCAAGTGGCCAAAGAGCTGCTTCTTTCTCCTCTCCTGCATCTTAAGACATCTTCACTCTACAACCAGTATCACCACTAAAAATCATTCTATTTGAGGCCTCAGCTGTCACATGAAAATAAATGTAAATGAGTCCAAGGTTTCTGCCTATCCCTGCTTGTTCGTGTGTGTGTGTTTTGGAGTCAAGGTCTTGTCAATCAATCCATCTGTCAGTCAAAACAATTCAGCCTCAGATGCCTGATGCAGGCAGAGGGGGACTGAAGTGACAGAGGCAGACAGATGCTTGCTGTTGCTAGGAGTTTGTTTTAAAGTCACGTATATTGGCCATAGGAGAATTGAGAATGAAACATTACATAAATATTAAACGGATTCTTGAACTGCACACAGATTTAAATACAGTAGGAAGAACTTCACAACGAAATGCAACATCCATCAATTCAGCATCCACCAATTTTCTAGTGATAAATCTGGCTGTTAAAATTCAACTGTATCCCAGAGCACAGCCTGCTTAAGGACCAGTGCCACATGAACTGATACACTCTCAAATGCTCTTTATTCCCTCCCACACAAATTCCTCTGAAGCATAAATCTAGGTTAAAAAAAACAACCAAACAAACAAAAAACCCAAACTTTCCCTTTTTTCTTTTAGTAATGTAATTATACTAAACTATGTAAATACAAATCCATTCCTCTGATACCGCAGTTTAGTAGCCAGAACAGATTTTATATTGAAGCCCTTATTTATGTTGGGTGTTTTTTTGTTGTTTGTGGGGGTTTTTTGTTTTTGTTTTGTTTGGTTGGTTTTGATGTGGTTTTTTGTTGGTTTTTGTTCATTTGTTTTTCCCCCTTTGGTGGAGGGAGGGGAATCAGGGGAGGAAGAACAACTTTTCACCAGACAGTTTAAACTAAATGCTCAAAGAAATTTATGCAACTCTGAAGTATTAAGAGATTAGATTTTCACCATTTTTAACTAGCCTTACAGTGCACAAGCACTTTTCAAGGATCACAAAGAATAAATTCAGCTCTTTACCCTGGGTCAGAGATGTGCTTGAATCAGGACATTTTAAGAACTGTAACTTCAAGCATATACATAATTAGGGATTGTCTTTAACATTGCCAACGGCAGAGAAAAGAAACATCTTGATATTTTAAAAATGTATGGGAAAGCATGAAAATAGAATCTTACTACCATAGCTCAGACTGAATTTAAGGGAGGGCTGGGTGCATATAACATATACAATTATTTCAGTTAAACAAATTACTAGAACTCTGTGGTAAAATAATATTTTTATCTGACAAAAGGAGTTCTAAGGAGGACAAACTACTGAAAAATTACAGTGGTGTGAGCCAAAATAGAGTTCAGATCCTGATTCAAAATTACCCGACATCTGAGTCTGAACAAAATTAAAATAAGTCAAATTTAGTCTGCTCTGGCTAAGAATGGTGGCAGCAGTTGCACACCCCTCACTCCCCCACCAGTCTCATACTCCTCAGGCTGAGCAACACAGCTCAGCCTAAAGAAACCATACGTTTATTTATGGAATACCATCTTGGCTCTCTGTTGGGTGGAGTACCATACCCAATATGTTATTCAGGCAAGTTCTGCAGAAACTGGTAATCTCCATAGTCACCACAGAAGGTAGGAAGTGGCTAATCCAAGATGATTTTGCTTTAAAAATAACCTAAATTAACTTTAAAAATCCATCTACCACACTGAAAACTTACCATAATGAATTAACCTCATAAAATCCCAATCAGTAGGTTAATCTGCCATCAAGAACACAAGGAGGAAAGAATAATACCACATTTACTTATATCTGTCTTCCTCAGCACAGACATTCATCAGTTTATATTGCTGTCGAATGTGTCCAATGTATAGCAACATGCAGTGGTATTTTCACGTTTTAGATTTTAAACTTTTCTAGCACGAGAGCTACACTCCAGTGCACTGACCACAAGAGAAACCTGAACAACTAGAACTACAAAGTTAGGAGAAATGTGATTACTATATATGTATTAGGCCAGATTTCACACAAAGACTCTTCTCCTCATGTTTCCATAAAAGTATTTCTTCCTCAGTTTTATCAAGAAATTTCAATTGTAGAGCCTCAATAGGTTTAACATTATAGCTCATTGTTACTGTCCCTGGAATAGTTCTAATTTCATAGTTTCAGTTTTTTACTCTTCTTTTTTGGTCCCTCTTACAGGAAAGGAATTTTTGCCTCATTCCTGGTAAAGAGTTACAGGGAAACTAGTTTGCTTTGTATGGGGTAGCTTCTTGTAAATACTTAATTACAAACTACTAAAACACAACACTAAATATTTCCAGCTACCTCTACATGCCATATCTTCATGTTATCCTGGAGAGTCTTCCAACTCCTAATCTGGGCCCACAGTCTGCCTTTTCTTCTTCCAAGGTAAACAATCTCTCTGAACCAAGATGACAAAGCTGCCCGTAGAAAACGACCTCTTTCATTCAAAGGCATCTTTAAAATATAAAATACAGAAGGTCCTCCAATCTGAAAAATACAAAGCAAGTTCATATGACTGAATATACAATCACTGCTCTGACCATTTTAAGAGAGTGGAAGACAGAAGCACAAGCCCAAAACCCAACCTTAACACTTCACAAGAAACAGAAACAAAATACATTTAATAGATGTTCATTGCAGTAGTATCAGAAGAGCTCTCTACCCATAATAAATAATCTCAATATTGGGAACAGTAAAGACTGAATTATTTGTAACAAGTTTACTAAAATGTTGAAGTCCTCCACACTCAAATATGGCCAAGCATGGATGGAAAAACCTTTTTAAAAGACTGAGACCCAAAAAATCTATATAAATATGTCACTTCTTAAGCTAGGTTGTTGGTTGCTTTGTTTGTTTGGGGCTTTTTTTTGAGTGGGTATCAATTGAGTCTGGTGTAGCAGACTCCAATCAACGACACATTTAGCACACTCCTTCACTTAATGACTTTTCACTCACATTTGCAATTATAATTCTCTGGTGATATCAGCTGCCAACAATAGTTCTCTGTAACACTGTCAGAGAACAAGCTGAGAACTGGAAGCAGACGTTCCCTGCAAAGTCCCTCTGCTTACCTTGCTGAACTAGGGTGCATTCGAATAGTCTGCTGACAGCAGAGTCCAACAACTAAGTCTACACCAATTACTAAATCGCTGCAGAAGGTAGAAAGGGCCAGGGCACCAATGTTCCCATTTTAAGGCTAATCCTCTGTGAACGTATTCCAATCCTTGCAAATATGACAAGTCTTGGCATCATCACACTGAATTTTGAAAGCAGAGTCTGGAGCCTGCTACTGCAGCCTGTAAACTGGTGAAAGTACAGTGCCACAACCACCCATTTTCCCTGCTGTACCAAGTGAGCTCAACTACTTCACTGCCATTAAATGCTGAAGGATATCAGACTGAGAAGTGATCTGTGCACCAGTATCAATCCTAACCTTGCTTCCAGAGCATATGCACTTTTTAAAATTATTTCAAAGAAAACAAACTCAACACAGCAAGCATCCAAGTCTCAAACATCAGATAAGTGCACAGCATTTGGCTTTACAAAGCATCTTTGTCCTTATGCACAAGTTTTTTAAAAAAAGTCAATTACTTGTTTTGCAATAATCCCCAAGAGACCCATTCTTGTAAGCATACACATCCAGGCTGCTTCCACAGAGGAAACAGTCCCTGTAAGAACAGCACGCAGACATGGCATCCACTTCAGGATGAACAATCTCAGAAACAAAACCAAAAGCATACAGCACGAAATAATTCAAAACTCCTTTCGACTACTCTCAGACTAATTATCTCTATTTAAAATGTAGATTTCATGAAGGCCTTTTCAAAAAATAATCTTCAGGATTTACAATTGGAACCCGACACGCTGCACAGGCCAAGCAGCTCAGTTTGAAAACATTACTCCATATTATAGAATCAATCTTAAATCGGATCTGACAAAGAAGACTTGGAAAATTACTACTTTCAGAGCCTCTCAAACACCATCTCCTCTAGAATCAAGCCACCTCCTTCAATAATTTACAATACAACCAGAATTAAAATAGACTTTCCTAGTGTGCAAATATGCCAGGAGTATAACTGCTAAATTTGAGTCATGTTTCCCTACTTAGAGCAATGTAAGAGTTAAAATTTGGCTATGGGACAATGAAGAGGCATTCAATTTTTCAGAGAGGCACAAGTGACTTTTAGTAAGAAAGTTTTTTATATATCATGAAAATAATATTTGCTTTCCATACTGCTAAAAATTTTACTTAACTACTATATTAGCCACATTTTGGCCATATTTTATATGCTGAGTTGGAATCATCGAGTCCAACTCCTGACTCTGTGCAGGACATTCCATGAATCAATCACATCATGTGCCTGAGAGAGCTGTCACCTACTAGAACTGTCATGGCATTCACAGGAGGTTCCCAAAATACACATTTCTGAGAAACTCAAAAGAAGTACAGAGTCCCATCAACTTCTGGAAGGAATATGGGACAAATATTGGAGAAACTCATTCTGATAACTTTAAAGAGTTAACAAAGATTGATCAGAGGCAGAATGTACCCAACCACCGTCACGTGAAGCATTGGGGGGCCCTGATGAAAACCAAATGGTCCACAGAACAGTCTTTGATTTTAGGACTTTTTAACAGCCTCACCTGGGAGCTGAGGAGCCTCAAAAGCTCAATGAACAGAAGGGAAGCTGACCTGGAAAACTGGCTGGATCTCTACCTCACATGGCTGCAACCAAGGGCTGAATGCCCAGCTGCAAGTTGGCTCAGGGGGCCAACCCAGGCCTCCTAACACTCCTCAGCAACCAGGCACATGAGGCACAGTGCACCCTCAGCAAACTGCCAGGGAAAGGGCAGGGGGGGCACAGAAAAGGCTGCTGACACAGGGAATGGCAGCACTTCCACAAACAAAGACAGACCAGGACAAACCTGAGGATGGGGCCAAAAGAAACCTCATCACATTCAGGCGGAAAAGTGCAAAGCTGTGCACCCAGGGCAGAAGAATCTCATAAATCAGCACAGGTTGAGAGAGCTGGCACGGCAACAGTCCTGCTGGGAAGGGCCCGGGTGCTGGGGCAGACAACAGCTGCAATGGGAGCCAGCAGGAAGGAATGGGATCCCTGCCCTGCCTGACACTGACAAGGCCACTCTGCAGACACCTGGTGCTCAGCTGAGGACCCCACTGCAGCCCCAGCATGAGGAACCAAGGAGGGTCCAGCCTTGGACTACCATGCTGCTCAAGGGCCTCGGGGGCATCATCCACAGGGAGAGCTGAGGGAGATGGAGCTGTTTCCGCAGGCACAGAGAAGGCTGGGAAAATCTAAGAGCTGTCTACAGCTACATCAAGATGGGAACTGTAAAGACAGACACTCTGAGCACTGCCAGGCAGCATAAGGAAGAGCAATGGCCTCAAGAGGCACCATGGAAAATTCAGGTTGGACACCTGTGAAGCCCAGGCATAGGTTTCCCAGAGGGGCTGTGGATTCACTGTTCTGGGGGTTTTCACGGTTTCACAGGTCAAAGCCTTATCATACCTCACCAAGTGCTAGTTCGATCCCTGCTTTGAACGAGTAGTTGGACCAGGAGGAGTCTCTTTTGAGCCTTCTAATTGCAACTCCATGATCTCATTAATTCCTGTTACATGCTTCCAGCAACTACAGCCTTGTTTATGTAATTGTCCTCAGATATGATGAAGTCAATAAGTCTTTGGAAAAAGAACTATCCATAGATTACATCAGTACAGACTTGCCTATAAATAGCCAGGTGTTATCAATAGACTACAGTGCCAGCAGCTCCAACAGTTCTGAAATCACAAATAATTAATGGTAAAACTATTTTGAAGAGCTGATGTCAAAGACTTAACAAATAAACTTTAGAGAAAATAGAAATTGCCTACCTAAGCCTACTGAATTTAAGTTTGCTGCCAAACACTATCTCACAGTCACCTTTGTAGATGACTCAATGTTCTTCCTGCAAAAAACCCGTCAAGATTGTAACTTTATGCCAGTATATTAAAGAACAGGCAATATGAAAGATATTTTCACTTAACTTGCTTGTAGAAACTCTCTCAAATTTGAAAAAGGCAGCAGAATGTTCCCACAGTACATAATTTTGAACATGAAAACTTTAAAATGTCACTTTGAAGCAACACACCAGGATGTCTTCCATTTAAAGACTACAGATTTTAGGTCTATTTTTCCCCAGCAAATCTTATTTTTGTTTTCTCCCAGTAGAGAATATAGTTTTTCAAGTCATGATAAACTGAATACAGAAGATGGACAGTATTACCCAAACTGTTCTTCTGTCACACTACCAATGCAGAGCTTCAGTGAGAACCAAAATTAAATCATTTACAGTAAACAAACATTTTGGGAGTAACTTGGAAGGACTGGTTCCTACCACTCACTCCTAGGACAATGCAGATTAAGCAACAATTCAATAGAAGAGATGTAATAGCTTGGTGAAGGGGAAACCTAGGTCATTACCTGACATTAAAATCCTGAGTTTTCAGTACTTCTGGTCCTGCAAATCTGGAATTATCTCATGCTGTCAAACTAACCATGAGAGGTACTCAATTTAATCAAGAAGATTAACAGCTAAAGCAAACTTTTTGCCTTGAATTAACCGATGATTTTCACACCCTTTGGAGAACTAACTAAAGTGCTCATCTAAAAAAAAACCCCAAACCTCTGCCCACATTAGTGGGTAGTGTACGGCAAGAGGAGATCTGCAAAACAGTTTGTGCTGTAGATAATATTCAAACTATACATATTCCACAGGATCTCACTTCAGAACAGGTTCTAGTCCGACCCAGAGGTCTAAATATCCTTAAACCAAACTCACCAGTAGAGTCCAGCAGTACCCATTTTAATTCTGCTTCTGCTAAAACACAACCTGCATGTTCAGCAGGATCAGCAGCCAAGAACACCAGCACCCAGCCTACAGTGACAGGCATTCTGGGGATAACACCACACAGTTGTTCTGAAGTTAATCTTGAAGCAATTGTTTTTAGCTCTGCAAAATACACAGCAATGCATGAACACAACTACATGCATTTGACTTCTTTGTCATACCTCAAACAGAAAACAGCTGCACAACAAGAACATCATTTAGTGAAATTTGGTATTGCTTTATAATTATCTTAATGAGGGAGGCTGTTGCAGAATGACTACTCAAAAAATATGAACAAAATACTTACACCAGAGTCTGATGATGGGTGCACTTTCAGCATGGTTTAAATTGAACATGGTAAGAGCACTGCAGTAGAAAGTAGTCCTACTCTGTATGCCCGCTGAGGGATTCCTCCTTCCTCTGCTACAGGAATTTTAGGACTTCATGATGCAAGTTACTCGGATAACCACTATGTTAGCTGTAAACTAATCTTGGGGGAAAAAAAAAAGATAGAGGAAAAAAAAGAAAAAAAAAAGATGAGTTTTCTGCTATAGGAGGCAACTGATCGCAATCACTGGAGCAGCAGGATCCTTGGTAGCAACAGGAAGGTACTGTACAGAGCAGGACTGCCTGTTTTGGTGCCAATATGGTGTTAAACCAATATAGGTGAATTGTTTAAGCACAATAGAAATGCCCCCCCACCCCAAAAAAAGACAGAAATACTTAAGACCTCTGGTATCAGCATTTGGACTGGGGAACAGTCAGTAATGTGAACAAGATGCAGAACTCAGAGACACAGTAACCAGCAACACAATGAATTTGGCTAAATCATGCTTCCTTAAAGGTAATATTAACTTTGCAACCATTCAGATGCAGCTTCAATGCTTCCCTTTCCAAGAGGAAACCAACACTTGGAAAAAAATCAGCAGAGGAACACCAAGTTGTCTTTCACTCCCTGTATGAAAGTTCACCCCCACAAGTTTGAAAACTGTCCTTCAGCCTCTTTTGTTAACACTGCATATTAACATGGAGCTCTTCCCACAGAACTCTGTGCCAAACAGTCAGCAGACCCCGCCTCCACAGAAATCAGCTGAGCAGGACTTCCACAGGAATCACTTTTCCTGAATGCTGGAAGGAGCTCCAAGTCTCCTTTGTGTTACCAATGCTCCACTTGCCAGTACGTGGTACAGTACAGGTTAGTCCCGAAAGCACCTGGATCTTGGGGAGCTCACAGCAAACCAGAGAATACACAAATAAACGAAAAGCTTTCTGAGTAGTCAGAAACACCTAAAGCACCTCAGGCAAAACCTCCCTTGAAAAACTTGGTAGTATAACACATTTCTGAATACCAATATTCCTGGAGAGTTATTTGTGAAAACCTCTACCCAAGGATGTGGTTCCATCCTCCTTTGGTAGCCGGAAATGATACATGAGCTACTGACACATCAGCATTAGTTACTTCATTAGGACAAAGGTACAGCGCTGCAGAATTTACATGAGTGATGCAAGCAAAGCCCAAGAGTGGAGCTCCTACATAAAACCATCATTAAGTCTGAAGTTTCTACAGTAAAAAATATATTTTGACCAGGATTTTAAAGTGAACTTTACAAGAACCCAAAATAAAAGCTCATTAAAGCTAGGCATCAAACAGAAGTGATGAAAAAAAACAATTAAAACATCAATTAAAAAAAATTTCAAAGCTGCCCACCTCATGAAAAATATGAAAAATAATCTGCTTACAAAAATAAAAAATACGTAAGCTTGCGGCTCTTCATAGGAATCCTGCTATACTCAGTTCATGAACCAGATGATGCTCCTTGAAAGAGGTTTGAAGAGCAAGGATGCTACAGTCCTTAAGACTTACTTCGCCTGCTGAAGGAGCTGAAAAGATCATTCACTCAGCTTTCCACAACCTCTTGTTTCAATTACTTTTTTGAAAGCCAAACAAACTAGGGCAGGTAACTGAAGAAAATTCCCCAGGTGTTCGGACACTGACTAAACTTGTAAATAATTTATTTTCCACAGCTTCTTCTACAGCGTTTACACTTCCAAGTGTGGGACAAGCTACTGAAAGCAATTTTTACCAACACCCACTGTTTTCTATTCATCTGAGTGACCAGCTGCAAGTTGTCAGTCAGTTGGTTCAAGGCCAGGTTGGATGGAACTTTGAGCAACCTGGTCTAGTGGAAGGTCCCCTGCCCATGGCAGGAAGGTTAGATGGTCTTGAGGGTCCCTTCCAACCCAAATCATTCTATGATCCTGTAGCTGTATCATCTCAAGGAGAGGTCAGTGGAGGCCATATTAGCCATTAGAAATGGTATAAAGCCATCGAGGTATTCCTCTAAGGAATTAATTTCACATGCAGTTTGTAATCTTCTTTCAATGTGCAGAATTAAAATTTAATTGGTGCTAGAGTAAAATGCATGAGCAATAGCATTTCTAAAACAAGTATTTCTAAAAGTTAACCTGCAAAATGGGACCAACAAAGGCACGCTTAAGGAAATGCTGCAAATAAAGGCTTCCAGTCATTTGTATACAACAAACACAAGCACCAAAACTCACTGCACAAAGCCACAGTCACCTGCCTTAGGTTTTCACTTAAATGCAGTAAATAGAGTATCAGAGTCAGCAACACTCAGCAAGCTCTATATGCAAATGCAATCTAATATTTAATCTTGCAAATCCCAACAATTACAATACTATTTAATAGCAAAACTGCTCAAACAGTTTTAAACAATTTAAAGCAGTAGCTTAAAAGACAGGAAGTGTCACAGAGTTATCAATAGTCTGCACACCACAGTGCTTCAGTCTCCAATGATCTGCAACTCCCATCTGTGCAAAGATTAACCAGCTAACATAACTTGATTCTACTGAGTGGGAAGAAATGACTGAAGCAAAAAACCATACAGTTCAAGTTAACAGCAGATTATAAACAGTCTAAACTATTAAGAAGCACACTTGTAGTGCATCAGTAAAATGAGAGAAACCAGTATTCACCTTCTCATTTAAAGCAGGAAACTTAGGAAAACGTTTCTTTTCCCACAAAAAATTTAATTATTAGCAGTCTTCAAGAATTGCAAGAGAGGTTTGGGTTAATTGGGATGCCTGAAACTCTTGGGAGAAATTTAAAAGTAGTATTGCACATAACAGTAATTTAAGCTATGTAAATAAAGGCCTTGTTTCTTAATTTATATATAAGCAAGAAGTCAAGATATCATTAACTACAACAACAAGGAACTTCACCCTGAAATTCGTATTGTGTAAGAAAGAGCAACAAGTACACCAAACTACTCCCTGATCTTGCAGTATGCACCTTCACATTAACATACAGAATCACAGCTTCAGTTTGTGAGAACCAAGGAATGTTTAACTACACATTCATTTCACATGGATGAGATTTTACTGCTTCTAGTTAATATTTGGCATAACCTGACTTTTAACTGAATCATCAGCTTAGCAGATCCTGATCTAACTAGTGTGTTTATCAAGTCATTTAGCCACCATATTCAAAGTGAAAAACTCATCATAAAATTTTAATTAGGCTTTTGAACTCAAAGCAGTCATACATGCTGAAATCATAAAATACAAGGCCAGACAATCATGCATAATCACACAATATCTGAGAATATCAACTACTACATTTATTTTGTAATTAATAATATTAAAAGTATTGGATCAGATGTGGAAACTATTTTTTTAAGTTAATTGAGGAAAAAAACCAGAAGACATGAAGAGTCCAAGCATACAGATGTGTAATTGAAGAAAATATCACATATTTCCTTGTTAAAGAATCTGTCTTATATCACAGCTGAGTCAAGTTTGAACATGGCAAGCTCTGTTCAGCGTTAGGCTACAGATATGCACACCGGTCTTCGTAAAGCCCTAAAAGTCACCTTAACTTTCCTTGGTATTTCCCTGAAATACTTCTTTGATATATTCAGAACAGATGAGGGGGGCAGGCTAAAGAAAAACTAGCCTCCCTGATACCAGAACATTCCCAGCGTTCCAGTGACCTGAGAGTACCTGATCCTGTCAGCAGACAGCTTAGTTATCCCATGGCAAAGGGCTGTGTGAAAATGAGCATGTCCTTGACCTATAGTGAGATCTGAGGGTTATACTCACAGTATCCCATTAAGGAAAACAGTGCTGAAAATGCTGCCTTTGTTTTACTGGGATAAAGTATACACCTGACAAACTAATATTAAAAATTAGTTAGCTGTAGTATTTCTTATCTTAACCTAACTTAATGGAAAAAATGTGTTTACTTATCCTACTAGAACTGAGTGCAATATTGATTTCTCTTAAGTTAAAGTTTTACTGGTAAAGTTTACTGAACTGTAAGATAAGCAAAACTTCAAAAGAAGCAGGTTGGGGGGAAGATGAGAAAGAATATTTATTTATATCTGATTATATATAGATCATGCTTAATTTCATTGAACTTTATCAGCAGGGCTAATAACATATCACATATAAAATGCTAAAGATATTCTCAGAAAACATTGACTTAACAACACACTACACTAAGCACGTGAACATGTTGCAAGAATGTTTATTAAAATACTGATGCATATCAAAGATGGACCAGTCAGCAGAATGAACATGTACTGAGTGAAAAGCAACATTCTTTAAGCACAAAGGTGCCCATCTCCGGGATGAAGCACGAACACCACGTAGCTTTCGTGACCCCAAGCAGAGCGCTAGGAAGGATGACATAAAAGATGTGATGGAAAACTCACAGCAATTTTAACTTTAAATACTTAAAGCTAACACTAATGAGAGACTATTGCTATGAGCACAGACTCTCCAGGCCCAACAGCAGGGACATGCTTTAGAAACTCTAGATAAAAGCAGTGAAACAGCCGGACGTAGCACCATTTGCTTAAACCAGAACACAATTTTCCATCTGTTCTGTTTTTACCCTTTTGTTTCCCATTTCTGTCTCACTAAATAACTCTGCCTTCTGTTTTACTGTTCTGTTTGCCTGGTACTGAGGATACGGGGAAAGGAGACAGTTTGGTGAAGGTTAAAAAACCTGCTCTGTGCCAGCAGCCCCAAGCAGTCCGTACGCTGGGAGAGACACTTTGGAAGATCACGCAACGAGGAGCATTTTCTGCCAAGCTGCAGAGGGTCAGCAGGGCATCTTCTGTTGCCAAGCATCAGCCTTGGGAAATAGTACTTTCCAGAAGGTACAAATCTGAGCCTTTTTGGGAGTTATCAACAGTACATAACATAGCTCCCCACTCACCCCAAACTGCGAACTCTTGCTGCGATTCCCACATATGAAAAGCACATCTAAAAGCACAACCACTCCAAATGATTAACTGAGCAGTTTAAGGTAACACGAGCTGAGTCTTCAGAACACTGGGAAACACTCTGAACACCTGCAGAATGACAACCCTGCGTTTGGCTGAGCCATGCTGGATCTGCAGAGAGAACAATGAAGTGCATGAATAAAGCCCTCTGAGGCTCAGCTGGCAGTTTGATTTATTATACTCGTGTTAAGCCTCCAACATTCATTCTCCACATAGCTCTGACACAGCAGAAGATCTGGTCTGGACTAACATTTTATTTCTATGTTCTTCACATAAAACGTCCACATTCTTACAAATTACACTAATACCACTTTGATATTTAACATAATGTTGATTCAGTGTGAAACACGAGAATTAAACAACTTTTTAGCTTTCATTCCCACAGGGCTCAGCATGCCCTCAGACACGAAACAATCTTATCTAGGGCACTTCTTGTGAATATTTTAGTATTTTTCCTTTCTCTTTCTAACCTTCACTTCTGCAGAAATACAGACACAATTCCCTCAGCATTTTTGTGCAGTTAGAACTCTTTACTGCTGTTGTTCAGATCCAGGCATTCTAAGACAGCATGTAAACAGCAAATTGGTACAAAAGGGGAACTTCTGGTAAGTTATCTGCACTAAATAAATTTTAAGCTACAAGGTGGGTTGTGCTCCTTCCCATTAAGCATCAGCTCAGACAAAACAATGCCTCTTTACATGGAACTAGAGCATTCTCCAGTTAGACCAGTTCATTGCTCTCTTAACTCACAGAACTCACTACAAGAAAAAAGAAGGAACATTTTGAAACAAATATAAACAGGACCAAGTTACCACTGATCAACTGGATCTCAATACATTTTTTTCCATGTGTATACTTTATTATTACTACAAATGGCTATTTATAACCTTTTTCAAGTAAGAATCAGTGGGGCAGGAGGTTTTTTTCCTTTTCACTTCTGGATTTATTTTCTGACATAACATGTCACATTGTGCTATGTGTTATGGGATCAATCATTCACCAGTACAAACATCCCTTAGCTCTCCTTTACCTTCAACACTCTGACAGTGACTCCAAACAACAGTCTGGAGAAGACCACTGAGCCAGGCAATGAACACTTAGGCAAGACAGCCACCCAAAGAATTTCTCAATGAACTAGGTAAAGTAAGGTACATAAACAAGTTATCATGAATACATCTTGCTACCTTCTAGACTACTTCAGAAAGAGAAATAAATCTATCATTACACAGATTCAGGTAGTAAGATTTTAGCTCATTTTAGTATTATTCCAAGTCATGTATACCAAAGGTAGATTGAATACACTTGCGGATGAAGCCTATGATAAAAAGAACAGGTTTTTCTAAGTTTTGTCAGTCCAGATAGTTCTGAAAGCACTGACCTTTTTCCTCACCCCAGACGTTCTCTGACAGTGGCAGGCATGCTTTCACCATTATATATGCTCCCAGCTAGAAGACTTTGACCTCTCTACTCCATGGATCACAACAGGCCAAATCTCTGTCCCAATAACCGAACCAAAAACGTGGCAGCACACAACCAGCATACTTACTTTGTCTCCTCAGCTTGTTCTCAATCTGATTATTCACGTATTTTGTACTGACTGCCATCTGCCCACTCCTCCTCCTGTCTGTCTCTGACACAGACTTTGTGCCATCTCATAAGCCTTTTTTTTTTTAGCACCTTTCTGCACACTTCCTTCAGGTCACTGATACATGGAGGGAATAAACTTAATCAAAATTGCTTCCTGGGGCTCCCCAGGTATTAAATTTCCAATGAACTCTAGTGGAGATTTTTTTTCTCCAAGTAACACTCATAAAAACCCTATATAGTTATTTCCTGTCTTTAAAAATACTTTTATACATGAAATACATACACAGATAAATGATACATATTAAACATGTATATATTTACATATATACTTAAGAGTAGTAGATTCAGGACCAAGTCAGCCTCTTTTTTTCCCACATTTAAACTGCAGTTTGAGCACTAATCACCAGGAGATACATAATAGAGTACACAGACAAGTATTTTTATTTTAGCCACAGAATTCAACTGCTTCACAGGACTTGACAGTTGTCTCCATTAACTCTGTGACTGTTGTAGCCAAAGCTTATCATGTGTTGAAAAGGACACTGGGATTAATGATGTAGTTCCAATCTGGCCCTTTTATTAGTATCAGGAATGTTCGTTCCCCAAGTTGTATATGACAGTCACTGCAAACTCCATCTGGCTTTTTTGATTTACACCAGGAACTTCCGTGCTAAGAGTTCATGAATGTATTAACTGCACTGAGGGTTTTTTCTTATCCTCTTCTAAAGAAAAAAAAAAAAAAAACAGTTTGCAACAAACAGCTTAAATATGAACAAACTTGCAAATGCCTGTTAGCATTTGGAAATTTAGGAAGTAACAAAGAAAGACCATGCTTCTTTACGCAAGATTTGTTTTTTAAAAATGGAGAAAAATAAACCCAAAAGAGCCTTCACTTTACTTTGTCTGCTGCTGACCTTTAGACCTGACACCCACTGCATCCTGTGGGAAACTTTTTCCAAGAGCCAGCTTCTTTTATAAATATTTTAGCAGATTTAAGCATGCAGACCACATTTTATTTGCCTACCTCTACTGAAAATATTACTGAATTACAACAACATATATGTGGACTTTTAAATTTACATAAGTACTTGTAATACAGTAAAATGTAATGTAACAGAATCTCCAATGTGCTACACACAGGAGCTGTTGAAGTTTGGGGGGATTTTTATGATGTTTATTCTTACAGCTTCTACAAGTCTCTGAAACACACACAACTGCATTTCTACCCATTTCCTGTATCTGTTTTAAAACAGATTTGCATATCCTCCATAAGTAACAAAAGCACTGGAAAGACTCCATGCATTCCTAGATTTGTGCAATAAAAATAACAGTTATAAATTTAATTTCCTTCTCAAAATAAAAATTCGAGTTTCTCTTAGATGTTTTGCCAATAAATGTCCTTAAACTTTGCAAGAACTGCTCACTTAAAGGAATCTCTTTAGCTTTTCAGTGTCTAAGCACTGCACCTGTTCCTTTTCAGATAACCAGTCCCTTTGACAAGTCTTGCATTCCTCTTCTTTCTCCTCTACAATGAGAAATTGTTTTGTGCAGTATGAAACAGATCACCTGGGGAAAGACCCAGGGAAGATTTCACTCCTTCCACAGGGCATGTCAGCACTCTTTCCCAGATGTGCTTCTCCTCCAGGTCAACCCTTCTTCCTTCTGTACATGGCTCCTGCAGAGCTACATCTCACAGTCCTGCACATGACTGCACCAGATCAGTGCTCATACAGAAACTTCCCAGCTGTTCCAAACAAGCCATGGAGTCAGACAAGGACAACCACGTTCACCGACACAGGTAATCAGGAACTTGGCTCCCTCACTAACAAAGGAGGCTCAAGTGTGAAACACTAGATACTGTTCAAAGAAGGTGCTCAATTTACTTAGAATTAGAACATGCATGTTGTGTTACTACAGGATTTTATGCCAGCAAGTTTCAGCTAGATTTAGCAAGCAGGAAAAACAGAAGGAATGTTTGGTTTTGAGAGCTTATAATGGAGGGTTTGTTTCAATTTCACTCATCAAGTGGCAGTAGTTTCATTATGCATGGCTAAATGCTAACTGCAAGGACAAGTTTAAAGGATTAGTATCTGAAGACACAATTCCTCCCAAAGACCTTGTAACCAAGAAGCATGCAGTGACAGTACAATAAAGCCTTTATTTTCAAGTCTCAATATTATTGAAGCTTCTGTTGGAACTTCGTCCTTTGGTTTTTATGGCTGTTTTATCACCAGCCATCAAAACTGGTCCATCCACATATGACACAGACACTTCAGTCCACCAAAACCTCTCTCACAGCCACATGACTTCATATGGTTACAGCTCCATTACCAAAAGGAGCAGGAGGACAAGCTGTGTCTCAGTCCAAGTTACTCCCTGAACGTCTCCTGCGACAGCTCTATGCTCCTGGCACAGATCTCTTCCCCATGCTCATAGGAAATTTGCATGTAGACATCTGAGACAACAAGCAGCTCTCAGAACTTGCAGTAAGATAACGCCAGTGAATTATCATGCATGAGAACAGCAGGACAGGATGTACAGTGCAAGCTTACATAAGACACAAGGCACTGCTGGGAACCAGCACAAGTGAACAGCATAAATGGCTCAGGAAAATGCTGATGTCACTCGTGTACATTTGGGTTGTGCTGGCCAAGTTTCTCTGAACCTATAACTGGTCTTTCTAGCCACATGTAAAGCCTCAGCCTGCTCTGCTCTACCCAGATCTTGAAAAGGAACCTGTTTTAAAAATCCTGTGTTTCTTCCTAATGAGTTTTCTTTAAGACAAGCAAGAATCTAAAGAAAAACAGAAAATGTAATGGAGAACTGGAAAAAGCATGTCATTGTGTACACAAACACTTGCTTCTAATACTTACTGAGAAAATAGTTCAAGCACAACTTATCCATTTCACAATATGACCTCTGCAAACCTACTAAGGTCAATGAGACTTACAGTAGTTACTAAGTGAGCCCTGCCTGCATAAATTAAAGATGCCCAAGGGCAGCTATGAAACTGGGTATTTGATTTTTCCAGGGCACCTACATATCATGAATTAACAATGAATTGCCATTTTACCACAGAAGTTTTCAGGTTCGTTAAGAAAAAGAAAAACCAAACCCAATTGTGTTGTGCTTACCTCCTCCTCAACACATAAAAGCTTACCTATTTAATGTTAAAACTAATTATGGAAATTTCAAATTCAATTGAGTAGATAAGTGAGACACTATAGATCAAATTACTTTCAAAAAATCCCCAAGATATCACTCAGTGCTTCTTCCTGGTGTATCCTTCTACAATAGATTAAAAATAATTAAGCATTAGGAAAAAAAAAAAGTGCAATCTAGCTGCACAAGATAGTTTAAAACAAAACTATAAAGAGGGAAAACTTAGCTCACTCAGGTCAGTATTTGCAGCAGCAACTCTCAGCTCTGTGCTTGGCTGCTTCCATTTGTTATTGCAGTGGCAGCACTTCAGAGCACTGTGTGAAACACGACAAGCAACTCCTTCAGTTTCAGCATGCCTGTATGTAGGTTTTTGCCTATGGAATACTTACGACATTCCATTTTCCATAGAGAGCATCCTATAAGATGAGAATGAAAATACTGTTCCTAAGAACATACTGAACCTGAGTGACTCACGTTTGTCCTTCATTGCAGGTGTAATGAACTTATTGTTGCTCCCTTTAGTATTTCCTTGAAAATACAGAGGGTCCCCAAGAGAGAGTCAAGTTAACCAAACTCCCCAACTCCGGGAAGAATCAGGTGCCACATCGAGTTACACACCAACGCCAGAAGTAATTTCTTCATTATATCAATTCTATGAGAATACCTTTCTGTTCCTTACCAAAGCAGGAAGTCCAACACCATGTAGCTCAGAGAGGACAACCACCACATTAGAAATTCACAAGGTTTCCTTAGCAGGGGAAGAGGACACCTGGAACAAGCTTTGTTCCAGGCAAACAGAGGGGGAAAAAAAAAAAATCAACCCATAAACTACTTGCAGTGGGGAACGGCAGCTCTTTGAAAGCATATTAATGCACACACTACATAAAAATATGAAGAGCAAGATTACTACAGTGCAAATTATGTAGTATCACAGGTTATTAAATGTCTTTTTATGCAAACCTCTACTTCCATCAAAGTGTGGCTACCACAGGAAAATTCCACAAGCGTACATCCTGGCTAGAGCCTCTCTGCTTGTATAGCAGAAACAACATCGCTATCTACCCATTATTACTACAGCAGATAAGCATTTCACAGTCATTAATGTGTTTATTCATGGTATGTTTTTGGAAAGCACTGCTATTCCCAATTCATAAGGAAAGAGAGTTGGTGCAGGAAGACTGATCCAAGGTCACAGAGAAGTCCGTGGCAAAGTAAGAAACTTCACCTGGTTTTGCCTTCGTGCAACTAATACTTTCTACTAATGAGTCATCACTGCTCCGCTAAATTATTCTTTTAGCAGGAACAGACAACAGACTTCCTGTGGCATTCCAACTCTACATGCTAAAAGCAGCTCTGCTCCAGGGTTTTCTAAAAAAATAAAATCACACCCAAGGGCCTTGTTCTGTACTGTCACAGACTCCTGCTTCAGCACGGGGCTGCTGCGGGGGAAAAAGGAATATACATATATATATACATGTATGTATACATTTTTAGGTAGCCTGCCTTGTTTGCGACCAAGCTCTCTCCCTAAAGAAACAACACCCAGCCCTTGAATAGTTTTATCCCCTTCTTCCACGGACCACCGGGCGAGGGCGAAGTGAAGGAGGGGGAAGGGGCGGTCAGCGGGGACACAAGTCACGCAGTGCCGGGGGGCAGAGCTCCGCAGGGCCCACCAGAACGAGAAAAGCCCACCCTGTGCCCACGCGCCACCGGGGCGCGGGGGAAGAGGCTGAGCCCGGGGCGGGACCCGGAGGGCGCGGGGAGCCCCCTCACAGCTCCCCTCAGGGCCAGGGCCGGGGCGAACCCCCCACAGGCCCGGGGGGCTCTGAGGGCGCTCTCCTCTCCCTTCCCCTCCCCTCCCCGCCGCCCGCCCCAGCGCGGCGCCGTTCCCCCCGTACCTGCGCGGGGAGGCGGCGGGGCCCGAGGGGCTGCCTCGGCCGGCAGGTCCCGTTGGCGACCATTCCCGGTCATTCCCGTCCGATCCCGGCCCCGCCGCCCTCGCCTCCCGTTTGACCTTTCCCGAGTCTCCGCCGCCCGGCCCCGCCACCCTCTGACGTCACCGCCATGGCAACAAGCCCCGCCCCCGCCCGGCCCCGCCCGCCGTCGGCCCCGCGCATGCGCTATGAGGGACCGGGGTGGGGGGAGGAAGTGGGGAGAGCAGGGAACGAGGTGGCATACAAGTGTGTATTTATAGATATGGATGTCCGCTTATTCCTCTCTGTCCCCCCTGGCAGCCCGCGGCTGAGGGCAGGACTCCGCGGCGGTGCAGCACAAGGACTTTGAGTGCGGCTGTCTCTTACAGAAACCCCCCGAGCGGGGCCGCGGGCCCCCGTGGAGTGGGCCATCCTCTCCTCTCCAGGGCAGTATCGGCACCTGACGGTCCTGCTGTATTGGCAGGAGTCAGCAGTGCCCTGGCAGCCAGAAGGGACATCCCTGTCCTGGGGGGCATCGGGGAATGCATCGCCAGCCGGGCGAGGGAGGGGATTGTCCCGCTCTGCTCTGCACTGGGGCGGCCTCGCCTGGAATGTTATGGCAGTTTAGGGCACTGAGATATAAGAAGGATATAAAGCTATTAGAGAGTGTCCGAAGGAGAGCAATGAAGATGGTGAAGGGTCTTGAGGGGAAGCGTGTGAGGAGCTGCTGAGGGCACTTGGTGTGTTCAGCTGGAGAAGAGGAGACGGCAGAGTCTCAGCTTCCCTGTGAGGGGCTGAGGAGGGGCAGGCGCTGGTCTCTGACAAGACCCAGGGAATGGGCTGAAGTTGTGTCAGGGGAGGCTTGGGTTGGATATTAGATAAAAGTTCTTCCCCCAGGTCGGGCACTGAACAGGCTCCCCAAGGCAGTGGTCACAGCACCGAGGCTGACAGGAAGCATTTGGCAGCACTCGCAGGCACAGGGTGTGATTATTGGAGCTGTCCTGTGCAGGGCCAGGAGCTGGACTGGATGATCCTGTGAAGCCCTTCCAACTCAGGATATTCTAGGTTATTCTGTTATCTTCTATAAATCTAAAGGCTGCTTTTTCTCTGCACACACTTACACAAGCCCAGCTAGTGCTGTCATAGTTCGCCTGCTCCTCTACATGTCTAATGTACTTCCCATGGCACTCAACTATTCCCCGAGGATCAAGCTGCTTCTCCAGTCCCACAACTTACAGCACGTTCCTATTGTTTAGAGCATATGGGTAATTGCTTTTTCTTTCCCCAAAATACTTGGCATAGATATATATGTAATATGTGTAGCATATGGAAGGCTGCATATTTCAATGCCTCAGTGCACAATGTGTGCATAAATGTTTTATGTGTAAATGCTTTGCTTCAAACACTTGTCAGATGTGAGCACATGCAGCAGGCGACTTGTGTAAGGTGGGTGTGTTAGACTGTGTTTGTACCTTGTTTCATGAAAGGTGTATTCATTATCAGTATGTTATGTAATGCAGGCTTTAAATTGAGATAAGTGCGCAGGCATGATATTTAAATACCCTATCAATTAGCAATTACACTGTGTCTTTCATCTTCCCGACATGCAGAGCGTGCTGCGTGCTTTCTATGTGCCACTTACTGTCATTTTTGGAGCTATGACAGATTTCAAACGGTTTTTAATCAGAATAATCATTCAGAAATGCAATCCAATATTCATCAGAAATACAGGCTGAGGTGTGTTCAACAAACCCTTCCTGAATGTGGATAACAGGGCGCAGATACAGATTCCCTGCCTTTGAAATGTATGATACCTTTTTCCCAGAGCATTAACAAACCAGTTTAAATCCTATCACAGGAAGACCAGGATCTGCAGTATGAATTCATGCATGGTCTGGGTCTTGCTCATTTAAAGCCAGTGATATAATAAGGGGAGCTTTTAAATTATCACTGAATTTGTAACATGGCTTGTTTCCTTTCGGCCCAAGTAGATTTAATGTTGTGGTACTGACTGCCAGCAAAACGCTGCAGTTTGGTGATATTCAGAGCAGGGGCATCCAGGTGAAAGGCACTTCTTGTGTGGTGAGAGCAGGGTTAGCTGCCTGGTGAGGGTAATGCCATCCCACCCCAGGGAGGCCATGTGTGGACCTACTAGCTTTACACAAAGGTCCTGGTAGGTCCCAGCGCTGCTGGAACTTGCTTTTTCATAAGTCTTTTTGATTCCAGCCTCCAAGCCATGACCCTGACTGTGGCCAGCTCTCAAGGCCGTGAAGGGGATGAGTTTGTCCAGTCAGCAGCAACCAGAAATGACCTTATTCTAATGTGCTAAACAGCCATCCAGGACAGATGTGTCTGTGAGCCACGATGAGCCGCATATCAAGTCACCAGGACTTGGATCTTCACATTTGTAATGCTGAAAAAGTGCAGTGTCCATGTTACCAACCCCCACAAAAACCCTCTTGAGTCAAATTAGGAGGAATACTTCGAACAGCATACTCTTGGGAAGAGCATAAATAAGTGTGCCAGCAGGGATGTATCAATATGACTTTGGTGTGTCCCCAGGGAAGTAGTTTCCTTCCTGCATATCTCCTGTTTTTCCTTAGTTCAGTGAGGGGAGCCCTTTCTTTTCTCCCAGGGGGTCGGTTGATGTCATCTGTGCTTGTGGGGAAAATAAATGCAGTCCTTAGCACGAGTAAATTCAAGTCAAATATACTTACTTGGCATTTTTGTCCATGAAATCTTAAAAAAATGCCAAGATAAGCCGGTAAGGACTAATTGGATGTAACAAAGCAGAGATGGCACAACAGTGTAGGTAAGGGAGGAGATGGAGAAATCAGTGCAGAGGGATGATCTGGCACTCACAAGGCATGGGAGAGCCAGAGCTCGTCAGTTCAGATATAATCTTCCAGAAAGGGAGGGGGTAAAGAAAAGCAATGTCTTTCCTTCTTGCACAGACAATGCCGGACTCCTGTGCCTGATTTCCATGAGAAAGGCCACCTCTGGCATTGACATTCTGCTGCATGGAGTCCCTGCCACAGACCTCCTCCTCAATGCGAGGTTGAAAGAGGAGGGGAGGAATAAACTCTGCTTTCCGAAAGGGCTGGATCTGCCAAAGAGGCCCATGGAAAGCCAATTGTGTAATGAGGGAAAACAGGGTGGGAGGATCCCTGCTCACAGGCACAGGGAGGTGCCTGTTGAAAAATAAGTGGGAGAAGGGCGAAGAGGCATTTTGAGGCATTTATACAGATGTTGAGTGAGCTCTGGTTTAAATTGTTGATGAGGACACTGATGTGGGATTGATTTTGAATGCTGGAGCATTGCACTCAAGTCTTCCCTTCATATGCATAACATCCATAAGTGCTGCTGATTTCAAATCCCAGCTCACACAGAGGTTTTATGAGCACTTCTCATTTGTAGATCTTGGAGCGCTTTACAAAGAGAGAGCTATAAATAAGACAGATGGGAAAACGAGGAATTGAGAGGGGCTTTTAAAGGGCAATGGATTGTTTCTTTAAGGGGTTCTGTGAATAAGAACTAGATAAGAACTGTCATTTTACTGAATATAACTTATTTTGCAATGGCACACTGTGTCAAATTACTTATGCATAGATATTTATGTTATTAAGGCAAAGTTTTGTCATGCTGTGTCCAAATTGTCTCTAACTAAGCTTTTGGAAAGTACAAAAAGAAAAGCACTTAACGTTAGATTTTAACATAGTGTATGGATGTTTTAGGCACTTTTAAATTGAACATTTTATTCCCAAATGCCAGAAATCCAGTGATATTTGTGTAACTATGTAATTTGACCTGTCTGTTTTACATGTTCCCAAGGGTTTATTATAGGCAGCTTTCAAATTAAGTGGGCTGGAACATTTGATGCTCTCTTCCCTGCTTTTTAAAGCCTGTGCAGAGCCCATACTGTGTGACTGACACTGCTGTTAAAGGGATAGCATTTTGGTTTTATCACAAGGGACACAGCAAGGCAATGGAGATTACCCTGGTCCTGATTCCAGCTTTGGATTCCAGCTTTGCACTCCAAGACAGCCATTTAATTTCTACCTCCTTCATCTTTTCCTTCCAGGGAGCTGGGCACAATAGTTCCCTATTCTCCAAGGTGGCACAAAGCTTAATTAACCTTGAGAAAAGGAATGGGTAAATTGCAAACAACCGAGGGAGAGTGGGGAAGGCTCCAGCACTTTAAGCATCTTCATACTCACCTGTGTGGGACCATTTTGCCACTGATGTTCCATGAGACCACAAACCCAGCAGGTTTAGGAAAGCCTTAAATGCTTTCCTTGCTTTTGAAATAACATTATTGTATTACTAGGAGGCAGCCATAGGCTGATGTCTCAGCAATGTTTTATGCAGCAATCTTTTCACCCAACAGTGACTGTGTGACTGGATAATGAAAGCCATATTCCACTTGCAATTGCACCTGTGTTGCCACTATTTACATTGCAACAGCACCTAAAGGCCCTGTTGTATAAGGCACAGTAAACTTGTCTCTGACTGGAGGAGACTGGAAGTGGGAGGGGAAGCAGTAACAGAAGCAAAATGTTTGTCTCAAGGTCATATATCAGAAAAGTAGCATGACAGCCTGGAGGAACTCGCTGTTGCCGTCCGAGCATGCTCGGCCATGGCAAGATGAACCTCAGGAGTAAAGGGGGTGGGGCCAGTTCCTCGCGCACTGTGCCTCACCTAAAAATAATCCATTGCACAGGCTTATCCCAAGATCTTCGTTTACGAAGTCCAGCCAACAACAACAGCACTGACAGGGGCAAAAGTCAGGTCTCCCAAGTCCTGTGTCCTGTGAACAATGGCTATAGGGAAAAAAGGCCATATTTGCTTCTAAGAATATAAATACGAAATGCTGGGAGGTCCAAATGTCAGGAGCAGGATTTGCTGTTTGTTTATTCTTCCGGCTGTAGAAGTGCTTGCTTGGTCATTTGGGGGTTTGGCTTTTTTTTTTTTAAATAGACAAGTTAATATTTAGACAAATATTAAATTGCAATTAAATTGTCAATGCTTTTAGGAGAGGCATGATTTTATCTGAAGTACATTATGATTTTGCTAATAACAGACCCCAGGGATCAACATTTCTCTTTCAGATTTTTTCTTTTGTTGGAAAAGTTAATTGTTCCTGAAGTGATGCTGCTTTTGTTAATGCCCTTTTGTAGAGCATGAGACAATGAATCTTCAAATCACAGCACCTCACTTTCTGCCCAATGTGTTTCTATGTCACTATCAGCTCTGCTCTGGTGTGATCTAACCAGATGGTTTCTCACAAGATGCTAGACATGAATATTTCATATGGTTTAGAAACTGTTTTTCCTCACTCTTCGGTGGTAAGATGTGTTGATTTAAGACTTTTCACAACTTGAGATACTTTCTGGACTGGCGCCACAACTCAGGCCAAAGACAGCTGAGCATTGTTGTCATCTCACAATGTGGGAAGTAGAGGATGTTTTGGACTGTTGGAAAAATGGAGCTGAAATTTTCCATTAAAAGAATAAAAAAGCATTGTTCAGGCAGCAATTTTCCAGTTGAGCTGCACTTAGGTTACATTTTTTGAACATAATGTAGAAAGTCAGAGGCATTAGATCAATGCAATTTTTGATCCATTGAATCAGCAGCCAAGTTCATCTCACATCTCTGAGCCAGCAAATACTCTGTTTTTGTTCAAAGTTGGTTTTATTTCAGTTTAGGCCATTTCTAACACTGGTTTCTTATTTACAGTAACAAAGACTTTAGCCACTGTATCCTGTGATATAACTCAATTACCGTCACCTGCCTTTCCCTCAGACTTTGCTTTTACTCCTCTTTGGAGACATGAGGGATCTATTTTGATCTGGGTCTATGATGGTTTTAGTGGATAATCAATATGGAGTTGTAAGTGTTGCTCTGGAGCTTGTAAAACCAGCTGCAAGTGAACATTTTTTATTTTAGCTTCTCAGCAGTAATCTGGCTCCAGATTAAGACACACACAGCTTGATTCGGTTGCCCACACATTAAACTTCAGTGCCATTTAAGATGTCCTAGAGGAGCCTGCCTGAACACCAGCTCCTGCTTCAGGAGGTCACAAGTCCACTGTAGACCCTTTGTAATTTCTGCCAGTCCGGTTAATGCATCTGCGATACCCAGGGGTATCTCCAGTGACATTTATCCCTTGCATATTAATTGGTTAAATGTAAGTATACATGTGCAGGCATCTCCCTCTGAGCTGGGTGTTTACAATCCCACTAGAGTCAGCAGAGACCCATCCAGTCAGCAGGGCCTAGAGAACATCCAGTGGACCAGACCTGAAGTGTCCACTTTAGGATATGTGATCATCATGCTTCTCTGTTTGACATTCAGTTAACGTGTTTTTCCAAACAAGATGTGTTTTGCTATTTAATGTTCACACTGGCAACTCATTTAGAGACACTCTTGCACACCACACAGCAGCCATACATAGAATATGCTCTGTTACAAGGGGCTGGGGATCCAGGACTTTCTTTCAAGCTAGAAGGCTGTCACCTCAAAAAAGCAGACAAATCCCCAAGCGAAAAATACTCAACCCAACTGTGGTGCTTCTCTGTCCCCCATCCAAGCCTTGTAATCTCCTGGAGTTGTGGATTGTCCATTCACAGAAATAAGCAGTTGTAGTCCCTCAAGCCACACTTCATGTCAATGTACATCTGCCCTTGTTTAATTTATGTTTTACATTATACGATACTCCTCTGAGGCACACACTCCACATGGAATCTCTTAGATGTGGATTCCCATGTAATGTCAGTTTGTGGGTAAGTAATAGCAAACCCTCTACAGGAAGACGTGGGAGACAAGTGGTGACAGTGGTGGAAGAGGAGATGGGAATTGAAATCAGAGATCCAAGATGATAGAGAAGATCAAGCAGGTGTAGCACAGGGCAGAAATAAAAAAAATAAGGAGGAAGAATCAGATAGATTGGAGACCATGGAGATAAATGAGCAGATGGAATAGCAGGTATGCTGCTTGAGAGGCTGGAAAAAAGGGAAGATAAAGCACAGAAGGTGGCGGTGGTGCTTTGGCTGGACTACAGTATCTCCCCAGGACACCAGTGGAAAAAAGTGTTGAGATTAACAAGAAATCTGTGAAAGCCAAGGAAAACTTTTAGGCTGTGTTTACTAAAGCAGTTTAAAGAGCAGTGTAATTCTGCCCTGATGGCAGTGCAGCAAGGGGGATGCAACATCTCTGCACTCCAGCGCACCAGCCCTGCAGGGCCGGAGGCAGTTCCTGAGGAACAGTCCCACTGTCTGCTGTTACAAACAGATGCATGAGCTGGTTCAAACCTGTCAAATTTTGTGACAAAAGTAGTTTGGTTTCCTCCCCCCCCAGTACACCACAACTATTAGACATCCCTCTTCAGCTGGTTACAAATATTCTGCACTAATTTTTTCCTGAGCAAATTTATACCACCTGTTTTTGCACCAGAATTGGCTTTTCACTTAAATTGTTCTCCCCTGTGTTTTCCTCCCTGCTGTATTTATAGAAAGCAGTCATGTTCCCTTGCAGCCACTCTGCTGCCAGACTAAACAAGACTTCTTATGAAACAGGACATTATAAAATAGGCTCTCCAGTCCTATGGTCCTTCAAAAAGCCCTTCCTTTCACCTAGTCCATCCTGAATTTTCCTTTAACTTTGACAGACAGATGTAACCACTGTTTTTCAGTGTGGCTGGAGGGACAGCAGCATTTGCTTGGGTACACAGATGTGCAGCACAGGTCTTCAAGTCCTGCTTTCATCCTTGCCAGTCATTACACAGGTACAGCATCCATAGCATCTGTCAGTCATAGTCCTTGCATCCCATTTCTGCTCCTCTCAATGGAGTACTTGAGAGGACATGACTCAGCAGAGGTAGGACCCTTCAGATCCTGTGGCTGGTGGTAACTTGCCTCCAGGGAGGGTGTGATTCCCAGTTCTCCTCACTTATGCTTTGCGTAAGATGAGTTGGATCCAAACCTGTATATAAGATGGCAGCTCTCAGCTCCTGATTAGTTTTGGATTTGCCACCTGTGTCCAAGTCCTGGAAGCTTGGAATATATGGCAAAAAGAGGCGTCCACAGCTGAGCAGCACTGTCAGGTCTCTGTGAGGGATCACAGGCCCAACAGCCCTCCAGCAATTGCAGGAACATAGCAGTATATATTTCCTATATATATATGCAGTTTCTATATATTTTCTCTATATATCTATATCAATACTGTATAGATATATCTATCCAGTTATGTCTTTCCTGCTATGCTTCCCATGAGAAGAAAGCAACAGGCTTTTTTTTTTTTTCTGAAAATAAAAATAAAACAAAATAAGTGTTGAAAATAAAGGAGGTGTTATCTCCCAGGTCACCTATCTTCATGATCTCACCAACTTTTTTTATACCACCTTTCTCTTTATTGCAATTTTTTCCCAAGAGGACTTAACATTCAAATTCCTTATTCCAAGGATAGGAGTTTCTTTGCAGTGACTGCAAATATTCTTCCTGAGATATATTACTTTTCTTACTTTTCAAAACTAGTCCATCACATTTTTGTTTTATAGCTGTTACAATCCCAGTCATTGAAGGTCTGATCAGGAGAGACTTCTCAAAGTCTCTGATCCAACTACTCGTTCAAAGCAGGGATCAAACTAGCACTTGGTGGGATAATCCAAGGCTTTGACCTATGAAGCCGTGAAAACCCGCAAAAACTGCAAATCCACAGCCTCTCTGGGAAACCTATGCCTGGGCTTCACCACTCTCCTAGTGAAAAAAATTCTCATTGTATCCAACCTGAATTTTCCATGCTGCCTCTTGAGGCCATTGCTCTTCCTTATGCTGCCTGGCAGTGCTCAGAGTGTCTGTCTTTACAGTTCCCATCTTGATGTAGCTGTAGACAGCTCTTAGATTTTCCCAGCCTTCTCTGTGCCTGAGAAAACAGCTCCATCTCCCTCAGCTCTCCCTGTGGATGGTGCCCCCGAGGCCCTTGAGCAGCATGGTAGTCCAAGGCTGGACCCTCCTTGGTTCCTCATGCTGGGGCTGCAGTGGGGTCCTCAGCTGAGCACCAGGTGTCTGCAGAGTGGCCTTGTCAGTGTCAGGCAGGGCAGGGATCCCATTCCTTCCTGCTGGCTCCCATTGCAGCTGTTGTCTGCCCCAGCACCCGGGCCCTTCCCAGCAGGACTGTTGCCGTGCCAGCTCTCTCAACCTGTGCTGATTTATGAGATTCTTCTGCCCTGGGTGCACAGCTTTGCACTTTCCCGCCTGAATGTGATGAGGTTTCTTTTGGCCCCATCCTCAGGTTTGTCCTGGTCTGTCTTTGTTTGTGGAAGTGCTGCCATTCCCTGTGTCAGCAGCCTTTTCTGTGCCCCCCCTGCCCTTTCCCTGGCAGTTTGCTGAGGGTGCACTGTGCCTCATGTGCCTGGTTGCTGAGGAGTGTTAGGAGGCCTGGGTTGGCCCCCTGAGCCAACTTGCAGCTGGGCATTCAGCCCTTGGTTGCAGCCATGTGAGGTAGAGATCCAGCCAGTTTTCCAGATCAGCTTCCCTTCTGTTCATTGAGCTTTTGAGGCTCCTCAGCTCCCAGGTGAAAATCCAGAAATCTCAAAGGCCATTCTAAAGTTAATATTATCTGAGTATGGTGGGTTAACCCAACAATCTTTCAGATTCTCTAACAGAACAAGGGGAGAAAAGAAGATAAATAAGTGTGAGGTAAAGTCAGGGAGATCATTTAGCAAGCACCATCACAGGCAAAACAGATTTGACTTGCGGAAAATGAATTTAATTTGTTTTCAATTAAAAGAGATTCAAGCAATGAGAAGCAGTGGGAAAAAGTTCAAAAGACACTTTCCCACTATCACCTTCCTGAGCCTGACTTCACCCCTTTAAAACCTCCATGCCAAGAGGTGGATGGGAAGTTGGGTTATGATCATAGAATTGTGGAACATGTCATGTTGGAGTGACCCATAAGGATCATTGAATCCCCCTCCCTGCTCCTCAGGGCTGCCTACTGCTGAACCATATTCCTGAGAGCATCATCTGGACACCCCATCCTGGCTGAGGGGCTCAGCTGTGCCCTGTGGTGGGGGTGCTGGACCCAGCTGGGACCCGCTGTGTCTGGCCCAGACCAGCCCCAGCCTGTCCACCCTGCAGCCCCATGGTCTGCCCCTGGATGTGGCCAAACCAGGCCAAGCACCAGGCTGGGCAATCCAGGTTTCATCAGTTGAGGCTGCTGTGGCAAGATCTGCCCTTGAGAAGTTTTCATGGACTCTCACAAGTGGAGAGCATATGGAGGGGAACTTGATTAGAAAAACTTTAGTACTGAAATCTCTCACCCAGAACATCCAATTTTCTTTATTTTGCAAACTGATTGTTATAATTTGTCTTCTAATAAAAACAAACTCTTCATTGTCAATTCTCTTTTTGTGGTCTGCTGTGCTCACTCTGAGAACCATTCACAAGTGCATTGGTGATACAGCTTTGACCCTGCTCTGGTGCCATCACAGGGTGTCAAACCTGCCATCCCATCTCACCCTTGTAACACTTCAGCTGTCCTGCCAGAAAGGTTTTGCTGGAGGTTATTATGCTCTCTGCTCACTTCTGAGTCCCCTCCACAATACAGAGTAATCTGTCTCACTGAAAATCAGTGGAAAAAAGTTCTTTCTTGTTTCAGACTGTAATTAGATTATCTTTAGTGATTACTCCACTCTCTCTGCTGAATAGATGCTTTTACCCTCTTCTCTTTTTAATTATAAGGCTAGAAATCTTTTACTGTGATATATCTTTTGTCTTGCTGTGTTAACTATTCTGTCTAATGTTTCCCTAGATCAGAACAACATCTGTGTACACCACAGAGGCCATGGTTCCCATCAGTTTTTGATGAATGGATCTCCACCAACCTTCAGCATTCCTTGCAGAACACCTTGCACTGCTATTACCTAAAAATTAATTGGAAACATTATTGGAAACATTGTTTAATGTAGCTCCAGAGACTGGCTGGGAATTAATGACTATGGTTAACTCTAACCCATTCAAAATTTCTTCTGAAAAGCCTCAGGTGCTAAGGTCAAACTGGATGGAGAGCAGAGGGATTGATCCAGTTCCAGGAACTGAGATGTGGTCCTGGAGGTGGATGTGTGATACTGTTCTACTGCCTCAGATACCTGATGATGGGGATATATCAATTAGGCAAAAAAGTTTGGCATCAAGCATTTTACCCAAGTCTCTTTTGTAGGATGTTGATCATATTCATTCATTTATCTACTTGGTCAATTATTTCAGCAATCTGCAGATTTCTGTTGGGTTTTTTCAGTGAGATAAAACCTACAAAATAAGCAACAGTGGGGATGTTATCTTGCTCAAACTGACTGGCATGCCTTGCTATGGCTAAATTTTAGCCATTCAAAACAGGATGGCCTCATGCAGACTGCACCAGCTCTTGCATGGTGTGCAGGAATTGTTTGGGAAGATGCTAACTGGCTGAAATAACACCATCACTCTTCCTCAATTCAGTCCCAGGACCCAAGAACTTTCCCTGCATTGTTCCATCCATTTGTGTGGGTGTAACCTGCATGACAGCTCTGGTAATTTATATTAAAATAAATTATGTATTTAAAAATAGGGGAAGGGAGGATCCACAACTGTAAATCAAACATTGCAGCTCTGATACTTGTAAAGATACTGATGTGGGAATTTTTCACTCCATCCCTAGAGGATTACAAGCCCATGAGAAACAACCAACATGGATTTTTAAAGAATAAAGCATATTCTATGAATCCAGTTTAGTTCTTTAACCCAGTGGGTAAAGGCAAAGCAGTTTTGGTTTGGCTGTAGTAAAACTCTTGGCATAGCCCAGTGGAGATGTCCTTGCTGACAGGCAAAGGAGACAGGGGAGGCGAGGCTTAACCCAGAGGATCCCCCACATCAGCAGACAACAGGTCCCCAAGGCCACTTTCTGCAATGAGTCATGAGGAAGCAGCCCCTGACTGGAGGAAGGAACAAGCTAAAATGTTGAGATGGAGGAATATCTTTATTCAGAAGAAATTGCTATGAGGTGAAGGGTTAAACCGCCTGGAATGTCGTGCTCAAAGAGAACTTAAAAAATTACTCACTTTCCACCAGGAAGGTCATTTGGGACTGACAGGTCTGCCCCAGTCCTGGAATGGTTGTATGTTCTTGTTGCCTGGTTTCCTGGAGATATAATGCATACTCAGATCCAATTTCCAGAAGATAATGTTCTGGGAAAAGACACAGGCATTTGAAAGAGTGTTATAATTCAAGTAATTGTGATAACTTTGAGAAATAGCCTATAACTAAGAAAGCGAAATTCAATAAAAGCAAGTGCAAAGTGTTTCACCTTTGAAGGGAAAATGAAAATTAATTAATTAATTAATTGATCCAAAGTGGTATTAGTCTATGGCCCAGTATAGTAAAGAAAGAGTATGGGTCTGTATTAGATCAGAGTCTGAATATAAGCCAGCAGATAAGATGCTGTTGAGCCATTCCTGTGTATGTCACATGTAAGAGATGAAATTCCATTATTCCACTCTGCTTAGCAGGACAAGACCTTTCCTGGGATGTGTGTCCCATTTTGGGCACACATACTTTAGGAAGTGGGGTGTATGTGCATGTGTACATGTGCATCTCTGTGCACAGGGGACAGCTCAGGGACAGCCATGGGAGTGCTAAGGGATTTAGAGAGCATGACCTACCAAGAAAGGATGACCAAGGGGGCTTGTTTAGTTTAATAAACAGCGCATCAAATGTGGCTGTGGAAACAGGTTTCCAAGAGGGAATGGTGCTGCAAAGGGGATACTCTGTTCCCCAGGCTGAGGGTGGGACTGGAGAGGCGTTTGTTACCCACTGAGAGCAACCTTGTTTGGACATTAGGAAACAATTAGCAGGATAATTACATATGGGATGTGTTACTGGGAAGGCTATAAAAGCCTAGGATGGGGCCAACAGGCATCTGTGGAGGATGTAGGGACCTTCCATTCACCTTTGAGCAAAGAGTGGTGGGGTTTGAGTTCCCCTCTTGCACTGTGGTTCCTGAGAAAGAAGCCTGTCCAGTTCCCTGCTTTCTGTCACCTCCACAGTGGGTCAGGAGGCATTTCCAGCAGCAACAAACAAGTGGCTCTGCTTTATCTGATGTTTGTTTTCTCTTCCTGTCTGTTAGGATAGTCTTAAATTTTCCATTGAATTTGCATCTACAGTGTTTTTGGGGTGGGGCCAGTTCCGCGCACACTGTGCCTCACCTAAAAAAAATCCATTGCGCAGGCTTATCCCAAGATCTTCGTTCGCGAAGTCCAGCCAACAACAGTGCTTTTAAATGAGGAATTACTACTTTTCTTTCCCACTTTTGGTATTCTTATTAAAATTGCTTTTTTTTTTTTTTAAAGTGAATGTTTAGTTCAGACAATTTGCAGCTGTATGGTTGAGGTTGCACTGTATTGCCCTTTAGTATCACATGCCAGCCTCACAACAATGACACTGTGTTCCTTGCTGGTGCCTGCTGTAACACTGTCTTTGTCTTCCAGATATTTTTTTATTTTCCTTATCACCATATTTACTCTCTGCAAGCTGGTCGGGTCCATGTCCACTGGGCAAGGGGATCAGACAGGGTGAGGAAAGAGGAAAAGTGTTTTTTCTGCAGTCCTATGGTCTCAGGTTGGAGCTGACAGGTCAGCAGCAGTTTCTCTGAGAAGGGCTCATAAACATAAAGCAGCTTGGTGAGGCACAAACAGGTGCTGAAGAAGCAGAAGGCCTGAAGGACAGGTGCAGCTCTCACCATTTCTCCATCCCAAAGAAAGTCAGTAAAAATGGAATTCATTAATTCTAGACTTCCATGGGTAGATATATTTTCAGGATATGCCTATTTCTGTGTTGTGTTTTTTGAGCATCTTTCATCAGTGAGTGTAAAGAAGATCAAGAATCATAGAATTATAGTAAAGCTTGGGTTGGGAGTGACCTTGAAGATCATCTGGTTCCAAGCCCCCTGCCATGGGCAGGGGTACCTTCCACTAGACCAGCTTGCTCAAAGGCCCATCCAACCTGGGCTTTGAGGACTTCCAGGGATGGGGCAGCCACATCTTCTCTGAGAAACCTGTGCTTGGGCCTTGTCACCCTCAGAGTGAAGAATTTCTTCCTAACATGTAATCTAGATCTCTTTTAGTTTAAAACCATCCCCTCCCAACTTGTCCAATCACTATCTATGTAAAAAGGTGCATAAGAACAACAAGGAAGCATTCACAACAATATCCAGAAGGAAAGGCACCAATTTCTTCCTTCAGAATATTCTTTCATAAGATCTCTCAGCTCCTCCACCCTCATACTTTGACTGGTTCTTCTCCCCCACATCTGAAACTGCATTAATTTGCTGGCACATTTTGAGCACACGGGGAGTGTTGAAACTATGGTTTCAAAGCCAAGGAAAATCCTACCAACTGATGCCCAAGAAATCAGGCGTTGTCAAAACAAACACTGCTGTTTTCTGAACTCCCTCAATTTGTACCTTCTTATGCTTATTTCCTGCTTGCCCCTCAGGAGAATACACGTGGGACTATGATCAGCAGGAACACAACCTTCCCAACATGAGCTGTGTTTAACCTTGAAGAGAAGGGAATGTGACTTTTTCAAGTCATTTGTGGCATCTTACTGTTGGCTTTAAGCTTTGCATCAGTTGTCCCAATCCCAATTTATTCAGTCATAGCATGTTGTGCATGCTGGGTGTGAGTGTTGTGTGTGCCAGTGCTGCTGTAGGAGTGCTCGAGACAGATACAAGCAGATGCAGATGCACCACACTGGCAGATTTCAGAGATATATTTTCATTGTGACAGGGATTGAAAAGCCATTTAATGTCAGCTCAAACTGTATGAGACTTTTGCTTATTGCAATGCAGCCCAGATTTGTTTTCATCTGAAAAGGTTAGGGAAATTATTTTGCCTGTGTTTTCCTCCCCATCTGGATATGGGCCAGGTATATTGTATTGCACTGCACTCTTTTTTTGTTTTGCGGCCCTGTTTCTTTGCGCACTTTGTCTTATTAATGACTGGAGCTCATCAGAAACAGAGGGGGAGGAATTTGCACGATCTTGAGGCAATTTTCCAAAACCTGTACGAGGTACCTTAAACATCATGTAATTCAGAAGCTAAGAAGGAGCCCTATGCCTATTCCAAATCAAGAAATTTTGCGTTCTCATTAATTTTTTTAATTATTTTTAGAATTCAGTGGATCTATGTCTTAGCAAAAAGTTCATAAGCTTTCTGGGAATGCCTGCAAAGGAGCAGGAGGTACAGAAAGGGGTACTGAAACTTGGAGGAGCCAGGAGTGTTCATAGGAATAATGGCTTGGAGGATTCACAAGCGGATGGTCAGTGAGGTTGACCACCTGGAACACGAGCTTGGATGAGGTGCCCAGCTTGGTGACAGGTGGTTTTCTCCCTGAGCATTGGCTCTGTCAGCACAAACCCATTAATCAGTTTTAAATAAATGTCACTGTAAATACAGAACCTGGACTCATTATGATAACGTACTAAGTACCTCCATCCCTTTTTCCATGAAGATGACATGGCAGGTGGTCCATGCTTTCAAGAATTTCCTGCTATTCTGTAAAGAAATAGAAAGAGACTGTAAAAGGTTGCAAAAAGCCCATGTTTTCCCCAAAGAATATCCGATCTCATGAAAGAGAAGGTAAAGTCTTTCTTCTCTTTGCAACTAGTGTTGTAAAGTTGGTATTTAGGTAGTATTTTCTCCTTCACAATTCAGGGGGAATATCAAAATTAAAATGGTACAGATGAAAGAACCCTCATTTTCTTGTAACCTCCTCCCCATCTCAAAAATCCCCAAGCAAACTAACCAAATGAAAAAAAGCAAACTAAAAAACCAGGGTTGGTGTCTCATTGATGTAGCAGTAAAAAAAAATCTGACATACCAAGAAATTTCTTGTTATGTTCAGTGTTGCTTTGTATGTCATTTTTGTGGTGCACTATGTTCTGGTGATGCCCTGCTGATGTGGGAACAGGAATAATCTATCAGCATTGCCATTACAAACGTCATTTTTATAACTTGGATGTGCACATTTGCTATTACTTTGGTTATCTGTTATAAAAAAATTCAATTTTCTTTTTAATGACTCGATAATTTTTCAAGTAGAAAAATATGAAAGGTTCCAAAAAGCAAAAGAGAAAGGCAGTCTTAAAAAAAGAGAGAAGAATCAGCAAAAGATGGCATTATTAATTATTTTTAGTAGTAATAGCTGTAAGTTTCATTTGTGTTGCAGTGGTGCCCATATACTCCGTAGAATTAGGTGCTGTAAAAACACCTTTTTTTTTTTAATGGATTTAGTGCTGTTAGAAAGCATTGGACTGAAAGCCTTATGGATTCTTATTTATTGGTTTTTTGTCTTTGATAGTGCCCTAGTATCTGTCTGAGATTTGGCTTTATTGTGATAGATGCCGTACACGTACTCAATTATCTCTGTTGTGAGAAGCACTTTAATGCATGCTCATTTTTAAGGGGGAGCTGAAACACTCCCCGTGGAAAGGAGCATGTCTGTGGAGCAGAGAGGCTCATCACATAAAGCACATATTTCTTGCAGAGCCACACCAGGGAGGTGCAGCAGAGATGTCTGATGAATGTGCTGCTCTGTTTGCGTGGTGCTGGAGTCACGGGCTGCTGGCTCAGGTGTTGGTGCAGAACTCATTCAGCACTAATCTGCAGGCACTCCGTGGAATGTCCTTACTTGGCTGGACCTCCAAGCCAGTGAGATCACAAAGCTGCCAGGAGGATGTGCTCTGTCTGCAGCTACCTGAGAGGAGGTTGTAGTGAGTTGAGGGGTCGGTCTCTTCTGCCAGGTAACAAATGACAGGACTATGGGAAATGACCTGTGTGGTTTAGATTAGTTGTTGGGGGAAAATGTCTTCACTGAGAGCATGGTCAGGCACCTGGAACACACTGCAGAGGGAAGTGGTGGAATTGCCATGCCTGGTAGAGTTCAAAAGGTGTGTGGATGTGGCACTTGGGGATATGGTTTTGTGGTGAACATAGTGGTGCTGGGTTAACAGATGAACTCATTTATCTTAGAGGTCTTTTCCAACCTTAGTGATCCTAGGAATTCTTACATATCATGCTTGGTTTGGGCTGATACACCTGCGCGAAGCTTTCGTGGACTTGACATCTCTGAACTGCCTAATGAAGGAGCAGGTGCCCTATTAATGACTCAAGACTGAATGAAGAAGTAAAGAGCACTTTGTTCTCCATTTCGTGGAGACCATCACTTGGATGTTGATACCCCACTAAATGACTTGCCCAGGATCACAGAGAGTTATGGGGCACAGACACAGCGGGATCCCAGCATCACACACACAAGCATGTCTCTGACACAGTAGCTGATCCCAGACTCCTTCATTTGTAGTCCAGTGTCTTGCACAGGATTTCATTTGCCCAGAATCCCTCTTGGATGGGTGGATTAATACAGTCTAATTGCTTTTTTCTTCCCTCAACTAGGTTTGTCAGCAGAGTCAGCCTATGATGTGGTTGCAGATAAAAGCAAACAAAGGAACTGAGGCACTTCTAATTTTAGTAAGATACAGTTTATCCCCCTCTCACTGTCTTGTCTTGAGCACCACGATCTCAAATATGCTTTAGGTTTTACTTTAGTTTTCTTAGATTAACCCTTATGTTTCAGACTGCATTTCATCACACACATACTAACTCTTTGCTTGGATATAGTGTGCCCAAAGCCTACTGTACTCTTTTTTTCATGGCAAGTCATGCATGCTGCTCATGTAGATTCACACTTAAGCCTCTCCATCTCATGATGCATTGTGCTGCCTCCAAAGACTAAGTGAGCAGTAGCTTTCATTAAAAAAAAAAAAAAAATCATAAATATATTTTACTGCTTGGACTTAGTGCAAATGCACAACTGACTCATTGGCTCGATAGATGTAATTGCTCTCCAGGAGCCTTTATGGTCTATTGTTTCAATTATAAGTGAATTACATAGTCCCCAAGTACTTACTCACTCTGCTTTCAAGGAGAGTGAAAAGACCAAGTCAAAACAGGAAATTAGACAAAAAAGACATCATTTTATTGAAACTTTTCACCTTCTGAGTAAGGAAGGGAAACACATCAACCACAGTCCAAGCATTCATGAATAACGTGTTTTATCTGCCTGAGACCATTACAAGCCCTAAATTGTATAAATTCAGATGCTGAGAGACTAAGGCAAAAATCATGGAAAAGACAAAGTTCATGAGGAATGAGACAAGGAGAAGAATGAAACCATCTTCTTTCCAGTGATGAGTGATTGGGCAAAGGGAATAGGAACGAAAAACAAAGGATTGGGATTAGGTCTCTGAGAAACTGAACTGTCCTTTGAAGGACGTCGTGCTCTTTTTTCTGGGTAGAAAAGGCTTCTGGAGTCTGCAACTTCCAATACCACTCACCCACCATTGAAAATCATTACATTCTTCAAGAAACGATGGCAAATGCTAAAATGAGGCAGGAGCAGCACAGATCTGATAATACTGCGCAAAATAAGAACTTTGTGTAAGAGTCTTTGCAAGACAAAGGACAATATATGGCAATGCTTTAGTGACAACTGGCAATGAATGTCCTAAGTAAGAGAATGAAAGCAGCCTACAGTAACAGAACAATGCACGAGCAGTAAGCAAAGAAATTCTTCATATTTCTTCAACAAAGGCTCCAAAAAGGGACGACATTATAGTAGTTCCACAGTATTTCTAAAGATAAACAATATTGGTGTTTTAATCTATATTTCATCAAGAATATTTATAAGCTAGAATGTGAATGATGAGGTGAATCCTTTGGGATTTTGGATTTTAAAAAAAATCTCATTTCATTTTCTAGAAGAGTGTATGTACAAGACCCTCCAAAAAATGCCAGATTCAACTGGTAAGATAATACCAGTGGAAACAATGTGCAAATATGGTAGAGCTGTGTGCAGTATTGACATTCCACAGCCACGAAACAGTAAACAATATCCTGGAGTTGATGAAAGGACAGCTGTAACTAGGAAAGGGAAATGTTTGTTCTCTTGTCATTTGGTTGTGGTCTGTGTCTGTGTGCTTGAGCTGCGGACATGGTTCCTGAGGAAGTTCCTGGTGGAGGTTTTCTTTGCCCAGAGGGAGGATTGAGAGAACTCATGGAAATAATGACAGGGATATAAGTGGAGAAAACAATGGGTCCAGAAATGGTTTCAAGGCTCTATAGACAACTCAGAGTTTGCAGACTCCTGCTGAACAGGAGAGTTAGGAGTGCAGAGCTGCTCTGGAGGACCAACTACCCAAGCTAAAAGTTCAGTCAAACAGACAAAGCCAAGAAGGAAGACATGGATAGACACAGGCACCTGATACCTGACAAGTTGAAGAAGGAGCATTGAATGGGAAGGAAGCACACTGTGCCTTGCCAAAAGAGAAGAGACAATATCAACCCTAATCAGATACCAAGACCTAGAGTAAGAATGAAAGTGGAAAGAAAGAAGAAAATGAGAGCTGCTGATCAGGGAGCCACAAGAGACTATCCTACTCGGGATGCCTTTGCTCAGAGCTGGTCAACAGGAAAATGCTTAGGACAGGCTAAGGCTTCCTGGGAAGCATCTCGATGGAGCTGGATGTCAAGTACTGGACTTTGTCCTACTTTAGAATTCCCTTCTCTGTCACCCAGGGAACATGCAGGCAAGAGATCCTCTGCCTCCGTGCACTGGATTGGGTCTGAGAGAAAACAGGTGAAAGAAGAATGCTAAGCCCCACTGGGTCTGGGGAAGTTTTTGACAGTACAGTGGTGTCACTGCAGCCTCCTGGAATATTGTCAATTCAAGCAACAAGGCCCACCCACCAAATTTAGGCATCTTTGACACTTGAAGTGGGCACAACTACCAGGACCCACACTTTAGATTTTGAAGGTGGCCATATTTAGGCTCTATACAAGTGAAAGGATGTGCACAGCATTTCTGCTTTGTGGTCTGGCAGTGGGGCTGCCAAGGACACGTGTGTGATAAGAACTCCTTCCCTTTATTTTTTCCACACAGAAGGCACTTTCATCCTTGATTGCCTTCCTGACCAGATGGATTTCCATGCAACTCTGCAAGGACTTGTTCTGCATTGCTTCACCTCTGTGCAAAGGCAGTTCACCAGTTACTGCTTTCTGGCTCTCTGCTACTTCTGCCCTGACACCTAAAACCTTCCAGGGACCTCACTTTGGTTCTGAAGGAAATGTCACGGCAGCACTAATATAGATAAACATTCCCAGCTCCCCTTCAAAACAGGGGACCATGTTTAGCTTACCAACTGGAAACCATCCAGAGCTCAGTGTCCAGCTGATACTTTCCCTCGTGAAGTCCTCTTTGAGTCACGTCACCATTGCCACCACCAGGGATGTGATAAATTCTGATATATTCATTTCTCCAGATGCTCGGTCACTGCCTGGGACTTCTTTATGCGTAATGGCCAGTCAGAACTCTCTTTGCTGGTGCCACACCACAACTTAGGGGTGACCCCACTCTTTCAGAGCTACAGTACCACGTGGGCTTCAGGTTTCATCTTTTGAAATCAACACAGTCATCAGAATCTGGAACCCAGTGTGGTGCTGAGCTTTTCCTTTGCCCTTATCTGTCTCTCCATGCATCCTTAAATCCCCAGGAATTTTGTTAGAAAGGAAGGGTACCTTTGGATTTTTGCTGGTCAAAATGTCAGGAGATTGTGTTTACTTATCTCTGTGGCTGTACAGAAATTTAAAAGCACTAATACCACTCAGAGTCTGTCTCCTTTTTTTCTTAGTTTCATTAGTAGTTATTATTTTAATTCCATTCTTTTCTACCCACAGGACTAGCTATGATGAAAACTTGAGTTGATGTATCTAAGCCACACAGAATGCTAAAATTCAGATGCCGAGACTTGTGGTGTGCAGGACTTGGCTATGTCAGCAATACCATGTCTAGCAAACTGACTCAGTGTGCAAGGTCACCTATTATCTTTAGCATCTTCTGGTAGAATTAATTTAGGGAATTATCTAGGACAGGTGGATTGTTTCTTCTAGTCAATAGAGAGAAATCTATGCTGCTGGGGACCCATGTTTGCCTACACTATCAACACAGACTCTTTGACCTGACTGGTTCAAGTGGCATCCTTCTAAAGCTTTGTTTTTCATTTGCCACTTCTCTGTCAGGGTTTTCTGTATTCTTTGATCACTACACAATAAATTTCCTTTCAAATGTTTTCACTGTCCATGGGGGTTCCCATCTCCTTCCTCCCAGCTGGCATATCCATACTCCAGATCTAGATTCTGTACAGGTTTTGTAACAAGCTGTTACCTGCGGAGGGACAGAGTCAAACACTTCATCCCAGGAGAAAGAGCAATGCTTCCTAAACTGAGATATTTCTGTTTACTTAGAGGGGACAGACTAAGGCACAGCTCTTTCCCTTGTATTTCCTGGTGACTTGGACAGATATTTGTCTCCTCTGTGTAGTAACATGTATAAGCTCCATTTTCAGGTGTCCAACAGCTGCATTTGGACCCTTCTCCCATGGACTGGCCCAGCCAGGCACTGATTATGGCGTACTTAAACGTGTCCCAGGACATCCTTAAGTCCATTCCGTCTTCCTAATGGTTTGAGAAGTCCAGGATTAATCTGGGGCAGGGGGGTAGAGATGAGGGGTGTATGTTTTTGTCAGACATCAACTATTTTCTAGTATAAATAGGTGGACATAAGCCAGTGTTGATAGATTTCAGATGGCTGCTTGGATAATTGCAAATTGCACATGAAAATAAAAACAGATTCAAGCAAGTACGTTTGGCAATAATGTGATAAATAATAGTTCTTTACAACAATAGAATTATAATAAAAATATCATTCAGAGCATAAATTATTCTAAATAAAATTATTATTCTAAATATAGTTTGGAATAATAATTCTATATAATACGGCTTGAGTGTGACGGATGTGCCTAATAGCTGGTGTAGCTGAAAACAGTTTTTCAGAATGATTTTGGATAAAGAAAATGGATTTGAATAAAGAATTTACTTCTACCTGACCCTAGAATAATTTCCTGTTTTCACATTTTCCAGACTTTTTAATGAAATACATTAAATTGCCTAGATCAGTAGATCTCTATGTGATGGTTTATTCTTTAATAAGCCACTGGGCTGTGCTATTACTCTACATTTTAAGGTTTCATGTCTCATAGACCAACTTCCAGTATGATATTCAGAAAAATGACTACTGCTTGTGGCAGATTTAAATTGTTCAGTAACTGAAGAATCTGGTCAATAATTAATGCCAGAATAGCAAATAATGAGCTGAATTTTAGCTCAGTCACAATTATTGTTTTCTTTGTATACCTGTAAATGCATACAATAAACCAATTACTGTTGGATCAAAATAGTTTTCAGGCACATTAAAAGCATCTAGTGATGCAGATTATTTGTAATTAAATGCTACAGTCTAGCTACCAGCTTCTTTGCAACAGATGCTCTGTTCTCTACTAGCAAATGGAAAATTTAATCCAAATTAAAAAAAANAAAAAAAAAAAAAAAAAAAAGGACAACTAAGTTTCTGTCCATATGTTTGGCCACATTTTTTACAGTGCTGTCTCTTCAGTTGCTCTCAGTCAGTCAGCATCCAGGTTCATCTCTGTATTGCACGGGCTTGGTTTTTAAAGGTGTTGTTCCAGAAAAGTAGGCAGCAGTCAATATACTAAAATATTAATAATATTTTAGCCAGAGCAAAGATATCAAGCTGCTGGAAGTATCCCACTCCTCTCTGTCTGCCTGCTTGGTCTTTTTGATGTTCAAGGTTTCACTGTGTATTGCTTTTTGGTTTTTTCTTTTTTTTTTTTTTCCCTTTTGCCTTCGGCCAGGGATAAACTACCACACCCCCATTTTTTATTTTCAGTGATCGAGCTGCAGCTCAAGGTGATAAAGATTCCCTGTGTGTGCTCACTGGGCTGTAACCTTTGACATCCACTCAGCCCTAGGTTCTGTTCAGGATAAATTCCTGGAAATTCTGTCTGTGACTTACAAGAAAGTATGTTTTATTTGCCAATATACTTTCTTCTCTTTCTCAAGTTATCCACAATTTTAAAATACTCTTGAAGTATTCTTATTAGACCCATGTAATGCAGGAAATCTGCTTGACCGTGGCAGCATTAAACAAGGAAATAAACTTCACATTCCTGAAATACAGCTTTGAGGAGCAGAATGCCTCTGGTATTATTCTGTGTGTTTTATATCATGGCAAGGCTACTAATCATGGACTGAGATCCCATCATGCACAGTACTGTGAAACACAAAACCAGATGGTGATGGCCAAAACCTGGCAATGTCTAAGTAGCTTACTGGGGCAATTTGTGTTATGACTAGTACATCTTCTATAGAGTCTTAAGGTCAAGAAATTCAATGAATACCCATCCTAGGTAGTATTTTTGCCTAGTCCCTGCATAACATTCAAATAATGTTGGAAAAGTTGTTCTGCCCTGGCCAAGCCGCAGAGGTTACACAGCCACTTGAGATTCCATGACTGTCAATCTAATATCTCTTGGGAGCATTACATTTGCTGTAATATGCTGCAAATGACTTTAATTTTAATGCACAGCTTGATCTATAATTAGTTAACAAGTCTCTCTTGAGCCAGCTATGACAATACTACTAATTTTTAGCAGTATATTTATAGAACTGGTCACTAAGATATATGTAGTTTCTCATCCTTCTACCGCTGTCCTGGAATATGTAATTATTTCACTGGATCTAAGGACATAGCTGAAAATAACTCTCTAGATATATTATTAATAACACAGCCACCATTAAAATAAATTTTAAAAATAACTCATTTACCTTTTTTCCATTAGGATTTTTTATTTGCAGTTTCTATTACACAAGGTCTGGAGAGTGGAATGTGATACTTGGTGCTTTCTTCGTAGTTGTTTTCATATGCTGATTCTCCAGGAATATTCTAATCAGGCTGCAAACTTTATAGAGGCAAAGAAATTACTGTTTTCATTGTGCTTTTGACATGTCCCTGATTCACATACTGCTGAAGATTTTGATCTTTGGTGCCTAATGTGGCCTGATAATATAGTGATTTGATGTCTTTTCGAGGCACTTGTTTTGACACATCTTTGGAGCCCTGGAAGTGAGAGTGTTTGCCTCTGGGAGCAGATGAGGTGGAGAGAGTGGAGTGTGTCTTTCTCCTGAGGGTGGAAGCATCCCAGTGCAGTCCAGCAGGGTCAGCTCCCAGCCCTCTGAAAGAGGCTTTAGCATCCTTCCCTCACAGACATTGGATTTCACACTCTAACAAGATTTCTAGAGGGTTAACCACACTTGCCAAGGGTGTTGTCCTGAGGGACCTGGCTCTTGGAAGTACATCACCCTGAGCTGCTGATGGAAAGCAGCTTATTATCAAACAGCCTGGCTTTTCCAGAAAAGCAAAAAGCCTGATTTCTTGCTTTTAATCCCTTTTTCACCCTGTCCTGAAAATAAATTAGATATTTCAGTGCTACAGGGTCTTCCAGCAAGGACCGATTCTGTCACCTGAAAGGACAGTAGCTCCTTCTAGCCTTTGTTTCCCTTCCTCTCTCTATCAGGGCATACATCCAGATGTGACCTTGTCCTGCAGAAGGCACCTCTTCCCTCTGTGATACCATGTGGTGACATCCCAAATTTCTCAGCCAACTGACAGATTCCATCTTATCTCCTAATATCTTAGGAATGAATGGTCAATGGTGTAGCAGAAGGTGATGAAATAAACTTCTTTTGGATGTTGATTTGATTGATGCCTTGAGAGATGTTGCAGTGAGAAGCAAGAAAAGATTTTCCGGGCACTTTTTTTTTTTTTTTTAATGCAGCACAGTCAGATGTGTGCTACTTAGCCTGCAACTTTTATCCCCTGTGAGTGCTTTTCAATGCCCTTGTCCAAGTGCAAACTGGCCTGCTCTTAACCCAGCCACTACCTCATAAAACACTAATTCTAACTTGGAAAGAAATGTGAGTAACTCTCATAAACAGAGCCTGTGCTGGTGTATTTTGTGAAGAATACACAATGTGAGTCAGACAGAGCTGGGAAAGCAGGGGGTTTGCAGGAGGACCAAGTACGGGCATGGATGTTGGATCTTAAAAGAGGACGTCACTGTCAGAGATTCTCCACTTTAAAGTGCAGTTATCATCTGGAAAGTGTAAAAGTGACATCCTGGTATGCCACATTTATTCCTCCTCCACAATTTCTATTCCAAATTCACTCAGTCTTCAAGTCAATACCATGTTTTTTGCTCTGACTGCCAGCACAGCTAGCTCAGCCTGTTACCTGAGAATCAAGCTGTGGTCTTTCTGCTTATTAAAACATTGCCAAGTGCAAAGCTTCTGGAGTCAGACATTAACTGGTAATACAGTGGGAGAGGCAGGACATCTGAGCACGACATGCTTAGCACTTCCCTGGCTACAGGAATGAGGGAGGGAGCAAAGAACCAAATGGTCCTTAAACTTGGCACACGCCTCAGGAGGCCCACAGAAAATAGGTACTTACGGAATTTAGGTGCCCTTTTATGCAATTACTTCTCTGACTATCACTGCATTTCATGATGGAACAGCTAAATAGGGAGGCAAAGAGGCCCTTATCCAACTCCCAGCTGTGCTGGATTTCCAAAGGATTCATTACAGAGGAAAAAGGCAGCCAGAATTTATTTACTATTGTCTTGTCATCTCTAAACTGCAGCACCTGCAGCATGTAAACCTAGCCAAGGTGCACTCCTTTTCATACATGGTGTATGTTTAGTTGCTGAGAGAGTTTGAACTGTATATTCACAAAGGAATGGAGAGTTCTGGGTAAAAGGAGGAAATGAGGAATGACAAGAGAACAAAAGCCTTAAATAGCTCCGAACTTGTCCTGGATTCGGAAGAGCATCACAAAGTCCACATACTTTTCTGGAGCTCAGCTGATGTCCATGAACTCCCAGTGTCTGCAAAACAGGCAGGAGCAATCAGGGAGGGCTCCCTGGTGCTGGTGTTGCTCATCCCATCTGGAAACACTGCAGGCTTGAGTCGTCACTGCTTTGCACCCTGTGTAACCACTTATCTCTCCAAAGACTGAATGCAAAGAAGGTGCAAAATGCTGGAGGATTACAGCGTTTCAGCACCTTCTTTCACACACAGGCACAGAAATGGATAATGAAGTGCTGAGAGCTGCTCAGCCTGGTTCTCATCCCAGCAGCTTTACGGATGTCTTGAAAACACCTGCTTTCCTCGAGGGCAATATGGCTACTGAAGGCAGCAGATGAGGTGCCTGAGATGACTTTCTTGGGTTAAGTCCAAAATACACAAGTCTTTTGGGATCTTAATATCTCCCAGTTGAAGACTACCCTACTAACAGGTCACTGCCTGGAAAATTATAATCTGATGGTGTGATAACTGGCAATTACCTGCCCTTTTGGTGGTCCCCAAAGGAAAGTGCAGAGTTTACACGCAGAGGATGTGAACTGCTCACTGTGGGCCCACGAGCTGTGGCATCACACAGATTGACTGTGTCACTTACTGTGGCGGCTGGTGCCCGAATCACAGACTCACAGAATGACTGAGGTTGGGCAGGACCTCTGGAGATCATCTGGTCCAACCCCCAAGCTCAAGCAGGACCACTCAGAGCCCATTGCCCAAGACTGTGTCCAGATGGCTTTTGAATATCTACAAGGTTAAAGACTTCAAAATTTCTCTGAGCAACCCGTGCCAGTTATGAATCACCCTCAAAGGAAAAATAAAGTGTTTCTTGATGTTTAGAGGGAACCTCTTGTGTTTTAGTTTGTGCTCTCTGCCTCTGTCAATTAAAGAGGCTGTGTGTAGCAGCCTGCAGTGAACTGAGCAGATGGGAGCGAATTCCTATATTTCATTGTAGTGTTCAGCTGAATTGTGTAGCACAGGACAGTCCCTGGCAACATTCTTTGGTTTGTTTCAGGCAAAGAAAGGCATGAGTCTTGCAGTTCACACTGATCCATGCTCAGCACCATCAGCCACTTGTCTGACACTGGACATGTCTTTAATTCCAAATGTGTGAAATGTTGCCCTCAATCAACTTGGCAATCATTTTTATTCCAGGATTTAGTCTTCAAACCCACAAATCTCAGCATGAAGTACCACACAAATCTTTACACTTGGCCAGTGAGTAGGACTTGCTATTTTTAATTCTTTTTTAACCTTTGCTCACGTCCTGTTCTTTGAATAGCTGCTACAGCTACCTATTTTTCCACCCTAATATTGCCAGGTGTTATTTATCTACTTTCATTAACTTATTTATGTATTTTTATTATTTAATTGTTTCTTCTCGGCTGAATGGTGAAAGATAATAGCTGTGTCACAATGATGCAGTACTAATTCCAGGCACCAGCCCTGGTGATGTGTCACAGCAGACAGAACATTGGCCATCTCACAGTGTGGGTTGGTGACATGGGTGGCCCAGGGTGGGTGTGGAAAGGGCTGCTCCAGACCAGACTGGCAGAGGAGAAGCTGGGTGACCATAGAGTGAGAGGGGAGGGCAGGGAAGGGGTGGGCAGGGGTTGCCCTTGGTGGTGGAGGGAGGCTGTTTCTCTTTTGTTGCTTCTCCTATCTATTACAGGCAGACTTGGATAAGGATGTGACCAGACCATGGCACACTCCTGTTCTCTCTCTTCCCCAACACCCAGCCAGAGGTCTGTCAGCACTGTAAGACAGAGAGCCTCAACCTGTACCCCATTTTGGTCTTACAGAGTTGGGATCCCCCTTCAGCCATGGCAAACCCAGGCATCCTTTTTCCACAGGTAGCCAAGGGCTGGGCCTCACATGTGTTCCTGGCACCACCCTCAATGTCCAAGTCACAGCAGGGAAAACTCTGGTGGTGGCCTACATTGTAATGGAGTTGGTGACATGGTTGGGCCAGAACATCTAGCCATCAGGGAGACATGGGTTGGCCTTCACCTGAGGCTGGGAGCTTCAGTAATGGAGGGAGGGGCTGCTGGGGTTGGGGCTGCTCCATTCTTTGGTGTTCCTGTCTTTGACAGCTAAATCCCAGGACAGGGACATGATCAGTCCATGGTAAGCACCTGCCCTCTCCTTCCTCTACTACTCAACTAGAGAGTATGAAACTTTCTACACAGAACTTTCTACAAGAAGATCGATCTAAAGTTAAGGAAACACACTTATCCCTAGTCTGTACCCCCTCATGATCCTGGACTTGCCCTGTAGCCAAAGAGAAAGGCAGCTCTGCACCACTTACCATCTTTGTGTGAAAATTGCATCAAAATAAACTTTGGGATTGATGAATCCATTGGCTGGTTCTTCTGGTTTGTCAGTTTAGGGAAACCTTTTTGGACCGTTCCTTCTGTATCTTAGGAAAAAAGCCCCCATTGATAGGCTTTTCCAGACAGACCACCTCCCTGACAGCAAGGACTCACACTGCAATAGCTCTTGGTACATGTTCCCTTCCAGTTTTTAGAAACACACTCCAATCTTTCAGCCTCATTCCAATTCTCCTTCAGGAAAGCAGCTTTTGTTACCTGAGAGCAAAACTGCTTTTCCTCATATAAGGCCAGAATCCCTTCTCTGCCCTTCCCACTGAACAGAAACCATGACAGAAACAGGAATGGCAAAAGAGAATCACTGAAGCCTCATCACACCATCTCCCCCTACACATTCCTCTTCAGCTGCAGAAGGACAACAGAACATGTTGTTCTGCACTAGAAATGCTGGAAAAAAGCCAGGTTGTTTTCCCTGTGATTGAAACAGCCACCTTGAAATCCCAAATAGCCAGTGGGGATGAGATACACTTCTGAGGACACCCTGGAAGCTCAGCATGAGTGTCCCATTTCATCCCAGCCATTTGGGGCATGCAGTGCACCCCTGTTTGCACAAATCTCTTATAACTTTAGTTTTCTCATAACCTCATAGAAAATGTAGAGAAACAGCAACACACTGACAGGATCCTTTGGGAGCCCCTTGGATTTGCACTTCAGGGGTCAGACCCAGGTATGACACAGTTCAGTGAGGGACATCAGTGAGCAGGTAGGCTGTGACACTCAGCAGTTTTGGTCTGTTCTGGGTCACAGCATCCACTTGACTGTGCCAATGTGCTTATTTGTCCTGTTCTCTGTTGCATTCTCAGCCATAAAGCCCCTAGGCCAATCCTCCTCCTATAATCTTTGGGAAGTCTGCCTGAAGATAGAAAATGAGAAGGCTGTTTTGTTCTTCTTGCACAAATCCTGACCAAAAATTGCTTCTTGCATGAGCAAGTGCTGGAGTAGAACTGGAACAAAATGTCCAGGGGACAAGTGTTCCCTGCTACAGGCTCGCAGTGTTTCCAAAGGCAGCAGATTCCCACTTTCCACCACACTGAGCTAGAGAGCGTGTCTCAATCCACAAGAGGTCAGGAAGTGTTTGTTTGCTAAGTGAGTCAGGAAAGGAGAAGATGATTAGAAAAATAATTGCAGGGCTCAATAATGCATCAAATAGGTCAAAAGCAAAGAATGCAGAAGCAAATACAAGCAAACAGATGGACAAGGCTCAAGACACAGATAGCCTGCTCTGCATCGCAGCAGAATTAGCCTTCTGGAAATGCCTGTAAGTGGTGTGTGGAAATTTAAGTACTGCCTGTACTTACCGAGCTCTTCACAGGATGTAACACTGCACAAGGAGGACTATGAGTGCCCAAGCAGCCCTGTCCAGAACCCAAACAAAAAGGCAAAAAAAAGAACAGGATAACACAGCACAAAATGCTGGCACTGTTGTTACCCTGCCTTGCCATGTCGGTGATGGAGCAGGATATTAAAATCAGTGGCCTCTCCCCCCGAAGCCATGTGCTCGTGTGTCTAAACCCAAATCTAAATGCCCTTATGAGGCAGAGTCACTGGAAGGCTGCAAGCCTTGCTGGGCACTACTTTCAAAAAATGGTAAATTATGCAAAGTTTGATGGAGTAGTTATGCTGTTGTTGACTACCTTGATGGATCCTTTCCAGCCCTGGCACTTCAGGTCCTTTGTGAAAAGAGAGAAATTCAGTTCAAATTCTTCAGCTTCCTGAGATACAAAGTCCAGCTTCTCTCCTAAATGCCACTGGAGGCTGATGACAGGATCCATTATGCTGAAACTGCTTGTGTCAATGCTAATTTTGGACTCAGGTCTAGGCTTTGAATGTTGGTGACAGCAAAGTAGGACCAGTGAGATAGAAAGAGATGAAGATGTACAATCGCTGATTTAAATACTGTTGCTCTGTTGTGGTTGAGAGTCTGGCCTAACCACTACGATGAACAGAGTTACTTGAAAATCAGATTTTTTCCTTTGTGGTCTATTTTTTATCCTCTGTTTCATGTGCTCCATATATAAAGATATCTGTCTTCCTATGAAGGGAGTGAAAAGATTAATTTGTTAAGTCAAATATTCATGGCTCCCAAAGAAGGGAGAGGAAGTCACCTGAAGATCATTTATTACAGGCAAGTAGCTGAGGTTCCTCGGGAGAAAGGTATAACTGCAAATCTGTGACACAGAAGATTTCTGACAAGGGATGAGTCATCTCCCATCCTCCCTGTCACACGCCTGGAATTAAGATCATGGACAGGTAACAACCCTGTCACACAATGGCTCATTTTCCATTGATTACAGAGGCTGCTGTTACAAATCTTTGAGTCAGATTATCCAGAGAAGATCCCACAGCATCCCTAAAATGGCTGTGAAAAACCATTATGATAAAGTGGGGGATTAAAGGACCTCATGTCCTTCCAGGGAAAACCATGCAACTTTGCAAAGTCAAAAGGACTATGCTGATCAACACCGGCTCAACAGCTGGCTTAAGAGTGCTTTACAGGGGATTTTCCATTTGGCTGAAACTGGAAAAGTAAACTAATTACTTGAATGAATGTTTCCAGCTGCGACAATATCAACCGTTTGAGTGCATTTGGCCAGTGAACTATTAAGTACAGTATATCTTTAGCATCCCAAGGGACAATAACTTATCTTGCATGGCAGCTAATCATTGCTACCTCAGCTCTGCCCGCTCAGTCCCTTCCAGTGGAGTTCCACCCACTCATAATCAGGCCATTCATGCTCAGTCATGCACGCAGCCTTCTCCAAATAGACACAGTCCCACTAATCACCACCTCTGCTCTCACCAAGGCTGCCATGTGGAGTATGACTCAATACTAAAATGGATCTCAGCAGCGCAAGGAGCCTGTCTTGTAGTCCCTCTCCTTTGGTGTGGCAATTCCCTGCTCTGATCATTCATCTGGCACAGGGCAGCCCTGTCACTGCACGTGCTGCTCACCGTGACGCTGTCTGTGCCTGGCACTGCTGCCCAGGGCCAGTCTGTGAGCCTCAAAAATGGGATGCACTGTGACAAATGCCATTATGATTCATGTCAGTGAAAGCCAAATGGGTTATTGCCACCCCATGAAGGGAACAAGTTGTTGTTATTACACCTCCACAAAGGAAGTGTGTGAATTATGGTAGAACTGGTTAGTTTCTCTTCTTTATCATGGTAATGTGAATTATGGTAGAACTGGTTAGTTTCTCTGCTTCCCTATCGAGGAAATACTTGAATTATGGTACAACTGTTTAGTTTCCCTGAGCCCCTATCAAAGAATATGTGAATTAGAGCAGACGGAACTAACACAGTAAGTGTTGAAGACTGTTTATCATCACATTGTAAAATGTATATGTATATAATGCAATGAATATGTATGAAGTAACTGGATAAACCCCCAACCTGCTCTGTATTTGGGATGTGGTTTTGGGGAGCGAGGACTCTGCCACATCCAACTCTGTTTGCTTTCACCATGTAATAAACTCTTACTCGAAAACCCATTTGGGTCTCAGACTGGTTCTCACATGCACAAAGGGCACAGATTTCTGTCTCGTGAGAGCAACTTGGACCTGCAGAAATACATGGTTTTCAAAGATTCACCTTGAATTCTGAAGCTCGTGGGTGTCACTTTGGGGTGGTCTGGCAGATTGGCTCTTGGCTCCGAACTGGTCCTGCATAGCTGGGCCTGATGCCATGCAAAGTCACCCATATGGCTCCATGGACCAAATCTCTGACCTTCAGGCTGCTGGATGGCTATTCTCTAGTACTGGTGCCTGAAACAGGGCTGCATGGTCTCCTCCAACAGCATTTTATCAATATTGTTTCTTCCTTCTGGCTCAGGAGGGAGGAAGGATGCAGAAATTATCACCAGAGCTTTAAATAAAATTTCCCTCTTCTCTCACATATTCAGGCACCATTCTTTTTCCCCTTCCACAGCCCGTGGCCCAAGACCTGTTTTTTCCTGAGGTGTAAGAGTAATTTTCTTAACTTGCCTTCTTTTATTTTAGGCTGGAGTCAAGTTATTGTGCAGGACTGGCCAACCTGTCTCCGATGAGCAGCTGTAGCTCAGCATCAAGGGTCTGTTTCTCAGTGTGTCTCCTTCATAGTGTTACCTGCAATTCCCAAAGCTTGTTGGTGACAAAGATGGCAATGTCAGGGAGGTGCTAGTGCAATATTTGTTTTGTTTTTTTTCCAAGTTTCTCTTATGTGTTTCTATTTAAGTGGTCTTCTCTTTTCCTTGAGAATGTGTTGTCTAAGTTTAGAGGAACTTAGGAAATTTGTTGGACTAGAAACTGAAGAAGGAGACAAGCCTCCTTTAATTTCAAAAACAAATTTTAATTAGGGTATGCTAAAAGGAAGGATAACAGTTCTTAGCTATAATATATATCTATATATGTATTCAAGATAAACAAAACAACCAGGACTAAACGAGTCAAAAACCCCTGATCCAAACCCTTCCCCCACAGTCTCTGGCTCTGTTGGGCGCAGCAGTATTTACGGATCGCAGGTGATGATGTTGCTCCTAGGCCGGTGCTGAGCTGCCCCCGGGGAGTTGGTGGGAAAAAAAAAAAAAAAGCTTTGGTGTCCCTCTGTGGGGGTTGGTGGGAATAAACTGCTCAGGAAAGGAAAAAAGCCAAAAAAGCTGGGATCCTCTTTCCTCGGCTTGTGGCTTGTTGGCGTCTGGGCTTGAACCTCCGATGCAAAGGCCCCTCACGTCTGGGCCAGCCGCCGCTGGGCTCCCTCAGGAAAGCCCGATGCAAGGGCCTGGGCTGGAGATGTCTTCTTTCTCTCTCTCAGGCACAAGAAACTCTGTAAATCCAGGGATTGGGAAAAACGGGAGGAAAACAAGGGAAAAAACCAAACTTGCAGGCCGAGGTTTCTCCCTGAGCCCTCTCTCCCCCGCAAACTGAAACCCCAGAGAGTCTCCTTCCCCCACCCCAGTGAATTACCAGTCACCTTGCTTCTTTTGTTAGAGGCAATGGATGAAGATAGGCCTATTCGCCCCTCACTCTGGTGGTAGGGAGAAGGAAAATTCCACTAGATTCTAAAACTATAACGTGTGTATACAGAGAAAATCAGGAAAGTTGATTTAAATTAACTAAAGGCAGGAGTTTAAAGTGAATTAGTTAAATTGTATTAAACCTTCCGTTTCACAATTAAAATGGCCTTAATATGACTTAGGCTTGGAAGAGAAGTAAACCAAATCAAATCAAAGCGACTTTAATTCTGACAGTTGCCACAAAGGGCTTTAATTAATGCAGTTTAACTAATCCACTTAAAAATTCAGATCAACTTTTCTGAGCAGCTTCATGTAAACAAGCTCTTACAACTGCTCTGCATGAAATGATTCAGCTTGGTTGGATAGTTTTCCCTCAGAAGGTAAATCTGTGCAAGACTGAGTCTGGTGGCAGTCCCACTATGGGGACTTGCATTTGGGTAACTCTATCAAGTGGAAAAGTTGGATGAATATAAATCCAGGGTAACTTAGCTCTTTTTTTATGCCTACTAACTCCAAGCTACTGTGCTTCCATACCATTACACACACATGAAAATGAGACTGCCTCATCAATTTAGGAACGGAAAGAAATGATGGCATTCAGCCCCACATCCCTTCTTCACTTAGTGTGGGGGTGGCAGTGTTGGTGAGTAGCTGGTATAAATTTGCATTGTGCCCTAGCAAATCTTTATACTACATTCCAGCTGGGATTTATTTTAGGTGGATTGAGACTTACATTAGCACAAAAATCATTTCCTCCCATGGGCCTCAGAATGGAAGAAATTAGGGCATGCAGTGATTTTGGCTTTTTTTTTTTTCTTTTTAAGCACACCTTGTATTTGGTCAGATTCAGTTCTGTTTGGGTCACAGCAAAGGACATGGCTCACAAACAGCAAAAATCACAGATAGCATTGGCCAAGGGAAAAAAAAAGAAAAAAGCTGTTTCAGCCAAAACAGACATTTAGTCAATTTGAGGTAGATCTCATCAGTGTGCACATCAATCTGCCCCATTAAATACTGTAGCTTTTAATTCCCTCCTTTAATTCTTTCTGCCTTTATGAACAATTCCCTTTGTAGCTGAAATGCCTGATGAAGGTAGTGCAGCCTCTCTTTTAGCAGGAATATGGATGTTTGACTTTCTCAATTAGCTGAAAGTCCTTCAACAGGGGGTTCCCCAAGGCACACAACACACCTTGGCTGGTGACCCTTGTTCCCTGTGCTGCTTTACCCTGGCAGGGACAGCAAAAGTGCAGACTTTACACCAGGGTTTCTTCACTTTTCCCAAAACCTACCAATGTGACAGCTTGAAAAATCATCTGCTCTTTTTTTTTCTGTTGTTTGGTTGGGGTTTTTTTGTTTAATTTGCTTTGTTGGTTTTTGTTGGTTTTTTTTTTTGGGGGGTGTTTTTTTTTGTTTGCTTTGGTTTGGTTTGTTTTTTGGTTTTTTTTTGTTTGGTTTGGTTTGTTTGGGGTTTTTTTGTTTGTTTGTTTGCTTTTTGTTTTGTTTGTTTTTTTGTTTGTTTTGTTTTTGTTTGTTTGTTTTCTTAGAGAGAGGATTTAATCTGGATATTCCAAAGTGCTGTTCTCACTGCACCGAGCCCCAAACCAGTCTGTGCTGTGCTCTCCTTCTCTCCCAACCCTAGTGGATTATCTCTGTTGGTCCCTGCATGCTGACAAGCCATAATACCATGGTCTGGACCAGGGCAAACACCCTGGCTGCAGTTAGCAGAGCTCTCACTTTTCATCCTATTTATTAGGCTGCATCTTTGTGAAAGAGCTCCTCCAAAATAACTCAGGCAACTGCAATGCTCTAGCAGCACTGCACACAAAATATTCCTAGTGAAAAAATTGTCAGTATCACCTCCACTGGATCAAAAGTCATGTCAGAGAAGATATCAAAGCATGAAAATCTGCTTGCATAAAAAAGCCAAAAGCCTGAAGCCATCCCAAGCACCTTCAAACAAGCCGGGAGTCGCACACAGAGCTGCTGTGCAGTGCTGGCGGATCAAGGGGTAACACAATTTCTAGCCAAACTCCTTCAGCTGCTGCCATCTTCCCCAGGAGTTGTTTTCAAACTGTGAAAACTTAAACTTTTTTAGGGAAAAAGCCAGTGCTCAATGTCAGAAATCCTCCTTGATCCAAAGTCTCAGCACCTGTCAGGTATACTTTCCTTTAAGGATGCAAAGCAGAGTCATCCTGTCCCAGACTAAATCTGTGAGGGAACTGCTTTCTGCCCAGATTTTGCAGGTGTGGGAGCAGCTGGCTCTGGGGATGTGTGATGGGGACACAGACCTCTAGCTCAGTATCATAGCTCAGGTGCCACCTGGGCAGGAGGAACCTGCAGTCTGATTGAGCCTGTCATTTTTTCACCAGACCACTTGCTGCGCACCAAGCCCTTAAAAAGCATGACTTTCACACTTCTCCCCCTAAAAAATTTGCAATCTAATGAACAAGTTGCACTTTAGGCATCTTTGAAACAACTTTCCCATTGAACCAATTTGATTCACTGTCTGTGACACAGCACTGAAGGCTGATGAGTCCCCCGTGGGGCTGCAGAACCGTGTTATTCACAGGCAGCAGAGCGGCAGTGGGTGCCCACAAGGGTGAGTTTTGTGGATGGGTGAGAGGTGATGGGCAGCTGCTGTTGTTCACTGGGCTGCTCATCCCAGTGCTGGATGTCCTCAGCACAGGCGTGGCCTAAGGGTCTGAACATCTCCAGCGCTTCTGGGCACTGCTGCTGCTCCCTGAACAACGTGACCTCGCTGCCTTCCTGCTGTGACAGGCACTGCACACTCCTGTTACACACAGTTGTCTCTTTCGTCAGTATTCTGAGAGGGTAAGAGCTCATCCTCCCACAGTAGCAAGACAGCCTCTCTCACCCTCCCTCATGGAGGCTCTGCCCTCCTGGAGGAGACCCAGAGGGCTGTGGATGAAGTGGGAACCAGTCTGACACACAGTCCTGTGCCTAATGACCAGCCGGGAAAAACGAAAAAGCAACAAAACAGAATTCTGCTGGTTTTATTTCTGTAATGTTTTTCTCTTGGATATTAATGCATGAGGATAATTTGTAGGAAAAGCCAGGGGATCCTGATCACACATTCACTCCAGATGTTTTGTGTGTAGAGCACAGTGCCTGTGCAGAAGTCCTCTGGCTGGGGCAAAAAACATCTTCTGCTACTCCATAATAAAGAAAACATCCTGTGTCTCCTTCTTGCACTATTTATCTCTTCCCAGAAGGAGTCTTGTGCAAGCACAAAGACTGGCAGAGGGGAGATAACTAACCCTTGCAACTTATGAGGGAGACAGCTGTCACCAGTCCCACCCATCTGGTGTCCCTGCTAAATCTTCTTCACCCACTAAGGCATTTGAGTGTGTTTTACTCAAAGAAAACCCCAGTTTTTACAGTTTGGGAAATTAAGGGTGAAAAAGCTAAATCTAATATTTCTACAGATTTGATTCTTTGATGCTGCTGGAATGCATAAACAGTATTCATCACTGACACTGCATATGATTAGCATTGGTGCATCATTTCTTGGGGATGTTGATGTCTCCACCACTGTGCCATGCACTGTTTCAGTCCTTTCCTATAGTCCTCAGCACCTCCACAGACCTGGGCAGCTGCTTCTCTCCGTGTTGCAGAGGACACAGACTGAGTGGTTTATGTACTTCTGAAATGGGGACTCAGCTTGTTTTTTTCACAGTTTATCTTGTAGCCTGGAGGACTCTGTCTTTGCACTTGCTCTTGATTTTCCTGCCTTACTGTGCCTTTGGTATCTCCGGTACCTTGATCTCTCTGAGGTCTTTGTCTGTCCTGAGAGCTGCATTCTCTGTTGTATCAGTTTATTTCATTTTGTGTAAACACTCATTATAGTCTAATTTCCTCTTATTATTTTAAATTGCCCATCTCTATTTACCATGTTTCCAACATGCTTTTTCTGCAGTATCAATCTGCTACTGTTCCTGTCATTTCTGAGACTCTCTGAAAATATCTTCAAATTTGTAAACTGGGGTTTTGCTTAGATCTGCCATCATTTTGCAGTAGTTTTTCTTTAAAAAGACAAATGAAGCTGATAGTTATAATGTTATATATATTTGTAGATTTTTACATGTGCCAGTAGTACGCCTGATAATCCCACTGCTGATATTCCATCTCCTATCCTGCATTACTTGTCACCAGGCAAAGCCTAACTGCTGGGAAAAGTCATATTGCTGGAAAGCCTAATTTTGGATTTCAGACTCTAAAGTCTAAATTCTAATTGATATTATTTATGGGGTCTTATTATGTGGCTTATAAATATACAGATTATTGCCAGTTATTAGTGAAAACCAGACCTCCACTTAATCCATGAGTCGTTGGCTGAATGGTGATACCTGGATTTGGGGGCATTTAATATTTATTATTTCTGTGTATGAATATAGATGCTCCAACAGTCCAATCACAGACTGAGAACAGCATCAAATAGCTCTGTCATGAATAAAGCAAATATAAGCACTTCTCAAACAGCCCTGAATTTGGGATTACTCATGAAAAAGGTTAATAACTGTGACTATGTTCCGAAATTTTCATGTCTGAACATATGCACTTTCACATGCATGCACGTGCATTTAACTTATTATTGGTTTTTTAAAGAACTTAATATTTTCAGTGAGTAATCCTCCTAAAAATACTCCTTATGGAGAGAAAAATGCCTAGGGAGAGAAAAAAATAATTGAGTGAAAATTTGAGAAGGTAGGGGGGAAGCATGTTTATACAGTCAGAAATCGTACTGTCTGGTTCCAGGGTGTAACAATTGAAGGGAAAAAATCTTGACAGGGTCTTTGCATTGCTTTGATTAGGCAGTATAATATTTTGGGTGGAGCATCCTAAAAGAAGCTGTAATCTTTTTTCTGGGTGTTCAAAAGCTTTAATTCAGGTTTAACTGGGTGTTTTGTTCAACCTGAAACAGATAATTTTGCTTGGAAGTAGGTTTTTTTGTTTGATTGGTTTTTATTTAAAACAAACAAAAAATCAACCACCAAACAACAAGATCCATAAAAGCAAGAAACAGCCCAAGCTTGAGATGATCTGAGACAGCTGCCTTCAGATCTCTTCTCTGCTTGATCTCAGAAATTTAAAACCAGCTCAGGGTGTGGATTACAGAGGATGTGATGGGAGTCAGTTCACTTTGGTGAGTGGCTTTGTCGCTGGGTGAAATGTCTCTTCCTGTCTTTCTCCCAGTGGATACTGAATTCAAGAGCTGAGATGCAGAGCTGCACTCAAGAAGAGTCTGCAGTTGTGATGGAGTCCTCTGGGAGCAGGAAGATGGAGATGCATCCTGGCTGAGACCAGGAGGTCAGACAAAGGGAGGGAGAGGGCATCAGTGATCCCACAGAAAATTCCATTGATTTTGCAGGGTCCATTGTGGGGAGAATCAAAATACTTCAGAAGTCTGAAATAAAATATCACTGCCCCAGGTGAAACTACATCAGCTTTTGGCTCTCTCTGGCTCATTGTATTCTGCTCAGTTTCTAAATGCTTTTACATCAAATCAGAACTGTCTTTAAAAATCACATCCAACTTCAAACTTGTCTTTTCTGCTCTGGATCCCTCTCCCTCCATTTGTGGTTATGCCTGGCTGTTTCCATGTTCTGTTCTTGCACTGACCTTCTGTGCAACCTTAAAACGAAGACAAGGATGGAGCCCTGTGGAGACTCCCACTCTCATCCACCACCAAGGCAGGGCTCTCTGTTTGTAGTCCAGACAAATGGCTGGGTTGCCATTTCCTTGTGAGCCTCAACCAGATCCCATCCTCCCTGTACAGGGTGGGATGATGCAAATAAAAAGCTTGGATGCTACTCAAGCAAGTGAGAGAGGATAATATTTCCTTCCAATTCTCCAAGCCTTGGGACAGCTGGGAGCCAGGAATCTGAGCCTCATGCTCCAATATATGAGCACCACAGGCAGCCTGGACCTCCACAGCCCAACAACTGGGGGCTGGCAGCTGCTCCACGGGTGGAGGAGGTGGGAGATCAGCACCAGCCACCTGCTTGGGCAGTGCCTATTTCTTCTTCTCCTGTTTCCAGTCAAGCATTGCCACAGTATCCCTTGGCTTTGGTCACTCTAAAGGGAGAGCCTTTGGTCCTCCTGGTGAATAATTGGTCACTGTCCCCTCTCACATCTATTTGAAGAATGATGGTGGGGTCACACTGCACCTCAGGTTGAGTCTCTGCACATCAGTGGAGTGGATGTTAAATCCTGTGAGGAGCTTTGTTTTCTCTTCCCGTCATTTCCCTCAGATCTGAATAACTCTGAATAATGAATGCAGCATTCACAATCTGGTAGAATTAAGTAGCATTCAGCTTAATTAGGGGGATGGTTACTCAGGGAAGAAATCAACATGTCCATCACGTGTACCATCTAAGTGTCATAGGGGAGAAGGTGGACAAAGACCTGCCTGCAGACAGCAAGGCAAGTATCCTTGTGCCCCCTTGGCAGCTTTTTACAGCCCCATTTGTCAGCGTTCAGTAGCTTCCTGCTTGGTCCCAAGTGAAGATTTACTATTCATACTACAATGTCACTTAAGCATCCTGCATTGGCTAAGCTGGGAGTCATCTGGGGCATAAAGATGATCACAAAGTAAACTGGCAAGGTTAGGCTGAGTTTATGTCTTTTTTTGTGTGCATTAAGAAAACAAGGCTTTGGTATTTACTGTCTTCCAGCTGAGCAGTTGTGACTTCAGAGGCATTTCAGGTTGACAGGAACAGGAAACTTCCATTTCTTGCATGAGCCCAAGTGGCAAGCAAACCCCCAAAGCTTACTGCCAGACATATATAGTTATTACCCTATTTATGGATACCCAAGTCTCATTTCCTGGTGTTTGAGCGTGTGATAAGGCCTTAGGTAAGTTCTCTCTTTCCTGCACCTTACTTTGGCCCATAGCAGGCTGCAGATAGTGGATTTTCTAGGATGATTAAGTATGAAAATCTCAGATGTAATCTTTAGGGAAGGCTCAGCCTCTCTGTGTGCAGCATCAGTACAACAGGATACTAAGACAGGATTAAATACTGGAGTGTTTGAAATGAAGGTTTGTGTTCACAGCCTTTAGTTCTCCTTTTTCCTTCCAGGATTTTACTGGTTTTCTAAACATTGCAAGTTCTATTTTTATTTTTTTTTTCCCCTCCTGAGGCTCTTGTGCTTTTTGATTTTCCTTAATGGTTTTGTATGAGCTTTCAGCTTTCTGACAATCTGTTGTTTTCATCCTCAGAGGTCAATTTTTAGTCCCTGGCACATGCTTGAATTTTCAAAGATTTAAAGCTTATGAGAGCAGCTCCAATGCCACTGGTAGAAACACTCAAGTTCCCAAGAAAGGTATAAATTTAAGAGCCTTGTTGAATAGATTTAAATCTGGAATAATGCAACAGAAGTAGGACAAGTTGTCTGAATTTATACTGGGTGTTTGGAAGCAGAATCCGGACTTAATCATAATTTATTTCACTAGAAGCACCTCTAACACCTTAATAGACAGGTGTTATGCTGTACAAATGCAGTTAATGAGGATGATTTGAAACTTCCTACACACTGTACTTTTGAAGGTTTCCTGTAAGATATTGCAGTTGTAGCAGAAATTGCAGAAAGCACCATGTCCCCACGGTACATTATGTGCTGCACTTCCCAGTGGCAGTAAGTGTTCTGCCTTAATCAAAAAGATCACATTTCTTTCTATTACTACCTGCCCAGAGAAGCTAGAATAACTTTTGGCCATGGAATACATTAGTTTAAATCTTAAATTCCAAAATGAAATTACACAAAGTCTTGCAGATGTGATTCATATGTCCCCCATTACTTCCAATCTCTTTCCCCTTTTAACTTGAATTTCTGTGAGAGCTGCAGTGCTGTTGGTAGCGCTGGCACTGGCTGGAGCTCAGCATGGGCAGGCACAGCATCCCTGGTGTGCTGGGACTGTGCTCCCAACCTTAGCACAGCTTCTGTCAGAGGTCACTGAGCTCAGCCCTTCCCGGGAATTGTCTGCTCAGCCGGAGACACTCTCATACTTCCTGCAAATCATCCTCGAGCAACCACAGCTTTAGATTTAAATCACTGTGGTCTGCTGTTTGTAAGGCTCATGGAGAGGTTTCTGTAGGCATTTGTTGGCCTTGGGGCTCTCCCCCACCTGGTGGCCGCAGGTGCATCCTTTGGCAGTTTTGCCTCTCCCCACTGTGGTGTGGGAGTGTCCCTGTTTGGTGGAGTGGGATAACACTGGTGCCCACCCACTGCACAGGCCTGTCTTGGAGATTTATGAAGTGGTATTTTCAAAAGTGTAAAGCATTATTTAAGCCAGGTGCTGTGATCTATCAATAACAAATGGGATAAACATTGGGTAGTTAAATATTTAAAGCACAGCCTTTGGAATTGGGACATCTTGGCCTTTTCCAGCTCTGCTAATGACTTCCTGCCTGTCCCTGGATGAGACACATCCCCGTTCCTGCCACTCATCTCCCCCACATTTTATCAATGCATCTATTTAGCTGTGACCTCCTCTGGTGTGCAGGAGTCTGGCAGGTTCAGGCTGAAAGGCAGCAGGTCCTGCGATGTGACAAAACCATCCAGGCTTTGAATGGAAGATTCTAGCCCAGTCTGAATCCAGGGATAGAATGCTGTTCTTCCACCAGCCACCTTCAGTTTTATTTCAACTTTAAACTGTCCTGTTATCATCTGTTCCCAATATTACATCCACTGTGTAGCTTAGTAGGCCAGGGAGGGTTTAGGGTGTCACTGTGTCACAGCTCTAAGAAATAACCAACTCAAAGCAGTGGGAGCTGTATGAAGTGCAGTGGCCTGAGACAGAGAAGATGGCTGGCAACAGACTCTCTAAGCATCCCTTCTTCTTTTAAACTATGATTTGATGATTAAAAAAACCCAAACCAAACCAAAACCAAACCAACAAAAAAACCAAAACCAACAAAAAAACAACCCACACATTCCTGTAGCATTTGTCAATGAAACTTTTCACTTTTTAAGAAAAACCTGATGGTCACTTTTCTTCCTGGTTGGTCCATTTCCCCTTTTTTCAGAGCTCAAAATATATCACAAGGTTTCTGTCCCTTTTGTATCATAGGAAAATATTCGTAGAACAGAATTTCTTCAGACATACCCCAAAATGGTTTATCAAATAGAGCAGTGGACAGGGATCCAGTCACACTGAGGCAGTAGCCCCAACTACAGATGTGAGAGTTCACAGTCTGACTCTCATGGTTTATAGGATTCCCCATTAAAAATCCTGAGATCTGCCACATCTTTAGTGAAACCTCCTATTTTTCCACGTTAAATGTCCACTTTCATTCATTTACTCATTGAAGTATTTTCCCTGTCCTGGAGTTACATCTTAGTCTCGTGTCCTCTAATTTGATTGTGATCCAGTGGAATACTCAGCACAGACATGCTTTAAAATTCACATCTAAGGTACTTCTGAGGTAGTATTTGTTGAAGGACCACAACCCAGAGTACACTTTGTCTGCACATTCTTGATACCAGCTTCTGATTCAACTGTAATGTGCATATTTTGTGATGGAGGATTTTTTTTTTCTGCAGTACTTAATGTTTGGAGAGAGTTTAATCGAGAAACATGAGTAATTGTCATTAACATTCACTTCTGAGCAAGAGAACAGCTTTGATAGCATCTATGCTCATTAGACTTTTCATTCCAAACACTGTTCATTACAGTGAACACTCTTTGTATTGGCTTCTACTTTGTAAATACAGCACAGATTCTGCTCAGCACAGAAGCAGCTCTTGTAAAAAGACTCTGGTTACACACAAGGAAGAAGTTTTAACTGTTGAAAAGAAAAAAGTGGAGCACTTCAGGCACTTTGAGAAAATTTCTAAACACTCTGAAACACAGCAAAAAGATCTTCAATGACAGGACACAAGATTTATTTACTGGCTGCCTAATTGGAATGAGCTGGATTGATTTTGTTCACATTCTGAAATGAATCCCTGGAAAAGCTCAAGCTTCAACTTGGGATGTCTGATGAAATTTTGTTGGACTACACTTATGGAGTCAGGAGCACTGTATGCAGTGCATGGACAAGAGCCATGCCTGCAGTGAGATGGGAGGGAGAAAAACAGGTCTTGGCCTTTGCATTTCTGCCTGCTCACGTAGAAATCCTGAACAGCAAGTGGGTACTGATCCCCAAAATGGCTATACCAGCAGGTCTACACCACAGCCTCTGTCCTCCTACCACCAGAATTAGTGCAGATCAGAGACATTTAAGCACCTTACACTCTCTGTTTTCTTGTTTAAATGCATCTTAACTACAGAAGTATGGAAAAGAATTTCCTCCGTCCACGGTGGAAATGAAGCACACAGAGTAATGCTGATTTTCAGCTAGCTTATAAAATAACAGTATTGTGTTACTGCAATATCTAAAAGGGCCCTGAGGCGGAAGTTAAGAAGTGTGCTCCATGTCAATTCACCCCTACACTCTCTGATTAAATTTGCACCCAAATCAAGTGGTTCAAAGTCTCAAATTGTCTAATGAGTTGACTTGACACATAGATAATTTTCTTTTTTAGCAATTACCCAGAAAATGTGAGGCAGCAGGAGCCCTGAATTTCATATCTCCCAGTAGAAACAGTAAGGGGATCTTGTTCTACTGTTCTGTGATACTTTACACTCTCACAGCTTTAAAGCATTTCTCGGGTAATGTGGCACGAATTATTTCAAGTAATGCCAACTAAGCTCATGTGAAGTGAAATACAGAAACATCAATTGCTTTATGCCAGTGCTTTGGGAAAATGTGCCAGTGCAAGGACTCTTGGATCCCATTTGCCTGCTGTGACCATCTGACCTGAGTTTCTACTCATTGCTGCATCCTGCAGGGTGACCTGCAGTAGCCAAGTCCTTTCAAAGAGCTACAGGCTGTTTATTTGGTCCATGGCTTCCAGGGTGTTGTAGAGCTAAGAGCCAGAAAATATTAGGCATCACTGCTCATTTAAGGAACCTCCATTCACTAAATGCTGTCCAAGGAGCAATATCTAATGCTAATATCATATGGGATTATCCTGGTTAGTTTTTTAATCCTGTACATAGCACCACAATGCAAGAATTTTGGCTTTGCTTGGGTTTGGCCAAGGTCTTCTTACACTGAGCTAAACAAAAAATTTGCCATGATGGAGAATATAATAGTTGAGTGCCCTGGGACAACAGTTTCCCAGTCACTTCTTCTTGGATAGAATGTTTTTGTTCTTACCAGCCTTACATTTTTCATGCTTGTATCCCAGGTAAAAGGTTCAGGTGTAATCAATCCATCTTTCTCCTTGGCTGGGTTCGAGACAGATCTGGGAGGCTGGCTCAGCATGAGAGGGCCCTCCCCCACTGCCTACAGGTGAAAGGGCTACCAAATCTCTCCTCTGATTCTTGTTTTCTACCCTCAGCTCCTTCCCATCACGGCATTTGTGGGATAACACTTGCACGGAGGGAGAAGTCTGTCCAATCAAAGCAGTGGGGCGATAAAACCCTGATGGACCAGAAGAATGAGCTTAAGGGGAGAGTGTGAAGGCAGAACAAGGGGGGAAAGATAAAGATAAGAGCATAAATATGGGTAGGAACAAGCAACACAAGGCCTTCAGGACAAAACTGGAGATATGATGAAAAGGGTTAAGGATTGTCAGTAAATAGATACACAATCAGAGTAGTAATGGATCAGGAGCTTCAGCTGCCATGCTGTGAATGTTAAAGAGAGGAGGAGAACAGGCAGCAGAGAGTTTGTGATGATGCAGTTAGCCAGAAGGGACGTCAGCTCTGCTCTTCAGACCTCAGAAGCTATTGGAACAAGGTGGGATACTCATGAGAACACATTTTCTTGGGGAATTCATGAGGTTTTCCAGAGGGAAATAGCATAGAAAACCTTTGCACAGTAGATTTTTGTCACCACTGCCTTCACTCCTGGCTGTAAATTGAAGGCAGAGTGAAAACAAATATTTCTTTTCCTCCAGCAATCCTCCATTATTGAAATATTGAGTGAGTCTGTGAGTTTGGTTTAATCAATGCTGCTCTGGTCAAACTTGTCACTTATAGACAAAAATGCAATTATGCTGAAGTGAAAACAAGACCAGAAAAAATAAACACTATTGACAATGACCTTTGAGCAAAAGTGGATTTTGTTTCTGTTACATTTCTATATCTTAAACCTTCTAGTTCAAAGTTCACAGCAGCAGTCAGAGCTAAGTTCAGAGACTTTAGTTCACAGTAAGGAGCTTGAATAAATGACCTGATTTGTAAGAAGTTCAGAGCACTGATTTCTCATTAAAGAAGTGGAAACATCTAGTATCAAGTTTATTCCAAAACCAAATATTAATTAGTTGTGATACTTTTTCTGATCCCATATTTTTGACTTCTCGAACCTTTTGGCTTGGTTCCTAGTGGAGGAATAGTCAGTGACCCCAAATCTGGTGTGCTCTAAGTGTTTTGTTACTGAATCTGGGATAGAGTGGCTCAAAACTATGTACAATTTTCTTCTTTTTCTATGCTGAGAAGAATAACCTTGAGAAGAAAGAAATCCTCTGTTTATTCATAGAGCTGGTTCTAAACAGGAAAAACAGTGAAGGATATCTGGTGTAGCTGAAACTAATCACAACACAGTGCATCTTTCCAAGACCAAACACCAGTTCGTATTAGAAAATAGTCTTGAACATTATGTGAAACCAGAGTGTGTGCTGATACCTTCCCTGAGTATGTCATGGTAGTTGCTTAACTCTGGGCATCTGACTCTGTCTGACAGAGTCAGTATATGGGGCTTTTTTTTTAGGTCTTGAATAGCTCCATTTTGGCTAAAAGAACCAAATTCATTAAGGGAGTCATGGAGAAATACTGCATACCAGCATGGTAACCTTGTGTGACAGCAGTCTCATGATAAATATGCCATAGATCTGGAAGTTCAGTCTGAGACATAATCTGGACCAAAGGGTTCTCTCACAATGTGGTGATCTATTGTATTGCCCAGCCAACTGGAGTGGCATTAAAATGAAATATACCTGGCTCCTGGTTTGGAAATTGTCTAGTCCATTACGTTTTAAGTACAGATTTCTTAAAGGGCAGGAGGAACCTTGGAGAGAGAGAATGAATTGGAAACAAATTGTAACTGTGACATGCTGCCCTCTCTCCTTTCCTCACCATTTTGGGCAATTAGGGCATTATTTCCTCTTTCCTGTCAAGAACTGGCAGGGTTTGAAAAAGGCTTTTCAGTTGTTTGCCTTGTTCTGATTTGCAGAAAGGGAGTTAGAGAGTAGTTTATCCTTCCATGCCTGCACAGCCATCTCTGTGCTTTATTTTTCCTGTTGCATGTCCTTTGCTTGTTTTCTGATGCAGTTTCATAAAGTGAACATAAGTGATGCACCAATGGGTTGCCCTGGCTAAATCCTTAGTATTTTACAACTCTTTCATGATGCCACAGACCATGATGTGCTGTACTGTTCAGCCAGTCTCTATGTTCACACATTTCTGTTTATTTATAATAACTACATTTCTGAATGTTCTTATTCTTCCAGCTGACTCGTGTGTGAGAAGGTTTCCAAATTGTCCAATTCATTCTCAGGTTGCTAGATAATTTTCTTCTATTTTATCTTATTTTCTTTCAATCTATGCTAATTTTAAATGCCCTAATGATCATTTTGTACATTGCCAGTTATGTAGCCACAGCTTCTGTATTTCTGCTGTAGCTAGAAATCTTTTCAGCACCACCATAAACATTCAAGGTTCATTCTCTGGTAATAGCTTGTGCTTTCATGATTTCAGATAGGATGACCCCCAGAAAGGCAGACTGGTTTTGGCTTATCCAAGTTATCCACTAAGACAGTGCAATTTTGATCCATTGCAGCCTCTCTTATTTTGCAAACCCTGATCATTCCCACACAGAGCACACATACAGGTGCGAGTGGTACTGTGTGAGTTCAGCAATTCTCAGCATCTTTTGGTTGCCATCAGTCTCCTCATTTACCCCTCATGTCCATCTGGAAACTGAGCTCTTACAAACACTCACTTTGCATTTTGATCTGTCTGGCCTTAGGAAACGTGTGCAATTTGGTATGATACGCAGATATTCCAGGTGCAAGTTGTGGGTGGGTCACCCTCAGTCTTGGATGTGCTAAATTGTTTGGTAGCTTATTGAGTCTAAAGATGAAAGAGACTCCTATATGTTTCCTCTGAATTCATATACAGCTGGCTTTAGATGTGCTAATCAGATATCCAGGAAATATGCTTGGGTCAACATGGCTTTGATTTTGCATTAATTCCTTACAATTGCATTCCTAATTTTGGACTGTGATGCCTTAGTCACCTGTGACAAATTAGATTTTATATGATCATAGCTTGCTTGCTTATTTTGACAGATGCTAAAAATATTGGTACAAGTACTCTTTTCTGATAGTTCATATTGCAGTCCTCACCATTGGCTCGATTTTTCACATGGTTTATGTGAACTTTTCAGTGTGCAATCCCTATGGAGTGATGATCAATCTGTGTAATTTAATAATTACAAATAATTACATACTTCAGATTTTTCCAGTGTCATGAGCAGCTGTTGATGGATCTACAGGCATAAAGTATCTGTCCATGCCCTCCCAAGGCTCTCTTGGAACAGCTCAGTGATGTTAAGTGCCTAAACAGCAGGGATTTTCTGGGAAGAGTCCAGCTTGCTCTGGTATTAGAAACCATTTAGCAAATGGTGATAACTAATTTAATTAGAATCAGATGCTGATGCCATTTGTGAAGATGATGCTGTATGGACATAACCCACTGTTCCTTGGCTCAGGATCATCCCTCTCTGATTTTTGGAGTGTCATGGCATACAAGCACTAACAAACTGACAGCAATGTGCAATAAATGGTTAGAGTACACAGATATTTGTCATTCCACCAAGGTATTTCATCTACTGAGTTGTCAGATGTTATCAAGACCAGCAGTTTTATATTTCTTGAAAGAATTCATTCCTCAAATGACTGTTTCAAAATAATCAGTGTTCTGAAATTCTTGTCGTTTACTGTGCAATTTACACTTTAGGTCTAATTTACACACCTTGGGATGCTCAAGAGATTGGTTTGCAGTGATCGTATCTGTCTGCTTTTTGACAGTCAATAGAGAGGTTCTGACTAATTGCTGGTGCTGTTCTGCTGTCATGGATTATGCCTACATGTTCTGTGGAGCATGACTTCCATCTTCTGTCAGTTCAGAAAAGATATCCTCACTCAATAAGTTACAGGTAAAGAAAATCCAGTTTGTATTTCTTACATTGAACAATCAGCACAGTTTTCAGCTAAACTGTGGAGCTCCCTGGTTCAGAATAATGTAGATACTAAAAGTTTCTATGGCTTTTAGAAGACATGATACAATTTCATGAAACCTACTTGTGGCAGTTTTCACCCAGTGTCCAACCTCCAGACCCCCCCTTTCCCAGAGGGAAAGGAAAAGGAGAAAAGGCAAAAAAAAACAGCTGAGAGATAATGGCAAAACTAACTCAGAGTGGCTAAATACTTAAACTTATTGCTAACAAGATAATAACTAAAACCANGCCACAGCTCTGAGTCCTTCCCCTGCTCCCATGGGGTCCCTCCTACGGGAGACAGTCCTCAACAGACTTCTCCAATGTGAGTTCACCCACTGGGCAACACTTTTACTGGGGGGAAAAAACCTGCTCCAGCGTGGGTCTCCTTCTCCACCAGTCATGGCTGCAAGTCTCTTCCAGGATCTCGCTCCATCCTGGGCCTCCCACAGGACAACAGCTCCTTCTGTATCTACCTGCTCCTCCAGGGGCTGCAGGGGGGTCTCTGCACCCAGATGCTTCTCCACAGGCTGCAAGGGGGGCACAGCTTTGAGTCCTTCCCCCCCCTGCTCCAGAAGGGTCCCTCCTTCTCCTCCTCCTTCTCTGACCTGGGTCTGTGTGTTGTTATCTCATGGCTGGAATTTCCAACTGTGCCACACTCCTTAAATATGTTACCACAGAGCTGTGACTGTGATTCTTAATTGGCTCAACTTTGGCCACCAGCAGGAAGTCCCTCCTGGACCTGGCTGTCATTGGCTCAACAGGACAGAGGAAGCTTCTAGAAGCTTCTAACAGGAACCATTCTGGAAGTCCCCCCCTTCTACTACAATACAGGAACCCATGACACTACTGTACTGTCATTTCTCCATCCAGCAATGGTGTTGATGACAGAGGCTTGATACAGATTATTGCACTTATTTTTGTCAATCAGGGCTGAGGACAGTTTGGATCATGGAGTAGATCCAAAGTGTGCACATGCCCATATTTGTACCACTTCTACCCATCATGACTCGTGCTGAAGCATCAGTTGAATCATTGGCTGTTAAGATTACTGCCAGTGACTTGTCTTTGATCACAATCAAACCTGAGCAGTCTGTCTGATGATGTAATAGAAAGGCTGCTTACAGCTCTAGGTAGACTCCTCATGTTCCCTCTTGGCAATGACAACAGGATCAGCCTTAACAATAACCCTACTATTTTTCTCATATGTTTTCATTTCTATCAGGTTCATTTTTGGTGACCTGGCTGTTTATCCCCATATGTTTTGCTTGTGGACTTAGCACCTGGGAGTCACATGTATCACACATCTGGATGATGATTTCTTGTCTGACAGCTGAGGGCTCTTCAACATTTGCAGATATTATTGGCAGTGTTGGTCCTGATAAGAGATCTGTTATAAATAACTGACGACTTGCATGTCTGGGCACATCTTTAGCTGTGATATGGGGTATTTAAAATGATTTGTGGATTCGTAGAATCTGACAGGGATAGCAATGTAAGCTTTCCTGCTGGAGTCCTGCTATATATGAATTTCTATGAAGAATACTCAAATTTCATTTTCTATTCACTACATGGCTGCTATAGGTAACTCCAGAGTAAGAAAGGGGCAGATTTATAAACTTCACCTTGTCTCTGCATCTCTGCTTTAAAATATTCTTGTTGATATACTGTAAGTTTAAAATCCCATTAAGTCTTGTCATCTTCATTTGTAATGAAGGAAGAACTAACAGAATCTATATATGACTAAAACAGATCTGACTGTCTGCAAGTAGATTTTTAACCAAGAATTATTTCTTATTTTATTAACCCACTGAGAGTACATCTATTGTGTGACTGAGGCAATGCCCCATTACTTCAAATTTGTAAATGCCACACTGGTCCTCCAAGGATTCTCCAGCACAGTTCTGAGACAGATTCACAAGCTCTAATTTCATGTTATATTTCCTCCTATGTTTTCTTCATCAAGAAGCAGCAGAAAGAAAACAAAAATACCTTTAATCTGCTGGTTTCTCAAACATTTCCCCACAGTTCTGTGAACACAGAAGGAGAGATCCTTCTAGAGGTGCAGGGGTTGAAACCATCCATAGCTTCTCAGGATAGATGCTGTTTCGATTGTTAGGTACACACACAGACAGCAGTCATAGTCTCTAAGTCTCGGGCAGAGACTCCTGTTATTTTGTTGCTGAGATCCTTTGGAGAAGGGGACAGCTTTCTGCAGTGTGTGGCTCTAGCTCTGAGGTCTTGTGAGGTGTATTTTATTCTCAGAACAGGAACTCTCTCTCCACATTTAAACGTTTAGCTGAAAAATGTTTGCTATTATAAAAAATGGTACATTACAAGTATGATCAAGATCCAAAAAACAGAGCAGTTTAGATAACAGCCATCAATGCGCAGAAATCCATCTTCACTTACAGAACATGTAACTACTGTGAGAGCATAACATGGCTGAAAAGAATTGAAGAGAAACTTAGGCAATGTAGTATCAGGTAAGTGTAGGAGTCTACATATCATATTCCTTGAAAGCCCACATCCCTATTTCTCCACAACTCTTCAATAACTCTCCTTTTTCTAATCAGTTTCCAGACTCATCAACTTTCAGAAGATGTAGTTTAATAGTTAATAATAAGCAACCTTCAAGGGTTTATTAAAAATAAAACTAGTCCTTAGCCTCAATCAGAGAGCAAAGCTCTCACTGTGTGGCAAGTTGCTCAAATCTACAAGAAAATGAACCCCTGCTGTAAGCAGCGAGGGACAATAGGTATGTATTAAAGAAGAGGGAATGGCTGGTTGCAGGGCAGGAGCAAATGTTGCAAAGATAACAATGGGATGCTTTCATTTTTAAAATAAATCTGGTCTTAAGTCTTTTCAGGTGAATAGCACTACTCCAGTCAAGTGAAACAGAGAACTGCAGTGCTTAGCCCTGAAAGACAAGAGATGTAGAAATCAAATCCCTGATGTCCACAGAAAGCAAGAAAAGGCAATAACGTTCTAGCTATGAGTCTGAGTTGCTCCTGTCAAAAGCTCTGATGACATTTGATGCAGCAAATGAGACTGGAAGGAAAATTCAGAGTCAGTATTTGCCCTGGGGCTTCTGACAAGTAGATGTAAACTGATGGTCATCAGGTTCCTCTGCCAGTGGAAGAACATGTCTTAGGACATGTAGAAATTAAATTATCATTGGCTAAATTGAATTGTAAGGAATTAACGTGCCTGTGTGCAGTACTTTGAACTGAAAGAGCAGGCACCCTGTCAAGACAGAGGAATGAAAACCTGTGGGTGTGTTTCTGGGCAGGCAGGTGCCTGGTATTTGGAAAGTGGGGCCTATGATTTTCCTTACCAAGCTGAAGATCTTAGTGTTGGAAGACAAAACGTAATCTAGTGAACACAGATCTTAGGAAGGAACTGCCTCAACTTGCCCAAATATTTGCTCCTGGTCCAAAAGAGTTCCTGTAAGAGATGTGAAATAAAGTAGCAGGCAGCTGTAGTGCTTCTCTTACAGAGCAGCTACTCAAAGTTCTCTGGATTCTGAACAGTCTCAATCTCATTTCTAGTTCATAAAAAGCATATTTAACCTTTATTTTTATAAAACTTTAAAGCACTGTTTCAGAGCTTTGCTAAACTGGGATTTATTGGTGACACAGCATCAGGAAACTTGCAGAGCTCCTTTATTTTTCTGAGCAGTTGTTTAAGGGTGGAAGCATGCAAAGGCAAGTGTCATTATTTTTGTGACACTGTACATGAGCCAGAAATTTAAAATCAGATTTTGATCCTTCACACACACACACATACATACATATATATATATGTATGTATCTCCATGCATATATTTACAGGTTTATAGATTTTAAATTTATTTTTATACTATATGAAGACCTTTTCCTCTGTCTGAACAATGTTGTATTTACAAAAATAGATTTAGAACTGAATGAAAAAAAATATTGCCTCTATTTTCCTCTTCATTCAGAGGAACACAATTGATTTCAGTAGAAGTTGCCTCAGATTAAAACCAGTGAGTATACCAGAACAGCCTTTACAAGTAGGGGCACAGAATAGAAGCTGAAATCACCCAAACACATTTACTGTTCAATCTAGGATTTAAAAGTCCTGAAAATCCTATTTATGTAATTTTTATTTCCCTTTAACCCCTTGGCAATAGCTGGTAGGACTCCTGCCATAAGCACTAATGAATTTTGCATTGAATTCTGACTCTTGGCATTTAAGGCTTAATAAAATCTTCTTTTCCTTTATCTGGAAGATTCCTTTTCTCCTAATTGGTGTCAACATCAATCATGATCAGAGGTGCAACAGCACTAATTTAAAGGCCTTTTGCTCATCTGCTTTGTACCCCAAGTAATGTGGAGCTGTAGGCAGCTTACACATACCAGTGTCACTAATAGTCTTTTCCCTCTAAAATGCACAAAAATCTTGGAAAATTTGAAAAATTATGATGTTGCAATAAATTAAAGGCTGCTTCCAGAGGTCTATCAGTTACACAAGTGGCATTTTGAGTGAGTGGGGCTGTGCTAAATATTTTTTGTAGCTCTAGAAGAGGTTCCTTTAGACATCCAAACTGTGGATCACACTGTGGACTTCTTTACAGAACTTTTCTTTGGAAGATGAAGGCTGGGACACAGCTCTGAAATTCCATATATAATACCATAGGCATATTGAGGGTAGTGTACATTGTTTATGCAAGTTAGATGGTTCCTTAAAACCTGTGCTTGGCTGTGGCCAGGGTAGGGGTTAGAAGTGTGGCTCTAGATGCTGCTGATGGGAAGCACCTTATTTCCATGTGAGGTGACTGCTCCTTGCTCTCTGCAAGGTTGGGGGTCTTGGGTCCTGCTGAATTTGGAATTTGCCAAGGTCAGAAGTAAGATCCAAGCAATCAGCTACTCCATGTAAGTTCCTGCAGAGGCTGATGCTGCTCCAGGTGTTGAATATGTTGGTGAGGCAATGGCTCCTGAGATAGTCAGCTCCCCCCATCCTTGCAGGAACTCATATTGAGATGCACAGCCCATCAAATTCTACTGTATGCTTGAATTGACTGCTCCTCCTGTCTGTTGTGAGCTTTTGGAATACTGTTTTTTGTCTAGACAAGCCATGAAAGGATGCTGTCAAAGATAAAAACAGCCCATGACAGGGCTGCCCATTACATACAGACTCCTCCTGAGCTCTGATCCTCTCCTGCTTATCCTGCAAGAAGCAACACAGAGGTGTAATCAGTACAGTGGCAAGGTGACAACAGGGTCTACCCACTACAGTAACAAGGGGTAGGTGTATGTGTGCAAAAACACCAAGCCAAGGACTGGAGGAATGACTGAGAAAGGTGGTTTTAAAGGAATGACTTTTAGTAATGACCAGAACTTGCGTGACAACCCCAGCTGGGGGATTTCCCCCTCCACCACTCTTAGAGTGAGAATCAGCCAGTATGAAGTTGAGATGGCATGTGGAGATCCCAGTGCCTCCTTAGGACCGCCACAGAAAGCTCCATTTATGAATCTTGTTCTGTCCTCCACGGAGTCAATGTATTGCTTAGTAAAATATAAGTGAAAGATTTTTCTACACACAGAAGCAGAGGGACAAAAGGCACACAGTAAAAAGTGTAGTTATTCTCTTGAAAACAAGGGTAAACGACATGCAGGATATTTCCTCCCTTTTCCATGGCTGAGTTGGGGAAAAGTGCTCTCATTCACAGAAGCAGTACAAAACTGAAGGCAGTGCTGGCAGAGGATTGGGACAACAAACAGCAAATTTCCAGTCCTTCCATGGTACTTTGTGGCTCACGGTGCTGCACAGCTCACTGAGCTGTAGCATTAGAGTAGTCTGATCCCTGTGCCCAGTGAAGCCTAAAATGAAGGAGTGGGGAGTTTCATGATACTTGCTTTGTGAGGTGCTATGGTGCCCATAAGGGAAGAATACACAAGAGAAGGACAAATATACAGAGAATCCTTGACCCTTAAGATTATCAAGACCAACCATTAACCCAGCACTGCCAAGTTCCCTACCAAACCACGTCCCCAAGTGCCACCTCTACGTGCCTTTTAAATGCCTCCAGGAATGGTGACTCAACCATTTCCCTGGGAAGACTGTTCCGATGCTTGACAACCTATGGTGAAGAAATATTTCTTAATATCCAATCTAAACCATCCATAGAACAACTTGAGGTCATTTCCTTCTATCCTGTCACATGTTACTCGTCAAAAAAGAGACCAACCCCCACGTGGCTACAGCCCCTTTTCAGGTAGTTGTAGAGAGTGATAAGGTCACCCCTGAGCATCCCTTTCTCCAGACTAAACACTCCCAGCTGTCTCAGCCACTCCTCATATGATGTGTGCTCCAGGTCCTTCCACAGCTCTGTTGGCCTTCTCTGGGCATGCTCCAGAAATGTCTTTCTTGTAGTGAGGGACCCAGAACTGGACACAGCACTTGAGGTGTGGTCTCACCAGTGCTGGGTACAGGGGCACAGTCACTGCCCTGGTCCTGCTGGCCACAATATTGGTGATACAGGCTAGGATGCCATTGGCTTCTTGCCAACCTGGGCACTGCTAGCTCATGTTCAGTCACTGTCAACCAGCACCCCTGACTCCTTTTCCGCTGTGCTCCCCACAGTCACGGCGTTGGTACACGGCGTGTCTGCAAGATGAGCAGTCACTAACCATCATCTGGGCCACCGAGCACTGGGCACCTGCGCTTTGCACCAGGTCCATCACCTCATCCTCCTGCATCAACAGCACCCAGAGGATCTTGAGCACATGGAGCTCGTCGCTGTCCAGGTTCACCTGTCGAAATTGCAGCTCCACATTCCCACTTCCCCATAGGGACTCAGAGTTTTCCAGGCCACAGGTACCACGTTAGGGTGGATTGGACAACCTGCTTTCCAACCACTCTGCCTCCAGTCTGTGCATGGGGTTACTGTGGCCAAAGTTCAGCACCTGGCACTTGGTCTTGTTGAACCTCATACCTTTTGTCTCAGCCCATCAATCCATCCTGTCCAGATCCCTTTGCAGAGCCTTCCAACTCTCTGTCAGGTTGTCATCCCCATGCAACCTGGTGTCATCTGTGAGTTCACTAAATGTGCTCTTGATCCCCTCATCCAGATCATCCATAAAGGTATTGAACAAAGCCAAGCCCAATACAATCCCTGTGGGACACTGCCAATGACTGGATGCCAACTGGATTCAGCACCACCACTCTCTGGGCTCGGTCTTCCAGGCAGTTCTTGGCTCAGCCAAGAGTGCTCTTGTCCAAGCCTTGGGCTTTTCCAAGAGTGTGCTGTGGAATGTTGCTTTGATGGTACTTCATCACAAAGTGCAAAAGGTTGTGCCTGGTCAATAGGGGGATGGCAAATCTCTTGGTGTCCCGTAGGTCAGTGTGCATTTTGAGTAATAGCAGCCTGGGGAGCAGGTTAATGGCAGGCACAGGCATTGTTTGTTGTGACTCACGTGGGTAGCTATGAACAGAAAGGCTGAACGTTGTGATGACAACGCATCAATAAGCAAAACCACTTTCTCCACCTTTTGACATGAATTACCTGTCTTGGATACTGCACTATAATCAGCACTTGCATCACCAGGAGGAAAATAAAGGCCAATATGACCTTCTGGAGCAACAGGGTCTGTTTTTCTGGACTGATGAGGGAGTCATTAGTCTGAAAAGTTACTTGGACTGTCAATAACCTGCTCACTGTGTGATGCAGTGCCCTGGCTGAGCCACACCTCCGTGTTTAATTTGTTCCTTTAGCACAGGGTGCATTCTCTAGGGACTGTTAGCCTAAATGTTTCTGCAGGCACGATGGCTGGGCAGCCTGCAGCACGGATCTGTGCAAGGACAGCACACAGACTCTGCACCAACTCAAACACGAGCCCTTTGGGGTGGGTCAGTGGGGTCCAGAGGGTGAGAACAGGGAGGAGCAGCTTTGCTGGGGTTGCCAGCATCCCTTCTGACCAACCTGGCAGTGTGTGTCACTGGTACCAGGGCTGCTGGAATGCTGCAAGAAAGCAGTTACAGCAGCAGTGGGATTGCTTGTGCATTAGAGGGGCTCTCACATCAGCAGGAACAACAAAACAGACTGTTTTGTCTCTGTTCACCTTCTAGGCAGATCAATGCAGTCCTTAGTGCTGGTCTTAGCTATTTCCCTCTTCATTTCACACGTATTTCAAACAAACAGGGATGACAAAAGCATACAATTTATTGCAACACACAGTGCTGGTAATTTTGCAGGATCTGAGGCCAGCTGAGCAATATGCTGCTGACCTTAAATTGTTCATTCCCCTTTGCTGCTAAGTGAAAGAATAAATCAGTGGGTAATTCCTTTCTCTCACCATACCTCCTCTCCTCCTTTTTTAAAGCCAGACATCAGTCCTTTTTATTTAGTCATGACAATGCAACCAGTGCAAAGAAAATCTTAGTACCCAACCAATATGTTTCGTTTCTTTTATAATGTCAATTATGTGTGCTTAGTGCCTTTCTGAGAAAAGCATGATTCTAATCTGAGAAGCTCCGATAATCCTATTGTCAAATTTATTTGTTTCTTAGATGAGGTTGTGGGGTGGGTTTTTTGTTTTTTTTTTTTTTGGGGGGGGTGTTGTTTAGATTTGTGGGGTTTTTTGTTTTGTTTTTGTTTTTTTTTTGTTTGTGTGTTTTGTTTGTTTGTTTGTTTGTTTTCCCTTAGGAGGACTTAACTTAGAGTATTTAGTTTCTCCTCTAAAACCCAGACTAACCTTGCTGGTTGCTGGAGAATGCTGTGGCCCAGTGATTGCAGTTTCCTGCTGTTATATCTTGTTTGAGCAATGTGTGCAGCTACAGCATAGCATGGCTGCTCAAGGAACTGGGAGAGACGTAAAACTATTTTAATACTTTGTAGTTCTTTTCTGAACTTCTTGACTAACAGGTTATTAGAACAAAGTGGGGAAGGTTCTTTTTTAATACACGCAAAATGTGAACAAGGTGCTCCTGCTACTGTGGAACTTGTTCTTTTCTAAGTGTAACTTAATTCAGTTTTGAAGGTAGCTCAGAATTTTTTCTTTCATTTATACACATATAGTTTCTAAGTAGTTGAGTCTGAACTGCAGTGCACCTTCAACTCTTCAAAGAAGTGAAAGTGGCACACAGGGAAAGGGACTGCATAACAGCAAAAAGCCACACTAAACGAGTCTGAAGTTTCCTGTGAGGTAAGGGATACAATATTCTATGTGGATATGTACAGGCATGCATGTTTACATATTTTTTTTTATTGCATCATGACCACACTGTCTGCCAGGAATGAGTGGGGCAGCACCTGTAAAGTGAGACCCTGAGGTGTGTTTGAGCACAGGACAAAAGATGTGTAGGCAGGCAGGCACTTTATCTGAGTTGTCCATATGGGAGCAGAAATGGGATTTCCTACCAGCACAGAAAGCCATTCTCACAGTAAGAAATAACCTACAGGGAATTAAATTTTAAGTGTATATGCTGCCCTGAGGGTATGTCAGTTTGTATCACAGAGCCTTCCCTTTTGCGCTGTTGGGCAGGGAAGGCCAGTTAAGCTGCTCTGTGGCAAATGAACTGTTAATATCTGAGAGACCCTCTAACCGAAAGAGGCATGAGGGCACTATGTCAATTTATTGTAAAGAAATGAAATATGAACTGCAGCAAAAATAAGAAAAAAAAAATCTGTTTCAGTGAACAATCACATTTTTTGAATACTTTTCCCCAGTGGTAGAAATTTAATAAAACAACTGGAAGCCATCAGAAAATAATAAATTATTTTCTGACTAAGGAAAAAGGTTTGAGGCTAGTTCAAAAAGTTGAATATCATTCTCATCTTTGTTTCAGATGAACCATGTCACAGAGGTCAGCCATGATTTTGTTTCTCAACAGGATGATTCCTTCTCTCGGACGTTCTTTTCCTTATGACTGCAGCTTCAGGGACTGTTGGTCCTTTGACTTCACTCGATATAAAAGTACCTATGATCTTCTGAGCCTTTTATCTTCAAAGATGGACAATCAACAATAAAAATGAGATTATATACGCCAACAGACCAGGCTTGTGAAGCACAGAGCCACATGGACAGTTGTCCTTGATAGGCTATGAATTACCACTGCTGATTAATCCAAATCATTGCTTGTGACAATGTTTTCTGTCACAGAATCATAGAATGTTTTGGGTTGGAAGGTACCTTAAAGATTACCAAGCTCCAAACATCTGCCATTAGCAGGGACATCTTCCACCTGACCAGGCTTCTCAAAGCCCCATTCAGCCTGGCCTTGAACACTTCCAGGCGTGGGGAGACCACAACCTCTCTGGGCAACCTGTTCCAGTGCCTCACAACCCTCACAGTAAAGAATTTCTTCCTTGTATCTGTCACTTCATTCTTCTACATGGTCTTTTGCAAAAAATAATTTTATAGGACCAACATCCTGCATTTTATTTGTTTTAAATTTATCTGCTATGAGGTTCCCTCTCACTCCCCTCTTTAGTGGCTTCCCCCCTCCTTGTTACTGTGAGTTAACAACTGAATGAGCAACAAGAAATCATTCAGTTTTTGCTGCTTTAAGATTTGTCATGCTGTACTTTATGACTTAGAATTGGTCTTGCTAAGAAAAGAAGCCACTGGGAACAGAGACTTATTCTCTGTTCAGATTGACAGCAGGATAGACAGGTGTCATCTCGTGATGACATTTAAAGGTGGACGAGCCCCATGAGTGAACGAGTTCAGTCTGGTGTAATCAGTGTCAACCCTGATGAAGACTATTTTTGTCAACTTTATTTATTCCTTTGAGGAATCATTTTATGATAACAGAAAGATTGTAATTTAAATAGTTATGGGGCGTGGGTGGTTGAATTATTTATTCTTTACAGAAGGCAGGCTCTCCATTGAAACCTGAAAATGACTGATATACCATATCCTCTCTTTTCATTTCCCACCTGAAGTGCTCTGAAACACAAAAGGAATACTATGGCTCCTTCAATTAATCCACAGGGGATGAAAATTAGCATCTTCCCGTTTTATTTAAGGAATATTTAAGTCTTCACCCCTGAGACTTCCCCAGAGACACCCTAATTGGTCATCTTTCCAAGCTTTGGTTTATTTAGAAACAGTGAGCAGCATTTTGCAGCCAGCCTAAGCAAAAATGTGCTGAAGTTTATTATAACATGGCTCTCAAAACCACTGAAATAAACACTTGTGCAGGTGATTTGCAATGACTTCTGCTATTTAAATGCAAATATGTACACAGAGCTTTGTACTAAGATTTCAGTTGTTTGATACACCTTAACTTTTGTCCCTGCCCTTAAATATCTGAAATTCCTTCTGAGATGCACCTTCTTAAAAAACAAACATAAATCAAAACAAAGCCCAAGGACCAACCGACCAACCCATTCTCCAGCCTGTACATCTAATTTCAATATCCCTTGTGCAGCATCTGCAACAATGTGTTTTGTCCAGTCTGGTCCCTCACCTTTTCCTTACAGCCCTTAGGCCACCAGCTGCTGCTGGGGCAGAGAGGAATGTATAGGGGAATGTGCTGGCCAGGGCCTGTCAAATGCTGTTGCCACAGCAGCAACCCTCTTTATTTTCCTCTCTCCTCCTCTAGAAATCTTGAATGTGTTTAAATATTAAAGCTGTGGAGTCTTTCTATTGAAAATATCCAAAATCCAATAAAATTAGCTGGTCTTTTTGATGTTTGTAAAGTGACTGGGCTGGTAGTCCAATATCAGACTCCTATAAAGATATCTATGGAGTTTTTCCAATAGTGCTGATAATCTAAAATTTCCCTCCTAAGTATTCCATTCTGCTCACTAACATATACTTTATTTTAAAAAATGACCTTTAGGAGGGTCTGTTTAGTTTATTTCTACCCCAATGTAGCACTGATTTGCCCTGTGCTTAGAGTAATCCTTTAATGAAAAGAAATACTTTGAGCTTACCGAAATCTATTCATTTCTTAGACAAAAATGTTGATAGTACTCCTAAAACAGAATTGTTTCAACTGTATTAAGGTGGGAAAGTGGTTGCTGTGTCAACAGGTTAAAAATTCAGCAATTCTGTTATTTAGATATCTTTTGTCTTAATAATGCTTCTCCACTCACATCTCCCTGTAAAAACAAATGGAGAAGGACAGCAGACTCTCCAGGTGCTTTTCATCATTGCAGGCCCAAGCACAGCTGGGAAGAGCAGCAGCCTCCAAGCCCTTTAGGATGGAGTTAACATGCAAAATAAGCTTATGTGTTTTGCTTTACAAAGCAAACCCATTCCACGCTCTCAAATTAAGGTTGGTAAAATACAAAGACAAACCCTCGGCTCCTGCAGAAATATTTATATCTCCATTTAATTTTCACATCAGGCACAAATGCTACTTGTGCAGATTAAAAATAGGAGTCAGAAGACAATAGAGGTTCTCAGTCAAATTAGCATTGTCTGTCAGAAAGAACAGACCCTTCCAGCAGCCACGTTCACCATTGGCCTAAGTCAGTTTTCCATTGAGTAGCAGGCGTTTGTCCAATTTTCTAATACATACTATTGCCTTGGCAAGGGGTAAATGGAATTTGGTGCCAGGACACTTGTATCTAGAGCATACTTTGACTCCTTGCTGTGTTTGCAGAAATTCCAGGTACACATCATTAATCACAAAGCCTGCCTGATTCTTGAATTATTTAATACAATATTGGAGCAGTTTTGAATTATTTAAAGCAATATGCAAAAGGTTCTCTGTGATATACATGCAGAGATTATTAAGAACCTTGCTAAACAGAGTTAAATTGCCAGAACTTAATATCAGGTCCCCATGTTCCATAGCCCTAACCTGAGGAGGGAAAGAAACAATATACTGCTGACCAACAGCCTCCTGCTTTACCCTAAAATTTACTGCACCTGTTATAAATAAGTGAAATTATTTTAATCTTTCTGATTGGAAGCTGCTCAAAACATGACACGCAATAATGTCCAACACACTGTAATTTGGTATTAGTGGAGAATGGAAGAGCCAGGAGGTTTATCTTATCCTCCCAAATCTGTGAACCGGGCATGGATATAACATGGAAACAAGTTGCCTTCCAAAGGGTCTTTCTTTTTTTTTTCTGGAGAGACCAGAAAAGCAACTTCTATAATGAGTCCCATAGTTCTTTGAGATCCATTCACAGTGGAAAAACGTTACTTGAGTCTACTTGAGAAGTTCATTCAACTCCTTAGTCACAGCCAGAACAAATGGACCACAGCCAGATCAGTGTAAAGGGTGCTCCAGGAACCAAAGAGCAAAGCTGGGCATCAGGTGGACTTGAAAGTAGCCTCATGAGTAGTTCAACTCACATGTAAATGGTGGTTTAGGTGCAGACTTTATGGCCATGGGCTTATTTTTGGGTGATGGCTATGCTTTTCCTCTGAAGTGGTCCTCACATTAGTCTAAACATGGACTGGGAGAGACTCCCTTGACCTCAGGGAAGGGAGAAGTGCCAGGTGAGAAATTCTCAGTGTCAAGAGAATCACTCCCTGCATCCTTTCTCCTTCTTTTTGTCCTCTCCTTCTGTTATACAGCCATTTACTAGAGGGGATGGGGACCAGTTCCCTAAAGGCCCTTGAGGACATCTATTTATAGAATTCAGACCCTGTAGAACTGAGTGTGTCAGGTGACCCTAATCTGAGCTGCTGTCTCAGTTCAGCAGTGCCTTCAGGCACATTAACAGATACACTCAGGTTTATTTTCTTGAAGCTGTTCATCCCAGCCAAACAGGTAAACTAAAATTTCCTACTTAATTGTTCCCTTCAGCTGAGATTCTCCTCCAGTCACAGGATTGCAGGAGCTGCAACTCTACATGCAAGTGTGCCCATACATCTTTTAACCTGGCCCAACAGGGACATATACATTAAGGGGTCATTTTCAATATGAGTATTATTTCCCCTCTGTTTCTAAGTAATCCATCTATGAAAAAAAGCCTGGTTAGTTTACCCTGAAAAGTACACAGCATTTCCCCATTGTTAACCTTAAAATACTGCAATTGAAGGGTGAAGAAGGGCAGAAGAGGGATTACTGACATGCATTTTTTTAGCCAAGTAATCACAATGGAAGCGTTCACCTTTCCACTCTTTTCAAGATGGCCATGAACTTATTATATAGCCAACTCTAACACACCAGGATAATATATGACAGTGAATCATTTTAGTTTATCTGTTCAGCTTGCCCTGTGAGTTTACAGGGGCTGAAAATCTATTTGCTTTTCACCTCATTTAGCCTTGATTTAAAGGTGTGACAGGAAATAAGTGGATTCTATACGTCAGTGTCTCTCTATAAAGTCTGTCATACACTGTTGCTGATGTTTCCTCTCCAGTATGTACATAAGAGTATGACTTTATGTGTGCAAGGCACAAAGGCAAATTCACTGCTCTGTTCCTGAGAACAAGGCAGACACAAAACATTTGTGATTTTTCCCACTCTGTGTCCAGCAGTTTGATTATTGGAGAGAGTCAGGCAGTCCCACCACCCTGAGTGCCTGTGGGATGGTGCAGGGCATCAGAAGGCTCTGACTCACCAGGGACACGAATTTCTACATGTAGGAAAGGTATAGAATTATTTTGGGAGAGAAAAAAGCATTTGAGGGACAGCTCTTCTGCTGAGTGTTTCACGCTTCCAGTGGATTGGAGCACGTCCTGTTTTGTTATTTCTTTTATGATGTCATATAGAGTAAGGTGCTCTCTTTCCCTTCTCCCCATCCCCCAAACTTTGCTGGCCCTGTATCAGGTGAGTTTTACCCTGTACACTTTCCAGTCATTCATTCAGCACCACATTCTCTTTACTTCATGTACTTCCAAAATTACAACATAAAAGTTGACCAACCAGTGCCTTGTCTATAATGGAGGCAATGTAATCACACCACAGGTACAGCTGACTTCTGTGTCATTCTTTCCTTTTTCAGTTTTCCTCATAATCTTTAAACAATTTTAAAACCAGATGACACGTTCAGTAGTTGTCACTTTATGTCTTGACTGGTGAAAAAGGCCTTTATGAATATATTGGTTTTGTTTCATGGACATCCATTCTCATAATTTGATTCCTTTGAAATCAGTTTTGTGTTTGGAGAACTTAAGAACTGTGTCCTTAATCTTAACATCCTTATAAAGGTTTTCAATCAGTCATTTATGTTAACCCAGAGCCTGCAATATCCACCATAAAATTGTTTTAAGGGCTATGTAGATTTTCAAAGGCAAAATATTTTTAACTTGTATTCTCCTTCTGAATAATTTTAGTTGTCTGCTTTTTTGAAACAAATATGTTTGGCTTTTTTTGTGCAACATTATTTTTCCCACAGAGTATTCTTTGATATACACAAAACCAATATACAGAGATAACCATCTTCTTGTGCCATTATCATGGCACTTCAAGACTTCTTTGAATTATTTGTGGTGCTGTAAGGATTAGAAGACTCTCAGTTTGTACATGAGTGTCTTTCATTTAATTCAGAGCGAGCTGCTGCTGTTTATTAAACACTTTCAATAAGATGGCACTATCACAAAGAACCAGTTCTTATTGTATCTGCAAATGCTGTATCCTGCTGCAGCTCAGGGTCTGTTTTCTTTTGCATCATGGCTTCCTTCACTAAGTGAAATATTTAGGGTGAAATTCTGAAATCTTATTCACAACCTGCAATAACAACTTCTTCCACTGAAATCAATAAGACTACTCAGGATGAAGAGCTACTTAATATGTTTGAGATGGGCAGATTCCAATTCCTCAGAAATTATCTGTATTTCTTTTCCTTTTAGCCTGTACAACCAAGCTGTATTAGAACTCCCAGAACCAGCACTCTGCTCCAGCCCACACGAAAATGCTGCTAGTACAGGAGACCAGGATTCAAAACCAAACTGTCGCCCCTGCAAAGTAAGAGATGGAGAAACAGAAAGGGAAATAATTACAGTTAAAAAGCCACTAATTTAGTTATCAATGGTCTGTAAAATCCAAATGAAGCAATTATTTTGTCGACAAGGAACGAAATTGCACTGTAGCCATTTCCACAGCATCACTCAAAATGGAAAAAATTGTTAGGATGAGGAGTCTGACAAAGTTATGGTTACCTGCAGATTTTCCTTGATTCTTTATTAATAACAAAGGCATCTTAGGATAGATATTCTAGCAGGCAAATTTACCTGCCTAAGATGAGAAGTTATTATGGTTTTGCCCAAAACAAATGTGCCAAGAAAAGAGACTACACATTTAACTTGTAGATACAGGCAGTGCTGATGTCCCTCAAGGACCTTTCTTTGACTTTTACAACATCTTTCTCTGCTATTATCATCTGCTTAATGATTTTCTCCAACACATCACAAGGTGTTGTATCCCAAATCCAGTCAACCTTGCAGACCACAGGTCCCAAAAAGCCAGAAATCCATAGCAGAGCAGCAGATTTCCCCCATGCCACTCTTGGTATATGAATTCACAGGCAATTGTAGGGATTTTTTGTCCCTCTGCCCTTTTCTCTGATGAGCTGGAAGGATGAAAAAGGTGGTTCAGAGACCTGAGCAGAAAGGAGATAATTACAGCCCAATCTGGGGAGCCAGGGATTCTGTTCACATGAAGATATGCTGAAAGAAATAAGCCAAGGATCCTTCATTTAAATTTATTTATTTATCTTTTTATTATTATTTTAGTGGGGACAAGTCACATTATTAATGCAGTGGCAGATAAAACTTGCAAACTCCAGCAGATAATTAGGTACAGGGTTGCACGGCACTGTGCTTGGTTTCGCAATATGGATGTGACAGATGGAAGAGCTACTGCAGACCTTGTGTGCATTCCTTTGGTAGAGAGAACAGGAAGGTTTGAATCATTCATAGGCACATCACATTTAGCCATCTCTCCTAACCTTAATCAGGGTCTGTTTAATCTACAGGAGGGGACTGGAGAAGCTCTTAGCCCTTGTGACCAGGCTGATTACCCTGGTAAACTTATATTTCCCACTTAGCTGCCTGTTCACTTCAGTGGTCTCATCTTAACACCTGGATTTAGAAGTTGTTTTGTGCTAGTTAAGCCCCTGACACATCTGTGGTTGATGACTGTGTCTTCTAATCCTGATTACAATATAAATAGATAATATTGAGCAGTAGAAATGTGGCTGAAACAAAGAAAGCTGATGAATGAGAAAGTTCTGGTCTTTAGGAAGTAGTGTAACGTGCATCAAGTTGATGCCATAGACTTCCACAAACAGAGCTGGAGTTCCTTGTGTCAGGATGCTGGGGATTGTAATTAGGTTCATTGACTTACCATTTGAATGAATAGGGCCCCAAATCACACTGGAAAGCTTAGTCTGTGGTGTCTCAGTTCTTCACTTAGCAGAATGCAGGGAGGGTAAAACTTACTTTTTCCAATTCTTTGTGTCTTCTTTTCCAGTAATCTTGTCAGGGCAGAAGTGTGTTTGTTCAGCACCTGACTTGGACTCAGACACAGTGTTTAGATGAAGTTGCAAATAGAGTCATGACAATAGACTTACTTTCCAGTTTCTTTATTATATATTGTTATAAATTTAATATAACCAAGTTATCTTATGGAAGTGGAGCTTCTGGTTTCTATCAGAATCCAGAAATGCTGAGTTGTGATAAGAAGTTCATAACAAAGAACAGATTAGTTCTATTCTGAAAATGTTTTGACTAGTACTTGTTCAAGATCTGAGCAATGGTTTTGTCAGTACTTTTTTAACCTGGACTGATTCATCCATCCATCCCTTTCTGGAAAATTCATTGTATTCTGTCATTCAGCATAAGAGAACAGAATTGTTTTCCATGATCTAAGTAATAATCAGTGTTTTCACCAGTTTATCTTTTTTCTCACATAGCAAAGATATGCATTCCCAAGGTGCCAGATGTTTACACCACCAAGTAGGTGAAATGTAGTAGAAAAGGATGTCATTTTGATGACTCTCTTTATAGCATATTCCTACCAGTGCTCATTCGAGCATCTGGGATGACAGTAGTAAATAATGCTTAGTACTTCTATAGCACATGTTCAAAATTAAATTTTAGTAGTAGTAGGTTTAGAGATCTCTGAAAAAGTGAACATGTACCAAAGGGAGAAAGTTAACCCATGGTTGTGATAAAAACTGCAGCAAGCTAAGAAGTGTTCCCTGGGGAGTGACTGTTTCTCATCTAGAAAAATAATAAAAAATGCTTCTGTGAGTAGGTAAAATTAGATGTCTAAATGGACTCCAGGGAAATTATTACTGGGGGAAAAGTAATTGTTTAATTTTCACCACAGATCAAACTCAACTTCTAATTTGGGTAAATATTGAAATTCAAGAGAGACCTTTGGAAAAAAGTAATAGACACTATACTTATCTGTGAAAATTAAGATACTTGCAATCCAACCTGACATTACAGAACGGTGAAGATACTACAGAGAGGTGAAAGTTGTAATAGTTTTCACTTCCTGATGTTTCAAAACAGACTGAAGTATCAGACTGGAGATGCCTTGGTCTGAAGGCCACATTCATAACCACATTCTAACATTGCAGTTTTGAGGAAATACAGACAGTATTAGAGTCAAAGTTGTTGTATGTCATCTAAAAGGTACAAAGTAAAAAAACAACCACCATCAATACCTTGGTTGTTTAAATATGCCAGTATTGTGCCACTGTAAAGACCCTTTACTTGTCTTCCCTGACCTCCTCCTCCTCCTGGCATAGGACACAGGATGCCAGAAACTAAGTGTTTCTCCCCATGCCATGCAGAGGAAAACTCTGGTGTATGACCTACCATTACAGAGAAAAATGAGTTGTAAACCAGGAATTAAACACAACTCGTTAACTATACATTTTGGAACACAAGGAATGAAAAGATTAATATTAAAAGTCATCTCAATAATAGCAAAACATAAGATATCTGATCATTCTTGGAGTATTTTTAGAAAGCAATGCTGTATGCGACTGAAATATCACCCTGTGAGACTTCAGCATAATTAAACAATGATTAATCAATACTTAACTAAAGAAATTAAGCTCAGGAGAAACAATTAATTGAAGTTAAGTGAACTTTGACAGCTCATATTAAACTAAGCCTCTAATTAACAAAAGCATTGTGAATCCTCTAAATGGAGGGACGTGCAGGCTTCAGGTGCTAAAGACGGGGTGAGTGTTACTCTGCAGATTTCTCAGTGATGAGGAGTCACTGATGGAGAGCTTCATTGCAAGGCTTTGAAAAGAGAAGGTGATTTTTTTGGGGATGCCAAAGAAGCTGTTTGGTGGCTTGACTCTGAGTACTGGCAGTACAGGTGGCTCTCTGGAGGAACAAAGGCAGTGCCTCCTGGTAAGGGTTTGCAGCCTGGCCCCACGTCAAACTTCTGGACAAGGCTGGATGTTGCTATAAAGCCCTTGACATTGCTAGACTCCAGAGAGCACAAGGGCATTGGGTCTTTGTATCACTGAAGGTCTTTGAGCTCCACAGCCCAACTTCCTGCTGGAGTTGTGGTTCTGGAGAGCCCAGGCAGGAGAAGCTTTCCCTGAAGGGCTGCAGATGGGGAACGACCCACACTGGTGAGAATCAGCCTAGAGGAGCTGGGAGGGCCTGACTGTGGCAGAGTTTTCTCTTTCTCTTTTCTCTCTCTTCACTGCTCTTGTATTTTTATATTCTCCCCACAGTCACTTGGGAAGTGTTCACAGCACCAAACCTGACACAGTTCAAGAAGCATTTGGGTGATACTCTCAGGCACGTGGTGTGGCTCTTGGGGATGGTCCTGTGCAGCGTTAGGAGCTGGACTCCATGATCTGTATGGGTCCTTCTAACTTATCATATTCTGTGATTCTGTAACTTATAACCCTTTGTTTGTGTGAACTTGTCTCAGTATCTTTTGTGCAAAGCTTTCTCATGAGACCACAGAGTCAGGATACCTGGACTGATGCTTATGTAAAGATTGATGATTTATTACCTGGAAGACCAGCCTGGTGGAGGGAAGGAGAACACAGGGAAGGGAAGAGCTCTTAAGTTGCTAGTGCTGTCTCTTGGCTCTCAGGAACTGAGGTGTCCACTAGTTCTGTTTACAGTAGCCAAGCCATGTCCAAAAATTCCAGGATGATGATGATGATGAGTTTTGGGGTCTGGACACAACTCCATCAGCCCAAACAGGAGGTCTTTTTTCTAACCTTCTAACCCATTTGACTGCTAGTGAAGCACACCGGGGAATGATCACAGAAGCAGTTTATCAGACAGACGAGATGTGTGGAGACTGGTATCTCTCCACTTGGGTCCGAGTTGCCAGCAATCATCTCTTCCACTTGCCCAGCCCCAGCAAGATATGTGTCTACACCCTTGACACCACAGATTGTGATGCTCATCAAGAGGAGCAGCACTCCCCAAGGTAACATGCAGCACAGGGACTCTCCTTGGGGTTGGGAATGGGGATTAGAGCTTAATTCCAGTCCTGCTCACCTGAGGGAACTATCCCTTTAGAAAGCAGGAGCCTTTCCTTGCTGTTTTTAGAGACACTGGAGAGCGGCACAAGTCTGAGAAGATGAGGAGAATAAAAAGAGAGACAGTAGCTTAATTGCTCTGTTAATTGCTTTGCCTCTGGTGCTCCCATCCCTGAGGAGAAAGTGCCTGAGGGTTATCAAAGCCCTGAGAGTTCTCCTCAGTGATGAGCAATTATCTCCCAGGCAGAGACTACCAAATGTGGATGTCACAAGCTAGCTCCATCGAAAATGATGGATGGGCTTGAATGAAGACAAACTTAATCACTGGAACTCAAATTAGGAGCTGGCATACCCTTATATGTTGGGCCTGACTTTGCACAGTGTGAATACCAAAGCATACCATCCTGAGCCCAGGTCCAGAGCTGGAGCCCATCTAAAAACCCACATTTATAGATCTGATGTTCCTCTTGTTGAGACTTCTACAAGATTACTGTGGTCATGGAAGTGTTCTGGGTGCTCTATATGGAGTCCCATGCTCTGGGGGGTTCAAGGAGCATTTTGAGTCAGGTCACTGAGGGCTGGTGGAGCTAAGGTAGTGGTCTGGGGCTTTGAAGACACAAAGGTGGACGAGCAGGCTGAGAACTTGTGCTGGTTTTGTTCTTTGAGCAGTTGTATAGCAATACTGCAGAGCTCCAGTTGTGCCAAGGTCCTCGTGCTGGGGAGTACCTGCCTATGGCAGAAGGAAGAGATTCATCTTGCAGAAAATTCCAAAATCTGATGGGACAAAGGAAGAAAGCAAAATAAAACACCCCCTTCATCCCCCAAAAATGCAAGGGTGATGTGACTTGACTGTGGACACACAGTAATGCAGTAGCAGGGTGAGGAACACCTTATGCTGTTCCCATTAGAGCCCATTGCCTCTCCATTAAGAGTGCCTGGCCTGGTGTGCTGTGGATGAGTTTTCCCAAGCAGCCCTATAAATGTGCATTATTGCTGTGCTTCTGCTGCCATATTTCCTCTTCTTTATTCACCAAGTGGTGGGAGCTGTCTCTGGCTCATCAATTAAACCCGAGAGTGATGATTTCCAGAGGTATTGCTTCTTAGTAAAAGAAATTCATCCTTAGGCTAAAGGACAAAGCACAGGGCCTAAGTGTTATTTAAATGGCTCATAAAGCATGTGCTGGCTCTTTAGCTGGAGTGAAAATCATCCTTTGCTAACATAGGAAATATCCTGCCTTCCTCTGCCTTCCCCAGTCTTTTCATGATGATGGATCCCTTTCCTCTCGCTCCCCATTATTTCTGTAAATGAGAATATGCTGTAACATTGCTGAGGTTGGGTTAATTAAATCAACTCTTTCTTATCTCATTGATCTGCATTTTAAAGCTGAGCTGATTAAGGATGGGAGACTGTATTTGATTAGAAATATGTTTTTGCCAGTTAGGTACATCAAAGGGTAGATTACAGTGGAGCAGAGGAGCTGAATTCACGTGGCTACTGTTGCTCCTGGATAATGTGAAAAAATAATGTGAAAGAAAAAACAACCCCCAAAATGCACTTCTTCCCGTATTTTTTTCACAGCAAGTGATGATGCCTTTGTTTTATCTTCTGGGAAAGAAAAAAAAAAAAAAACAAGAAAAAAAAAAAAAGTGAAATTGTAATTCAGAGAAAACATTTCCATAGGCTGTGCAATGCTATGGGTGGTGCTTTACCAAATATCAGGCAGAAAGCTCACTATGACTCCAATTCCTCCCTGGTTTTAGAGTGGCATCAGCAGAGTCATTCAGTACCCAGGACCAATCCCTTAGCCTTAGCAAAGGCTCAGAGCAGGGCCCCAGGCTGGTCCTCTGCCTGGGCAAATTGCACAATGCCTAGGAGTTTTTGTGGCATTCCCAACTAGGATGTCTGTATATATTATTAAAGAAAATATTATGCCTGGTGCAACTACCTGACAAGGTCCTTTGTTATGGTCCTTCATCACGCAGAAGTTTTTGATAGCTCCAAGGATGCCTCATCCTCAGCTCAGAAAGGACTTTTCCAGGGGAAGGGGAATTAGGAAAAAGGACAGAAGGCTGATTCATTTTTCTTCCTCGCTGAGCTTTCCAAAAAGACTCAGTTCCATCTTTAGCAACAAAAATTTGAAGAGGGCAAGGAAACCAGCTGTCATGCGACCTCCTTCATTGGGCCACCATGCAGTCATCAGAACAGCTCCTAATTTCTCCTCAGTGGGACTGGCGCGGTGCCTTCATTTTTGTGTGCCCCTGCTGAACCATAACGGGACATACAGCAGAGCGTCTTGGACCTTCCTCCTCCAGCCCACTCTGGCACAGAGCTCTGCTGCACTTTCAGGGTGCCTGCAGGGAGGATCCTCCTCTCTGTCACTTGGTGCCTGTGCATCATCATCCAGGCTGCTCAGTTACTCCTCTTTACTGTTTCATCTCAGGCTTTCCCCACGGTACTGACCTGACCTGAAGTGGTAACTAGTGGAAGCCCTTTGTTGCATTCATTGCCTGCAGCCGGTGTCCTGGTGATGGTCTGGTGACTCATGTCAGGGGCTTAAACAGCTTCTTTGGAAGAGCCTGTAGTAAGTGGGTGTTGAAACACATTCATCACTTGGCTCTGAGGTCAAGCAATCAGAACAGGAGTTGCAGACAGCAGAGAGAATCCCATAGATCTGGCGTGTTCATTTGGAAGGGCAGCACAGCTGCAACCAAGCATGGGCTAGGGGAAGAGAAAAATGAGTTTTGCTCCTGCAGTAACACTATGAAATATTATTCTAGATTAATGACATGTAATAAGCAAGTAGGGAGGAGCAGAATATTAAAGAAATTTTAATTTCAATTTCTTGAAGAAAGTCCATGATTAGTAATAAGATGCAGACAACAACATTAACCCCCTATATCAACCCAGTGCACTTTTCTGAATACCAAAACCAGCAGGAATGAGTTTTTCTCTCTTGCTGCATCCCCCTCCTCCTCCCTTTTACTTGAAAAGTTCATGGTGGGGGGGGAGGGGGATTGCAAATACAAACTTATGTAGGAACTCAAGAAACCTTTGTGCTTTCTACTCAAGGGAAGTAACAGATGAGTATGAAAGGCAATTTACAACAAGGTATTTATTAAAAACCACATCCCAGATATCAAGACCTGTATGTCCAGAAACAGCTTTAGACCTAGTCCTTAAAATTCAATCAAAATGAAAACTGACTTGTACATAAATTCAACTAACAAACAAAATACAGAGTGAGAATGGTCAGATCATCTGGTGTGGGATTTCTGAAATGTCTGATATGCAGAGGAGTAAAACTAACTGTTATCAACTCATGGCTTATTTTTAATTTGTGTTACAAGTGAGGTGGTGCAAAACTGTATTTATTTACCATGAAGAAATACAGATATTTATCCTTAAATGAGAATTAAAGAAACTGTCTGGAAGAGATTAATCATAGCGTGCTGTGATGAGATTTAATAAGCATGAGATGCATGTAGGAATTATTGTTCTATTTTTGCAATGGTTGTATTTGCCTGTATTACTGCTCAGATAGATAATAGCAGGTCTAGTGGCATTACTGTTTAAGTCCATGAAATTTCTCTTAGACCAAAAGAATCCTTTAAGGAACAGAAAAGATGAGGAAGGTGATTCCAAAGATAGTGAGTCTCCTTCCAGAAGACTGATTGCTGTAAATGATAGCTTCAGTTAGCAGGGACAGAATGTGCTGAGTCCTTCAAAAAGCTGGACTTTTTCTATCTTGTTTTAGTTTTATGTGTTAGGCAATAGGATTTACAAGGAAAGGGGTCAGGATGCAGGTTTCAGAATTTATCTTCAAATGTGAATTTACTTGTTTCATGTGAAGTGCCAAAGACTGCATTTTTGAATAGCCATCCACTAGGGGAGGTGCATCAATTGAAATATTTATTAAAATGCCAATTCATCTTTGAATACAATATCCAATCACCTACCTGAGCTTTTCCTGTTAGATGTCAATTCCACACAGAATGCAATTTATAAGTAAACAATTATTCACTTTTCTTGACTAGATTTTTTAACTTATATTTAATTTAAATGATCAGTTTCAAGAACATTCATACTTGGATTAATTCATTTCCTTTATGACACAGTAAGGACATTCCTGTTTAAGAGACACTGTAATAAATAGTAAAATAATGGTTTCTTAGTAATACTGAGCATGGCATTGGCTGAGTATTTAGGGGGAATATGAGTGAAACCGAATTGCCAAGTTTGTGGTGTTTTTGTTTTTGTTTTTGTTTTTTTGTTTGTTTTTGTTTGTTTGTTTTTTTGTGGATTTTTTTTCTTTTTTTTTTAATTACAGTGATTAATAGAAATAGTTGTTCTCCTAAATTCAAGGTTGTTATTTTGCATAGGTTTACAAAATCTGTTCAACAGATACTATGTGTTCATGTTTGCCTGTAAGTCAGGGGGCACTTGGTGATTCTTGCACTTGTGAAGATGATTGAATGTAGTGAATGTGATTGATTGTAGTGGGGCATTTCTAAGGAACTCTTTTTTCTCTATCTCATCTATAAGAAAGCTCAAAAGGGTATTCTTTCCATTTGTTTATGTGTTTGTTTAAGAAAAGTATGAATTGTTTTAAAAATCTACGGCAGTTGCATCAGAGAGGCCTAAGACTATCCATCTTTCTCTGTGTAGTATGGGATTCCTGTCCCAAGGATCTCAAGTTTCCTCTCCATCTTGTTGACATCCAGACACAGAATGGGAAACTCTCAATAGCTTGAACCCTTTTCAGCCCAAAACTGTGTACAGAATAGACCTCAGCAGCAGCAACTTATGTATTTGAAGGCAGAAACACGGGATTTAGCAGAGCAGAATTTTCTCTCTCAGAGACCTTCCTCAGGTCTTGGTTGCACCATGTCATGCAATGAAGGGAGGTGATTGCATCTTTGACATCCCACAGAGAAGCTGAGACTTTCTACCATCCTCAGCTGCTAGACCAACACATCCTTGTGCCCACCCATCCGTGTCTTCAACAAATTCCTCCTGGATGAATGAACTCATTTCCAGGAATGAAATGTCAATCAAATGATTAGGAAACCAAGGCTGTGCTGCACTGGTTCAAAAAGTCTCTCTGATCAATGTAAAAGGGAACTAACTCGGGAGAGCTTGTAATCTTTGCCTCTAATAAGCTCTAGTTAGGCGAGCTTCTCATATTTGAGTGAACTGATTGAGCCTGTCTAAGATAGAGAAAGTGAAGACAAGTATCTCAGAGCCTCTTACAAGGCTACAGAATGAACAAGTTCTGGTAGACGAAGCAAAGAAGAAACCTTCATGCACTTTTCCCTAATCTCAAATCCCTCATGAATCTTAAGGACAATATCTTTAAGGAACAGCTAATAATGGGAAATGGTTATGGGAAACTGGAACTTGCAGTTTGGTCCTTTAGCATAGCTAATTATTAAATTGATTTCCAAAGAAAATAGATATTTAAGATGTCTAATTGAAGAAGGAGATGATGCTTTTCAGTTTAGCAGAGCTTTCTCAAAGGGTTGCATGAGGATTAAAAATAATACTAATCTTTTTAAATGTATGCTCTCATTACTACCAACCCTACCATAGCTGAGATATCACACATTTCACATTTGCTGGGATAACACACAGCACAACATTTTTCGGCTGCTTGAACAAGCCTAGAAAATCATATTGCCAAAAAAATCCCCTCAAACATCATCTGCACACCAGATAAAATAACCAACGAATCCAGAGTGAAAACATTCAAATGGCAGGAAAAGTACACTGTAAAAAAAAAAATAAATTCAAAAGCTCTGTGGGAATGGAAGGAAAGCCTTTGATCTTCTGTGAGTGATAAGAGGTTTTAAAGTCTTCATGCCGATACCACGGCTAACAGGGCAACAGCCCTTGAAAGCACAGGTCAGAACTCCGGCTGTCTGACATCGTGTGTCCAGCCAGTTCCTGTCCTTTATTTCCCTGCTGCTGTAAAGCTGATGAGGGACAGAAGCTGATTGAAGACTGTAGGGCCCAATTTTTCAAAGACCAAATGTTATTTAATGTTCAGCTGGAAGTCTGTATGTGGGTTTAAGCTTGGGCCGATACTTTCATAATTGCTCTGGCTTTTATGTTTGCCCAGAAAGAGGTCAATCCAAGGGTTGTGTCAGACTCCAAAGTCAATTAGAGTTGCTTTAGAGCAGATTTTGTTTGTCACTGTAGTTATGACAAGTATTTTTTGGAGGGTTTTTTTTCAGCCTGATGGGTTACCTAAAGTGTGACAAGGGATATTACTTAATAACAGCCAAAGGCCTTTGAGGTAACAAAGACTGACTGATTAGGTTTAACTTCTCATTTTCTAATGAATTCTTTTGAACAAAAAGTTACTCAGGTATGGGGTTAATGATAGTTTTGAAGGACACAAAGGGTAAATATGGGTAAAGTTAGAAGTTCATTAGAGTTATAGATTAAAAAATAGAAGATTGGAAATCAGCTGGAAGGGTGAGTAGACAATGCTTTAAAAATTATGCAAATGCTATAAAATAAGCCACAGTTGGTTTGCTTTTTATAAGGTGTCTTTATATGTACAGTTATGAAAAGTCCTGCTTCTTCTTGTTTGGGAAGTAGTAAAACTGGGTGTGAAGTGAGTTTTGAGTTCTATGAAAATCTGACATTCCAACAGTTGACCTTTGCTAAGACAGAATTAGCAATGTGTAAAGTTTCAAGCAAAAAGTACAGGAGAAAAAACCCAGACAAAAATAGAATTTCCATCTACTTAGGAAGCCGAGGTTACAAATACCAGCATTTTTTTTTTTTAGGGAAAGGACCAGGGCTCCCCAGATCAGAGCAATTGCTTCCACTATATTCTTCAAGGAAACCTGAATGTTGCCATCACAGGCTTTGGCTTTGGACTAATTCTAATTTTCCAGTGAAACACAATTTTGTCTTTTGCCTGTGTTGAGTCTGAGCAGGGTGGCAGGGGCTGTGAGTAATGGTGACACTCCATCCCCACTGTTACCCTCAGGAGGATTCTACCAGAGGATCATACAAATTAACTAATGTCCTCTGACTACACAGAGTGGCAAGTATGGTCAGTTCAAGGAAAGCTGAAATATCATATGGGGAAACTGAAAGAGTCGTAAGTGCTGGAGAAGCAGCAGTGGGATAAAATTCAATGGTTCAAAATGCAAACTCAAATGTTTTTGGCCCATAATGAGTTCTGCAATGGCTGGGGATGTGACTTGGCAGAAGAAAGAGGTAAACACAGTGACTGATCACAGGAAAACCATGAGTCAAAACATAAGCCTGTATCGTGTCAGGGAAGATATTTTCATTGGGGAAGAGTGAAGAACTTAATAACCCTGTATTAGACCCTCTGAAAACTCCTCTGGAATACTGACTGCCATTCTAGTTATACTTCTACAAGAATCATTCACTCAAACTGGGTGAAGTTCAGTGAAAAACTATTAGTTATGATAGGAAAAGCCATAAAAAATCAGACTAAAGGCATAAGCAGTGCAATAGCCTGTTTCTGATGGTGACCAAGAGTAAAGGCTGAACAGAGAGTGTAAGATAGTATTAGCTTGAGTAATAGTTCCCCAAAATACAATTAGTCTTGAGAAAATTTGAAGGCGTTCTGAGCAAGAAGCATTATCTTTGCTTTTACTATCTTCCAACAACTGTTTCCTCTGCTGGATTTCCTGCCATACCTTCTTCTACTCACTTTGCTTATAGTTTGCTCTCAGGATATCTGCAGCAGCAGAGATTTGTGCAGTCTCGAGATGTGGGAAAACCATCAGCTTTTGCTTGTTTAGAAAATGATCCTTGTTATTTCCTCTGATATCACTAATTCTTATTTTCAGGAAGGCAATTTCTCATTCATTGCTTTCTTCCTAACAGCAACCTGGGAAATGGAAGTGCCTGTCTTACACCGAGACACCTTGGCTTGTTAATTTTAACACAATTAAGGATCAGGGAACATGTTTCTACGTGGGCACTGGGTTACACACCAGTGAAGAGCAAGAGCAGTTTCAGTGGAAGAAAAGTTTTGACCAAAGAACAAAATAATATTGAGACTGAATACATTTAAGCTGAAAAGTAGAAGGAAGGTTTTAGCCATGAGGGAAGTGGGACTCTGGGACTGTCATGGTTTGGCTTTGACTGGGCTATAATTGCACAAATAGATCTATTAATTTTGAGGAAAACATCCTCATTTTTTTCTAGCAGCCTAGGAGATCAGTTACATCAGGCACGTTAGATTTGCACTAATAGAGATGGCTTGGTTAGAATTGCTTCAGGTTGCCTTTGAATCTCCTGTCTGAATAGTTGTGATCCATTTATAAGAGGATCAAGCATGGCCTTCTACTCATATTTGCTTAGATACTTGAATGAATGTCCCAGATGCTTTAATCATGCAGATATACCCCTCATTGGAGGGGAAGGAGAGAGTCCCAAGTGATTTAAAGATAGTGGATACAATACACTCCTGTAAAATGTCATACAGCATGATGGCAGACCCCGTCTTATGAGCTGGGAATGCTCTTCCCATTTCCTGTCCTATTTCTGAGAATGAAAAGTAGTTTTAAGTAGGCACTCAACTCCTGTCACTGCAGGACCATAACACCATACCTCCCTCCACAATGTTTTATCCACTCTAAAATCTCCTCTGATGGGATTTTGTTCCAACACTTTCCCCAGAAGACTCTGCTCTCCTGTCTAATAAATTTCACAGTTAGGAAGTCTTCTTTGATGTTTTGTCACTCACAGCCACATAAGAATGGATAAGAAGCTGCCTTCGGACGTCAGAGATGAAGAGTACTTATTGTACACGGGAACAGTCCCAAAAGGAGTGAGATGAAGGACTACTGCAAATATCAGCAGTGAGGTTACCTTTGCTCACCTTAGATAGAGGGGATCGAGGAAGAAATGTGAAGGTGTGAATTTCAGCACTTATCAAAATGCCAGATTTACAGCCTTAAATAGCAGAGTCTTCTGCCTCTCAACAAAACAAATATAGCAGGATGTCCACTGTGAGAGTTTTCTCACAAGTAGGCGTCAGCCCGAGGGTGAGAAGTGGTGAATAGGCACCCAAAGTGGGGAAGAAGTGGTCTTTCATCCTCTGATCAGCAGAAATTGAAGCAGGGTCACCGGTTTATTGCACTGCTGATGTTTGACACAGATTAAATTAAAACATTTCCTTGTTACCAGTATTTTAACATGGCAATGGGAGATTTCCTTTCCAATGACCGGTCACCGAAATAACCGTCACCTGCCAGTGGCTTTAAAAACAATGTCATGGAAGGTGATTTGGGCTGAGATATCATCTATAAAATATTTATTGTAATGAGATATATGGGTTTCAGTCACTTAGTGCATCTTGCAGTAGCTACTAGATGGGTTAAAGACCAAATTACTCAATCCTAATGGCATACACAGTTCTTGCAGAGTATTTTTATTGCTAATTACTCAGTGGCATTATATTCATATAAAATAAGACCAATATGGACATGGATTTTTGGCCAGCCAGTTTGGATGTCTTCTGTGTAGCCCTTTACCGTGTCAGTGGAGGTGAATCACTAGTGGAAGCAAGATCCAATCTGAAGCTGGTGTGTTTAATTATCCTTGAAAAATGGAAAGGTCAAAATAGGACAGGAATGACAAAGTCAATTGAGCATCTGGACAGAGTCCAGACTTCAGTCCTCACTGTCATCTCCTTGTTTCTTCTTTTGGAGGAGTCTGTCATTAAGCATAGTTGTAAGAAAATATTTACACTGCACAATTCTGTAGTTCTTTCTCTCTTTCCCCCCTTTTTTCCCCTCTCATTTCCCTCTTCCCCTGTTCCCTCTTTCTTCCCGTGTCTCCATACTCTCTTTCTCCTTCCCTCTCTTGTTCTTTCTTACAAGCAAGAATCCTTTCCCTTCCCTTCCCTTCCCTTCCCTTCCCTTCCCTTCCCTTCCCAAACCTTCCCAAACCATCCCAAACCATCCCAAACCTTCCCAAACCTTCCCAAACCTTCCCTTCCCAAACCTTCCCTTCCCTTCCCAAACCTTCCCTTCCCAAACCTTCCCAAACCTTCCCAAACCTTCCCTCTCTCAGTTCCTTTTCTTTTTTATTCTTGTTCCTAAACATTTTCTATTTCTACTTCATCTGACCAGATCCAGTATGTGTTGGCTGCTCTTTGGAGCTGGAGACCTTGGGCACTCTGCCAGGGTGGCTGGGCAGGACCTCACAGCCAGGGTCCATCCCACCTCCATTTCCATGACAGGAGCAGAGCAGGCTTTGGGGGGCAGCTGGGGGAAGCCCCTGCCCTGACACCAAGTACTTCCCCAGAGCTGAGAACAGGCTGAGTCCAGGCTGGATGAGTGGGGGATCATGATCAGGCCCAGTCAGGATATCCAGGATGAGACACAGCCTGAGATGTCCAGGCCATGGTCTGGCACTGAGCTGGCCCCCAGGCCCAGCAGACAGACCCCCAGTGTGTGGGAGGCTCTTACAGTCCTGCCACATATTCATCACACAGATATAATCCATGGACAAACACACCTATGTACCACCTGTACATCAAAACACTTCCCATATGCACAACTGGGGCATAAATATGCAGACAGAGAGGCACATTGATAGAATCAATTAAAAACTCTCTCTCTGCAACACTCAGGTTTTGCTGATCATTAATCACAGACATCTGCTATCTTTTTATCTCAAGTCAAAGATTCTCTGTCTCCTTTACAGCAATCAATACAGTGGGATTGTCTCACAGAGTCCATGGATTTTTATTCCAAAGATGTGACAGGACAATAACCATATGATTCTGACCCATGTGAGAGGTTTGGGGTAACACATGTGTAAGACTGCTTGTACTATATCTATAATTCATTTGCAGCTCAATCTCTTGGGGGAGCAGGGGGAATTGTGGCAGCTGTTTAACAACCCACAGTTACAACTGAAAGTAAAGGGAGCCACAATTCAGCTGAAACATTATGTAAAGACTGTGCTCAATGGGCCAGGGAACCTGTACTAACATTCCTATTCTTTGTGAGGAGTACAGGGGGATTTTTAATGGCTATAAGATCTTTGACTTTATAGCTCAGTCAGAAATACAATGGCCATAATAAGATATTGTAGTGATAGTATTCTTACAACTACAAGGTTTAAAGGGTGTGCAAAAGGAAAAGTTGCTGTAGAGAAGTAATACCTTTTGTTAGACCAACAGAGACACCTGGAAAAAAGCAGGTGAGCTTCCATGCACATAGGCCTTTCTGAAACTCTCAAACAAAGCAAACAGATGAGAAGCTAAGTAGAACAATGTGTAACTGCTCCCAGTTTAACATTATCATGTTAGTTGTCTGAGAGAAGATGTGGTTGATGAAAATTATGTCCTTTGGAACACAGATGGATGGGTTATTACTGCACCAGTAACTGTGTGGGCAGCAGGACGTGGTACACGTGGAAAATGGCAGTGCTGAACCATGTCTGCATGAACCATGAACTCAGAGAATCCCAGAATGGTTTGGGTTGGAAGGGACCTTAAAGATCATCTAATTCCCACACCCCTGCCATGAGCAAGGACACCTTTCACTAGATCAGGTTGCTCAGAGCCCCATCCAACCTGGCCTTGAGCACTTCTAGGAATAGGGCATCCAAATCATCCCTGGGCCAGAGTCAATACAAAGGTGTAGCTCGAGCCAAGAGATTTTTGCAACACATTTAATGCTTGGGTTCATTGATGCCCATTTCCTGCTGTGCTGACCAGATGTCCTTTTCTGGAAGTGCAGGCAGTGGGTAAATGAATGTCTCCTCCTCTGCTGCCTGGTTGGGTGAGTGTAAGCACACATCACTGAGAATCCAGCACATCCTCAACGTGTGACTGGTTTGTGTGCCATTTTCTGGATACAGAGGATGGCATAATCCATCACTACAGGGCGTGATGTTTGTTGTAAATTCTTGTCTGGTTGAATGAAGACACCAGACCATGTGTCATGGAGTTCTTATGCTTTATTGCATAATTGCCAAAAACTCTAGCAACCAGCCCACTGCTTAGACTCCAAAGGTGTTAACTAACAAGTCCTTAAATTCTTTGTAATACACTTCCACAAGAATGGTGGCTAAAAAGTCCTTAATTTTGTACAGCACACCTCAGTAAGTTCTCAGCTCTCACAACAAACTCCTCAGAGGTGCTGGCTCAGAAAGCACAACACACCTGCACAAGCTCCCCACTCCTATAGCAAAGTTCAGCACCAAGTGTGGGGTAGGATTTGTCATCTGTGCTTTGCCCAGGCAAGGCAAGATGGGGAGAGAAATCAAGACTGAAAAAGGGGAGGGAGAACAAGGAACATCACCAGTCCTTAGATCCCATGTTTGTCCTGCCCAGTGGCTGGTCCAGAGCTGGGGTTGAAAGACAAAGAGAAAAAGGAAAGAGGGAAAAGAGAAGGAGGTGTCACCTTTCCTGTAGTAACAGTCAAAATGCTGGGGACAAAACATGCTCAGGTCTGGTCCTCCACACATGGGTAGACAGTAGTTGGGCACATCCTTGAATGCTTCCTGCCTGAGATTCAGGGAATTACAGATTGAGGGTGGTGTTTTTAGGAAAATGCTGCTTCTTCCAGAGCTGTCCATACATGTGGATAATGACTGCAGGTCTGACAGATGATGGGTTCAACGGGATTCTGCAGCACATCATTGAAGCAAGAGCTGGATGCGTGGGGAGCAAGGACATAGCCAGTAGCTAAAGGGAAAGGGTTATTCTCTCCTATTTGGCACTTGTGAGACAACACTGGGAGTCCAGTATGGACACAGGCAAAAAACCAAAGGCATTGACACGCTGGGGGGAGTGCAGCAGAGGGGCACCATGTGAGTCAGGGGTTGGGGCACAGGACATGGCAGGGCAGGCTGAGAGAAGTAGGTTTGTTCTGCCTGGTGAAGGGAAGGCTGCCTAACTGTGTGGTGGAAGAGTGTGTAGAGATGACACAGCCAGACTCAGAGTTGTACAGAAATAGAAGGAAAAGGAAACAAATTCTATTTGCAATGCAGAAAATGCTGTCTCATTTTAAGAGGGGAAAGAAAATCATGATGGGAGTGGTCAAATGGGCTGCCCAAAATACAGTGGGATCTCCATTCTTTGAGATACTCAAAACTTGCCTGAAAAAGTCCTGGCACAGCCTGCTCTTCCTGGACTTTCTCAAGAAACCTCCAGAGGTTCTTTTCAAAATGATTTTTTCTACAATCTTGTGATACATCTCCCTCCCAGGTACCTGCTGACACTATGAAAGGTCCAGCTGCAGACTTCTTACTAACTGTGTTTTTCCTGGATGTCACTGTTTTTACCATATGTTAGTAGAAGAAAGAACAGTGGCCACAGGGCAGGGAGCACTTCTGAAATAAATGTCATATTTGCAGCTTGCTTCTGGACACATCTAGTGAGACCTGGTGAAAGTTGGTGGCTGTGAGGGTCACAGCATGGGGCTGGTTGAATCATAAATTCTGTGGTTCAGAGGTGGAATCCTCGTGGGAATTTCTGTATATTTCAAAATGAAATGAGTCAAAGGCTCACCAGAGTGAGGGGTAAGTCAACTCCAGGCAAAACCAGAACTTCAATTTTTTAAATGGAGCCGCTCAAATGTGTTTATGTTGCCATGACTTACAGCAAGTCAGCTGAATGCCCTGAAAGGTAAACTGCTTTGACACTTATGGTGGTTTAAACTTCTGAGTTTCACCTTTTTGTTGGTCTGGTTCTGCACACAGTTTGTGGAGTTTAGCTGATGCATAAAAATCCATTAAAAATTATAAACCAGATTATAAGATTATATTCAAAGAGGGAGAAAATGAAACATATAAGCTCAGCCCTCTGCAACAGTCAAAAATTATGGGGAAGAACAGGGAGCATTACAGAACATGTTTCTAAGCAGCTGCAGAAGTACCACAAGCTCCCAGACCCTGGATGCTTTTTTATCCTCATAGAGGAAGTAGTACAATTTAAAAATATAACACATATGAGCTAAATCATGAAATAGCTTTCACAGGAGATGAAATGACCCAGCCTATCAATCACAGTCTTGGAAAGAGGTGTTTGCAGGGATGGTCAGAGAGAAGATGAATGGGGGCCAGGTGGGCTGGATGGACCTTTGACTTGAGACTCCAGGGCTGTTCGGGTGGTCTCGCTGGCCACACTGAACACCGCTCTGCTCTTGATGCCTTCTGGTTCACAGCCATGAGCTTGAGAGCAGAATCAAGGGATCTGTGCTTCCTGGTACTTGTCAGAGCTCTGCCTTGAGTCCTTGACAAGTTTTCCACCTGGCTCTGCTGAGCTCCAGAGAAACCAATGGCTCTCTGCCAACTTTTGTCAACAGCAAGGACATCGTTTGCAAGCCAAAATGACTGGTGTTAAGATTTGTCTGTAACAAAGAAGAGGGTGCTTTATTAAAAGGTCGGTTCTGCATCTAAGAGGTTAATAAGTATTCGCTGAGACTCATCAATGTCAAGACTAAAACCAAACAGGAGAATGGCAATCTCTTTCTCTTTTGTAAAGGAACTTGTTGAAATAACTGCCTGAGTCTGCCCTCTGTTTACTAAAATGACTTCAGAAATCTCTAAATCCATTTATCCTAAGGATTATCATCATCTGGTTTCCAGACAACATTCTCATTTCCTCCAGTGAGGCTTTCTGATACCTTAGGCCATTAGCTGTGGTATTGATCTTTTCTTAATATGTGTGAATTCCTACAACAAAGGCAGCTCTGCATCTAAAAACCCCAAGCCAAACCTGTTTTATCTGAATAGCCAGATTTTGTTAGAGACAAAATTCAACATTCTTTGGCTTTTGTTTATAATACATGTATCAGGGCAGGCTCTGAAGACATCCTCCACAGAATAGACTGAGCTAGTTATCAGCCACTTGGGGAAATTCTGTTCCAGGAACAAAAGCTGTGGCATGCCAGTCCTTCAGCTACCAGTCCTATGGCTCAACCCTGGGGAAAGAGATAAAGGGCAGCACTTGGGAGTGCAGTCTCTGAGGCCCTTCCTACCCTGTAATCCACCCTCCTCACAAATCCTGTGCATCAGTCCACAGAAAATTAGTAACCAAGACCCTTATCCTACATCATCTGGCAGACAGAGCTTGTCAGCATGGTGCCTCTATAATAGAAATGGAAGGGATAAACTTTCAGCAGAATTCTGACAAAAGAAATCACCACACTTTCATTCCTTTTTTCCTGCTTTACAGTCCTGTTTCCCCCTTTATCTCACAGTTACTAGACAATGTTGGAAACGCAGAGTTACTCCTCTGTTTAGGGAAGACAATCCAGTAACCTTGGGAAAAAGGAGAAAAGGGCATCTGGGAATGTAAACCAGAGCATTTGGACCATTAGTAGATTAGACAGGTGGGAATATATTGCTACTTCTTCTGAACTAGTGGGAGCTTGTTGAAAAGCTTAGGTTCCTCATTAAAAAAAATTCTCTGTAGCTGTAATCCATGAAGCACAGAACAAGAGCTATATGTATTCACTTTAACTATTAGAACAAACTTGTTTTCCTATTAATTCAGCCAGAATCTGTATATAGAGAAGTCTTGTGCTCCACACTTTCAATACTGATCTTCAGCAAGTCTCTGTCTGTTAAACATTAGTCTCACCCAGCTCCATACAGAGTTAATGCAAGGATAGAAGTTCCCACAAATCAATCCTTTTTCAAAAAAATACTGTATAAAAATGCCTGTCATGGAATAGGAAAAATATCTCTAGAATTAGCATCTTGCCACTTGGACTTCTTTTGGTGCTTGAAGCATAATGTTCAGCAGTTACAGAGAAATAAGATTTAAAATTCCTTCCTCATAAGAGCCCTTCAATGTACGAAAGTCTTGGTTAACACCTAAGAATAGTACTATGGCCAAAAAAATTCAAATTTGGGTTCCTTAAGTAAGAATAAGTATATACTTTATCAATTTTTCAGTATGTCTGAGCACCTACAGATAACATTTACGATGAGTTAATTAGAAGAACCTAAACATGAACTAAAGGATTAGTTTAAGATATTAAATTATGTAAAGTTTAGCTTATGTAACTTACCAAGGCCACATGGCAAGTTGTTGGGTTTAGATGTAGAATCACTCATCTTCTTAAACGAGAGGCAGGATGTAGCAGAAGTTCCAGGTTATCTTCCTTGTTTGCCACAAACTACTTCTTCCAGGGACCCAACAGGGAATTAAAAATATATAGAACGTAGGGCTCTTTTTTGGAAATTTCTTTCTCAGATGTATTTGCAATCAGGAGTGATCCTGCAGTATAACGAAACAAAACTCCAACAAACAAAGAAATGGAAAAATCCCCCAACAAAACAGTCATTTTAGGCCATAGACAGATGCTCAGTGTGCAGCCACATCTGCCAGCTGATGATATTATCGTGGTCAGCTGCTATTTTGCAGCTCTGAATTTGTATCTCTCTTCTTTATCCCTTTCTGCAAGCACCGCAGCTCTGCCAGCAAAATGAGTGAACACTCCCTAACTCAAACTGTAAAAATAGGTGATTAGAGTTATTTCAGCTAGTTGTGGTTGAAGAGGATGGATATAACAGTGCTGAAATGGGGGTGGAGAGCAAGTAATTTTTGGCTACAAACAGTAACAGTTTCGACATACAGAAGAGAAAATTTGGAAGAGGACACTAGTTCTATAAGATGAGCATACTGAGTTCAACCTCACAGCCCTCAAACTAATTACCCTGAGGTAAAATAAGTGGATTTCAACTTTTCTTTAAATACATAAGATAGTCTGGTAGTGATTTAGCAGCAAATGTCATAGCAAACAGCTCAGCGAAACAAGCAAAGCTCTTTCATACGTGGTTTCACGCGGTGAAACACATATTAAACAAATACCTGTGCTTTTCTTTATTAAAAACTTCTGTCTTCCCTCCTCTTCTCCTAAGCCATGCCAGAAAAAGCCACATTTTAAGAAGTATATCTAGTTATATGCAATATCAGCCAGGGTCAAAGATCTTCCTTTGCTGTTATTTTGAGCCCTCTTGCCAACCAGGAGCTGCACAAAATGTCAGCCCACTTGTGGCCTGGGAAGGCTGTACTCGAGCTGCACTTCAAAGAGGCAGCTCGGGGGACATTCAGTCTCAGCTCACCATGTGGTCCAGAGAACCCCCACCATCAACAGCGACAGCCAGAGCCAGGCACAGCTCGGTGTGGGAAAGAGATTGCACACAAATGGAGCCATCCTGCTTCAGTTGAGGTTTGGATACCTGTTTGGAATCAAAGCAGCTGGTAGCCCCTCCATTAAGCAAATAATACAATGAGGAGAATGCAGTGGCAAATGTAGTCAGTAAGACGTTCCCCATTGTAGTTACCCGTTTCTGGCATTATGGTGTCCATGGAAATGTTACAGCAAAGCACCATGAATTTCTTCTTATAATAGCCTAGAACAAACATCTTTAAACTAGTGCAATGAAAATCAGAAGGCCTGGGGTAGAATCATGGTTCTTTGAAATATATGATTCCATTAAGATACAATATTTATAGAAATTAGATGAGCTAATGAGGATTTAATTTTGGAGAAAACTCATGAAATACCAATCATACCAGGGCACATTTTTGTATTTTTGGAATAAAAATCTCTGAAAGGAAATGTTTATGAAAGAAGAGAAAGCAAATTAAAATAATTCATCGCACATAATAAAGATGTTCGAAACAAAATTTTGGTTTTCTGGCTCAAATGAAGTTTTTGGATCACCCCAAAGAAGTCCATTTCGGGGAGAAAGGAAAACTTCCTTTCAGTGAAAATGTCTACCTTATTTTGTACCAGTCTGAAATGAATTTTAATGTTGAAATTCCTCACAGATGAGGGATATTCTCTTAAGGCACACCTGTGTAATATGGACACAGGCAATAGAGTTGTGGCAGCTGCAAAGGAAGGGTTACTGCTGGTGAAGAAACTCTGCAGGTCCTTTGGTGCTCCTCTGTGATTAGGGACCCTGAACGATGAGTGCAGGTGACTTACTTTGAAAGGCTGACAGGGTTATCACTGCCAGTCCTCTGCCCACTGCTCCACCTTCCCTGCTCTGTCCTACTGTACCCTCATCCCACTCACCAATACCTAAACTGCTTTTCAAACAGTGCCAGGGCTACAGGGCAGAATTTTAAGGAAAGCAGAGTTGGCAGTGAGTTTCCAGAAAATGTGATGCTGATGGTTGCAGTGATGAGGAGCCTAATGGATGAGCAGCTCAGATGTCTTGCTGTGAAGGGCAGAAGGGGTTGCCAGAGGCAGGACTTTGTCTATTGGCATCTTAATTGCCAGATTTCAGAACTGCACATAAAAATGCAAACCCTGATGCTGCCCCTGGCAGCTTCTTGGAGTTGGTCTGATTTGCACCGGCCTAAAACACAGTGAAGAAAAGCTTTGAAGGGCAGGGAATGATGGTCTTGTAGGGTTTGGCATCAATATCAGGAACAAGATCAATGAATTTCAATAGCTACAGTAGAGATATGGCAATAAAAGCAAATAAAGGCAGTTAAGGAGTTTACTGCAGATCCCATATGGCATATGTCCACTCTGTCAGGAGCAGACTAGGGCTGAACTCTGCTTAAACAGCCATGGAGGCAATGTAGAGAATGGCACTGAGATAGTGAGTGAAAATTCCCATCTTTTTTTAGTGCCTTTACACTGCCAACATGCACATCACAAACTTCTCTACACATCAGTTTTCCTGACTATGAAGCAGGCAGCAAAACTCACCCAAGTGTGGCTGCAGTGTTACAGCAGGACCTCTGAGGTGGACCTTGCACACGTTGGGGACTGTGGGCTGTCCAGGGTTTACAGCAGCACAGCTTTTGGAAACACAGCATTAGAAGACAATGCCAGTTTTCAGACTGCAATTTGCTTAAGGTCCTCAACTAGAAAATGTTACTTGACTATGATTGTAGCTTCTGGGGGCTAAAAAAATAAAAAAAAAAAAAAGAGAATTCCTGCAGCTGCATCAGATGCAAGAGTAGGTGAGATTTTGGAAGCAGAAGTTGTTCAGAGATGCATTCTCCATCCTTGGAGGTTTTTGACTCAATAAACCCCCAAATAACCTCCCCTGATTCCCAGCTGACCCTGCTTTGAGTAGGAAGTTGGGTTACAGAGCTCCTGAGGTCTTTTCTAGGCTGAATTATCTTATGATCCTATTTTTATTTTCTAGTACCAATTAAAGCTAAACAGTACCAAATTATGAGCAAGACAATTTATGCAATTCCTTACTGGTCTCTTGGTATTGCTAATGAGTGCAGAAACATAAAAGGTCTCCTTAATTCCCAGAGGATCTGGGAGATGGATCTAAGGAGAGGATGGCTTATATACAGGGCATGATTCTTAGGGGATGTAGCAGTATCAGTCCCCACTTAGTGCACCCGTCAAAAAGATAAGTCTTTCTGCTGTATTTGTCCCACCCACCCTACAGATTCCCATCTACCATTTGCAGCTCTTGTTGTGAGATGCAGTAAGGTTTTAATTTCACCTCCCTGTCAATATTTATTGTGCATGTGTAATTTGAATGTTTTAAGATAATGAAATAAAATTCCTGTCTGCATTCATCAAGTCCGATATATCTGCAGCACAAAATCTGAATACAGAGCAACTTAAAACTACCAGAGGAGACAGTGAAATAGATGAACCTCTGTGTAATTGAATGAAAAAATTCTTAGTCATAGCAGGATGCCAGTGGGGGAAAGGGACTGTAGCTTCCCAGGTCCCTCAGCAAAACCCTTTTCTGGCAATTACACCATTTCAAGTTTGCAAACGCTAAAGATCCATCAGCAAACAATCTTTGTTTTCAGACTACTACATTAAACATGTGAGGCACTTGGGAAAGATGTCATTTTAAGGGATGTGTCCATTTAAAGGGGAAGCTTTTATAAGTGAAGATCATTTTAGGTTTAAGGATTAGAAATGGTCTGCTAGGTTTGAGCTGCAGGAAGTGACTTATGGTTACTGCCTGGAAAATGCAGTTCACCTGAAAATCATTATCTTAAGATTGTTTAAGTATCACTGGCTAATGTGAACACAGTCTTGATTAAGGCAGTTTTCAGGAGGTTCATTACAGGGTTTAGAGACATAAAGAAAAACAGTGTTTTTCCAGAGGCGACCATATATTTTGAATGATCAGTCAGACTCTCCTTCTCCCTCCAACAGTATTTTGATACTGATGAATTCATTTACATAAATTATTAGATATTGAGTGGGGAGACAGAGTGTGAGAAAGAAAGGAGAAGTGTCTCAGGCAATTCCTCTGGGATCAGTGGGGGAGGCTACCAGGAGGGAGTTGAAAATTGGGACGATTTAAATTAGTCATTGGTAACTGAGAAAGTAGAACAATACCCCAGACACACAGTGAAATATAGAGGGAAAGGGAAAGAAATCTCTGGGTACTTGTACAGCTACAAAGATGTTCTGGAGCCTGTGTTAGCAGACAATTCTCAAGTCCATAACAGCTCAAAGCATGTAGCAGATTTAAGGGGAAAGAAACGAAACTGAAAGTTTTATTATAATTTTCTTTTATTAGCCAAAACAGGGAAAGGTACCTCACCTACCACAGAACAGAATAAATGAACTCCTATGGCGATCAAGGGAACCATTTTAAACAATTCAGTTTGACTGCAGATGCCAACATCCCAAGAGAATTTGTAGTCTTGGGGCTGGAATCTTACTCATGCTTTACAGAAGTGGGAGAGAAGCCAAACACATCAGTGTCACATTGAAACCTGGGCCCTGGGGAAACAAATCCTCCCAAGAAACTCCCACTGGATGCCAGTACTGTGAATCATGTGAGATTTATACTTGTGCTCTGATTACAGCTAGTTGGGAATTATTTTTAGCTTTCCATTCAGAAATTAAAATTCATGAGAAATACTTTCTTTTTTTTTTCTTTTTTTTTTTTTGTTTCACCCCTAGAACTTAGACGGTTGAGTGGAGCAGATCCTCAAATAATGTTTCTGAGCAAAGCCAGAGAAACAGAGAGCAATGCAGAATAACCGTAACACCAGCAGGAAACCAAGTTTAGAGGTAGATTCAAATCCAGTGCTGCAAACAGGAAGGTGAAAGTTTGAACCAAGACCCCTCCTACACCCAGTCTGACCTGTTGGTTATTCTAGTTAGTGCAGTATGTGCTGTGAGTGCCTCCATGGGCAGACAACTGCTTCTCACCAGTCAGGAAGGGCTGACAGACTCGCAGTGTTGCTGCCCATCGCTTTTCTGGAGCGTCTCTCTGAGCCATTTCTCACCTGGAATCTCTTGCTTTGCTTATAGCTGTTTTTGCTCAGGAAAAAAATTAAGGGAGGAGGTACTGGAGTATTCTATGCCAACACACAGACTGAGTAATTCAAAGACTTAGAGTTTCTCCCTTTGGCAATTCCTTTCCAAACACCTAAGAGGACATGAAAGTTGTGAAGTGCCTGTAGCCCCTTCTTTCTATTTAGGATCCCTCTAGCAAGGCTCTGCATTTGCATTTTTTACCCTCCTCTCTCTGTTGTCTGACTGTAGTTGTAAAAGAGATGACTGAGGGCTCATGTTTGACTTCTAACTTCACCTCTGCTGTGTGCAATCAGCAATGTTTTTCAGGCAGAAAGAACACGGGGAAAGGCTCATGTTTGCCTTTTGTTCCACATGAAAGGACATCAGACATCCTCTTGTTCATCAGTCAAGGTTATTCCTCTTAGCTGCCTGCTTGGTTCTCCCATTACTCTACCTTATTTACTTTCCTGGAGTTTAATGTGCTCCTGGTTTCTTTCCCTGCTTACCCTGGGTTTGCCAAGGCAGCAGTGTGGAGAGTTAGCAGTGGGCATGGTGCTTTCCAGTTACCCTTAGTTCTGACACCCTCTGTCTTACCTATTTCTTTTGGCATAACAGAAAAGTCTCCTCTGTACACACATACCCTTAGTTCAGACCATGAAATATATACATGGATTATACAAGTATCAAAACTGACATTCTGGCGCAGAAGGTGAGACAGAGACATAAAAGTGGAGTCAGCAACTGTGCTCTTGGCACTGCAATCTTCCCAAGCCCACACTGGTTTGGCACTGTAGGAGGGCACCATGAGAACTCTGTTTCAGGAAATTATATGGTTTTGCAATCCAAGTTTGTTCCAAGTCAGGATGAAACTCAACAAATATATTGATAACCACAATGAATGAAAAGTTCTGCAAGAAATGAAGTAGTTATTGAAAACAAAACAGATTAGCTCAGAGTTTCATTTTTTTAACATACTGCAATTTAAATTTTTAAAAAAAAAATCTTTTTCTTTGCTAATTTTGGTCAGGTCAAAGCATAGAATGAGAAATTAAAAAATGAAAATCCTTTTTTTTTTTTTTTTCAAATGTCAGAAATGGGACAGACTGACACTGCTGTCACACGTCTCCCCTTCTCCTCCTCCTCATCCCTTCCCAGTTCATCCACATGAAATTTTGGCAAAAATAGATGAGATTTTCCATATGCGAAGTAAGTGACAAAAGCACCCACGCCAGGTTCTGATGAAATCCACTGTCATCCCAGTCTGACATGACATTGCCAAGCAAGGTGATTGATCTGTAGGGTCTATCTTGCAGTGACAACTACAAAGTTGTGAGATCTGGCTACCAACCAGAAAATGTACTGGTAGACTTAAAGCAGTGTGTCAGCAAGTCCTAAAGTTCTGCTTAGACCTGACAGCCTGTTATCAACTGCATCTCTGTATCATTGCTGCTTTGCTTCACAGGGATGCTGTCAGAGTATGTCTCATGTGTGTGCTGGAGTTTGACGCTTGAGAAAGTGCACAGGCAGAACCACCAGTGTAGCAATTGCACTGATGGAGCGAGTTGCTGTTCCACAGACAAGTGTCAGTTGGGAAAACTGCCATAATTCTGCACTGCCTAGGTCTGAGACTGAATATCTGAAGACCTGAAGCCTTTATTTTCTATTACTTCCCTTGTCCATGAGCACTTTTTAATGCAAAGCATTAGCAGACAGTGCAACAGGGCTCTGTGTGTTTGAAGTTGGTCTTCACATTGGGCTGCCATTTCTCGTGCCAGGGTTTCTCAGAAGTGAGTGTGCTCAGGTTATGTGTGTACCTGCAGCCAACCCATCTGTTGCATCCTCAAAGTATCAGCCTGTAGTGCAAATGCCCAAGGCTGCCATCCTCACTCTTGGGTTTTCCTGACTGGAAGTCTGTGCAAACACAGTGAGTGCCCTGCAAACCCATGTGGAACAAAAGCTGGCCTCTCTAGGAAGCTTTAGACCCACTGGGCACATGCTGTAGGAATGTTCAGCGTATATCCTGAGGTCATTCCCAGGATCTACCCTGTGTCTACCATGCCTGATGCTGTGACCACATATCCAGCCTTGCAGATATCCTTGTGAGCTCCTGGACAGCTGGGCTGCTGAGATGACTTCCACCAGCCAAGGGGAAGGAAAGACAAACAGAGATGATGGATGAGAAGCCGTACAGAGACTTAAGAGTGCAGGAGGGCTCCAGCAGAGCTCATGAGCTATAGCACAACAAATCAGGGGGTTCCCTTTGTTAGATCCCGCTCTGAGATCTCAAGTATTGCATCTTTGCCATTATCTCCTATTCCAGTGGTTGCTTGCCTATTCCATCCTCTTCTCCCAGAGTTTTTCTGACTCCCATCGTACAGTTCCTCCATATATGCAATTGATTCCCCCTTATTATATCTCCTGTGCCTATTGTCTCTTTCTTTCCTGGGCTGGAAACCAGGCAGCACATCTGAATTCCCCATATAACTCCATCTTGAGGTGAGTGTCTCACTGAGCTTTGTCTTAAGAAGCAGAAGTGCCTTGCTGGTTAGAAAACATTGGTTTCCAACATTGTATTTGAGTGAGATTGTCTGTGAGGGGCAATCTGTGTCCCTCTCTGTTGAGGGAATCACTTTGGGATGCACTTTGTCCCTGTCTAACGCAAGTTCATCTTTCTATCCCAGACTCCTTGCTGAGGTTAGAAGCTGTTTGGCAGTGTCAACAGTTTCTTCATGGGCATTTTGGGTGACTATGGTTGGGAAAAATGGTCTTCTGGTCTGTTCCACTAGGCATTTGTGAATGTCCTGGAAGAGATATTTGTCTTACAAAGAAGGAAGTCTCATCTTACACAATGCTGTTCTTAGAGCCTTTCAGAAGTTGGTTTTGCCCATTGAATAATAACATGAGTCAGGGACAGATCTGCCCCTGAACTGTTGTAGTCACTTGCTTAGCACTGTACTACCAATCTATGGAGTTTTTCCACACTTGCTTTTCTCCCTTGCTTTCATGGCTGTGATGGTTGATGTATTCCCACTTTGAATTATGTGTTTCAACAGGCATTGCTTAACAGTTGCAAGGACATTTATTTTCCAGGGGAAATAATGGAATGGCCCTAAGTGTTTGCTGTGACCTCTCGGCTCCTGACAAATCTGTCAGTCATCTGTCTAGAAGGCAAATTGCTTTACTGTCTTTTTCATCTTTTGTTCAAAAGTAGCTTTTTGAAAGCATTGTTGCATTGTCTGTGGACATTTACATTCCCCGTGCCAGAGGATGGAATTACCAGAACTTCCTCTATTGTTATCTTAATAAGAAAAGAAAAATTTTAAGATGGAAAATGTGAATTTTTTAAGCATTTTGAAGGATGTTGGTCCCTCCTAGGGAGTTTGGGGTGGGTTCTCTGCTGCCAGAGGGCAGAACACTGTTTCTAAATCTGCAGTCAGACAAATGACAAATCAGTTCACCAAAGGGTGGTGTGAGCTTGGGGAAAGAATAAAACACACACAAAGGCCATGCAGTCAAACCACGGTAGAGCCAGAAATGTACTCATGGGACAATTTCACTAGAGATTTTTCATCTGTTGGGGCATAGGAAAATAAAATTTGGATTCTGGAATTCTTCTGACTTCCAGAAAATCACAGTGAGATGCCAGGAGAAAAACTTCAACCCAATCACAAAAGAGTTGTATCTCATACATTTTTTCTGCTGTGTTTTTCTTCCAAGCAACTGTTACTGTGATGTACTAACATGATTGCTTCATTCAGTGTGACTCCAGCTCCAGCAGCTTCTCGTATGAGTAAGCATGAGTAGGAGCAATGTTTAATTTCTCTGTGACCATACAACATTTAACATCCTTCTAACACAGTGAGCAGGAAGAGTGAGCTGTACTTGATGTTTTGAAGTATTTTGGTGCAGACTGCTGTGCAACACAGGTAGGTTGATAACGTGCACCCTTTCTAAGAAAATGCTGCTATTTAGCTGTTGAATTTTATAAAAAAAGCACCTGTTAGAAATAACATGCAGGCACTGTAATGTCAGACTTTCATCTCTTCTAGTACCTGTCACTGTTAATTGAATGGTAAAAGTTACTTCAAGAGCCCTAACAGCCACTGGAGTCTATCCCTCCTTCCCCATCCACCCCTTCTCATCCCCTACTCCTTCATTTACAATGCAAAGACGAAAGTGTTTGGTGACAGGAGAGCAGGTATGGAGGTGGGGTGGAACTGGTAGCTCTCAGCAGTGAAGTACCTCCATCAGTAGGGAATACAGGAGAATGGGGACAGCAGGAAAAGGAAAGATGAAGTGATCCTATTTATAAATGTATTCCCTCACTCCCTGTCTGTACTATGCAGATATCTCAGCAGCGCAGATGGATCTGCATACTGATGAAGACATGGGGCATCTATGAAAAATACTGGATCTGGCTGAGCTCCCTGCAGGCACAGGGTCTGCTTCCTCTTCTCCTAGAGCCCAACACCCTTGGATTTTTCAAAGCTTGGACATGCATGCCAGCTTTTGGCTCTGCTTTGTGGCTTTTCTTCTGCTGAGGAGCAAAGCCCAAATTCCACTTCAGCAATCAGACAAAAGAGTGCAAAGTGGCCAAACAAGACGCTGAGCCTACAGGCAAGAGGTAGCTTCTTATCAGCTCATCTGTAGGCAATGTGAATAGGGGAAAATGAGTATCACTACAAAAAGGTCATGTAAATCACCAGCCAGCACGCCTGGAGAAAGCCAGCCCTGTCAAATATAAGAGATCAGCTTGCTGAGGTGCCTGGAGGGTTGTAGAGAAAAATCTGGGCAATTCTTCAAAGCCAAGGCTTTGTGCTACACCAGCACTGAGAGGAACATAGCAGGGTTACTGTGGTTTCTTTCACATCTGACAGTGCCATATGAACATCAGCGAAATGGCACAATACCCCATGGAGGTAGGTGTGAGAAATCACATCTTTTCCTTACAGACATCAAAGAATCCAGACGGTCAAGGTTTTTTGGTTCCAGTGTACCAAACAGACAATGCTTCTTCCAGAACCAGTGGGAGATGTGGTGTCCAGCATGCCCCAACCCCAGGCACTCAGCAACTGGCCTGAGATCACACCACAAACCAGTGACAGATCAGTTCAGAGCTTAGGACTTGTGACTCAAGCCACCTGTTCTTCCTGTAAGATAATCCTACCCAGTAGTCTTGTGCCAAAGTATTTGGAGAAGGAAAGTGACTGGAAAGGGTGAGATCTGTATCACTTGAAGTTTTGAGGGCCTGGGATGATAAATATTAGTGTGTGAAAAACCCTCAAAGGTCCCTCTTTAATATGCTAGCACAGATTGAGTGATCTCCTGGAGGCTGGGGCAACCATGATCTTTGATGAGCTTCTTGGACATGTAAGTCCTCCTTAATTCTTTCTTATCCATGGCAGACTTAGTGCCCTTTCCACAATGGGTCTTATGCCAGTTCCTGGTAAACAAATTTCTGTACTGCAAGAAACTTTGTCACAGCTGACTGCAGTGAGCCAAACAGAAGCCAAAGACCTGAAGACTCATAAACCTTTTAGGAATTCTCCCTGGGAAGGAGCAAAAGTTACACTACAGTGAGCCCAAGCAGAAACACTGGGTCTGACTGGCTCTGCAGCTGGTCAGGGCTGTGAACTGCTTTCAACTCCTCACACGAGGAAGGGGACCAGCTAGAGCAGGGGAACACCATGCACCTGGGATGCCTCCTTTCCACCCCTGATCCTGGCTTGCTTCAAGCCAGCCCCTCAGAGCAGACCCATGGCTGGCACAGCAACATTCCACTCTGAACCACTACCAGGAACCACTTCAGCAATTCTGCCTTGGTTAGTAGAGAGAACCACTTGAAACTGCAACCAAGGAGACCTCGAGAAAGGTTTTGATCTTTCCTTCCTGGCATGGACCAGACATTGCTGCCAACACAGTCAGTTCAGCCCGATCAGCATGAGAGATAGTCCAGCAAGGAACAGAGTTTTAGCTGTTTTGGTACATATCTGCCATCACCATCTGCTATTTCTTGGCATGAATGTATATCATAAGAACACTGAGTTCAAGGGGGGAAAAAAGGGGCCTCACTAACCATTAGAGTTTCAAGTTCATTCCAGAGTTTGGATTGTGTTTTGTTTTAAACATTGCATATTCTCACACAAAGCACAGTATGCCTTCTGTACCTGTGTTCTTATGTACTCTTCTTTTTTTTTTTTTTTGGTTATTGTTTTGTTTGTTTTGTTTTTGGGTTTTTTTGGTTTTGTTTTTTTTTTTTATTTTGTGAACCTTGCTATTGCTAGGTTGTTCTTCAAACAACAGTTCTCTCCTTACCATAAGCACTAGAAACTCAGTTAATTTGGTAGGAAAGTCCTTACAAGGTGTAGAACTTCTGAAGATGAGTAGGAGAGTTTTCAGATCATGTGCTTGAAAGAGTCTCACTGTATTCTTGACTAAGACTTTAGTCTTTCTCCTTGTCTCACTGGGATTTTCTGTCCCTGTTAACCCAAGTCAACTAAAGAGGGCCCTGAACATCCATAGGAATATGAGTGATAATCTGATCCCTCCCTGAAAGTAATACTGCAGAAGTTTTGTGTGTGGTATTATTGAGCAATATTTGTAGAGTGCTTTGAAGTCAGGAAGCACTATATAAATTCTAAGTATTATTAACTACATGAATCAGTCATCTTCAGAGAAATATAACACTGTTAAAGATGGGAGAGCCTTCCTTTCTTAATGATAACCAACCCCCAAAGTTATTCATAAAAAAATACTTTTAAAAATAGATCAAATGATTTCCCCATCCCGTGATAATCCCTCTGATTGCCCCATGTTTCAGTTCACTGTATCATCTCAGAGATCAAAGGATGTGTCTGAAGTTGGCAAACCAATCCCACAAAGAAGAAAATCTTCTTCTGCTGTAGATAAACAAAATACAATTTCCAGATAACATCATGGTGCTGATCAAAATAGCTGCTTTTCCAATTAGATTTCAAAGAATTCTTAATTGTTATTGATTTAATCTGGAGATGTGCAGATTTTTCCACTTAGGAACCTGTTTCACAGGGAGTTTATTACTCTGGGGATTTCAGCTGCAGACAGGTTTTGGTAAGCAGCAGCAGCCTGACTGTCAGGCAGGTGACAATAAAAAGGGAATCTGTCCAGATATAGGAGACAGTGCTATTTGTGCTTGTTTCCTGCAGTAATTTAAAACATGTAGCCTTATCAATTCTGAAATGGCAGCAGACCTCACATCTGCATAAAGGCAGATGCCTTTAAGCTGTAACAGGCAGAGGACTTAAATAAAAATTATCATTTCTATCTACCTAGTTATCATCTCAGTCTTTCCTTCTGCTTTTATACTTTTTAATTCAAACCATGAGGGTCTGCCCTGAAACTTCTTCTTTCTATTCCCAGATAATATGTCCACTTTCAGCATAAATATATATATATTTGCATATGGATATGCAGAAAAATAAATAAATAAAATATTCTATACTGTCTGCTGGGCTGCCATTTCAAAATCAGGTAAAACAGCAGGGTGTGGGTAGAAGGGAGGGAAATTGGGACTGCTGTTCTACAGACAGGTGACATTTTGGAGCAGAACAACATGAGATGGTTTCCTGTCAAGCAGCAATAAGAGGAGGAAGGATGAAAAATAACCCCCCAAAGAAAACTGTTCTGTCCCAGGCAAATGACGGTGGAAGGATTTCTAAGCCTTTGGTAAAGTGACAGTGGGAGATTTAATGCTGTCAGGTAGGTATGACAGTGTCAGGAAGAGTGACTCAGGGAAGGTGAGTCAGAGCCAGCTGCAAGAGGGAAAACAAGTGCCTGAACCGTGAGCAAGATCCTTCACTTGGTGCTGTCTTGCAAGGCAGCTGCACCACCTTTGAGTTTGGCCTCACAGCCCAGCTCCCTGTGCCCACCACATCCTGCAGGGACCACGACAGGATGTGTCACCAGGTGGGGACTTTGCTCTCCAGAGGAACAGAGAAGGGTTGGGTGGGAATCTCTAGTCACACCAGGATAAAAGATAAAGGCTGGTGCCATCAGTGGGAAAATGAAGAAGGGCTTGAAGAGGCCTGGAAGGCAATGAATGTTGTGGAGAGTGATGAGAAATGCACCTGCCTGTTGTCTCAAAGCCCTGAGCTGGGCTCAGAGCACCAGGGCTCCTCTCTGGCTGGGTTTACTGCTGCCAGGCACCATGGAGGCAAGGACTTTTAGGATTAACACCAGTTAATCCTAAAACAAAAGACTGAAAAGGATATAAATCTTCACTGAGGCAAAAGCCAACTTTTAACTTTATGAGTTGTTTCCTGTGGTGTTGTATTTCTAGGACCCATGCAGGAAAGCATGTGCCTTCATGTCTACACAAACCATCTATCTACACTCTGAAAGAGGTGAATTTTATGTATGGGCTGATACAAAAAGCCTTGGAGAAAGGGCGAGTTCCATTTTTTTACAAGATTAAAAGCACTAGAAACCCTCAGGAGATCCATTCCATTTCAGATTTCGATTTCCCAGAGCCTCTAAGAAGCACCACAGCTTTTGGATCCCTATAAGAAGAATCTCTCTGCTCCAGATGCTGGACATTCAGCCTGATTTTGTTCAGGAAAAAAAAAAAAAGAAGGTGATTATGAACTAATTCCCGGCTCTGTCTTCCAAGCAACTTCATCCAGCCACAACAGGCTTTCTTCCTCCAAAACGAAGGTTTCTAAAAGCCTCAGTAAACATCAGCTATTTGATGATATAACACATAACTAAGTAGGCAACCAAGCCAAAACCACATCTCCTAACATCAGCAAACAGTTGGGTTAAGCTTAGCCTAATCTCAAAACCAACCATTTTTCCCCCCCTCCATTGTCCTACAGGAAAATGGTGTTTCATTAACAAAAGACATTGTAAAGGACATTTCTATGAGATGACAACATTAGGGGGCAGCCCTCAGCTAGCAGCCGGTCCTATGAGTTCATTGAGCAGCTGTGTTTATGTGGGGTTGTTTGTTTGCAAAATTTATGTTTGAGTTTGTTTTAACCTTGCTTTATTGTTACCAGAGAAACAATAGATCTTTTCCATTACAAGTCATTGAGTGCCACATTAAAATACAGCAGGAGGGATGAAACTTCCCACGCCCCTTCTCTCCACAAATCTCTGGTTATATATGTTTGGTTTTGGTTTTGTTTGTGATTTTATTTATTTATTTTGTAAACAGATAAACCCTGCACAGTCAGACACTGCCTTCTCAGTGGGCTGTCAGAACCGTGTTGCATCCATCCAGGTTCTTGTTTTGTTTTGTTTTGTTTTTTCCCCAGGGACTGCATGCCTCAACTTTTCATGGGAAAGAGAATGTCCTGTTTTTCAGTCCCCTGGGCAAGTCAGGCACATCATGACCCATGTAGCAGACAAACAAAATTCACTCTGTTCTACAAGGTGGGCAACTCAGGCCCTGCCTATATCCCTTCAGTGGGAAAGTAGGACAAACACATTATTTCAATCATCTCCTCCTTCTTCTGGTCTTTGTCTCATCCCAATCCACCCTTTGTTTATGAATTCTTATCTCTGCCTCCCTGCAAGGGAACATCACCATCTCCTTTACCTTTTGTTTTTCTACTCCACTCCTGAGTCCACTGCAGAAACCAAATCTGCACTTTAGGAGAGCCTTATGTGACTTTCCTCAGGCTGCTTTGGAAGCTTAACGCTTTTCCCTTCTGAGTCTGATCTGCACTCCAGCTCTTCCAAATTCTCCAAGTTACCCAAACCTTTCCTTCCCTGATCATCTTATTCTTGCCAGAGACATTTACAGGAATCAGATTGCTGGATATGGCACTTGAGGGAGTGTTGTCTTGTCCTCCATGTGAAGTTCAGTGCTCTGACTGAGCTCTTCTTGACTTCAGGGCACTGAGATCAGCCATCACAGCTGTACTTCAGCATCTCCAGCATCACCCCTGTGGTATTCCTAGCTTTCATGCTGTGGTTTTCCATGTGCAAGAATCAGGAATCCCAGCACAATTCTGATGCCCTGGCCTGCTGACAGCAGCTTCACTCTTACTACTCATCATCTCCTGGATTGATGCCCTCCTAAGAAATTCAGCCATTCTTGGCATTGTCTCTTACTGGCTGAATGCCAGTGTATAACACTTTCAGTACTACCATTATGTCATTCTTGTTTCTCCCTGTCCTGCATCTCTGGAAAACAATCATCTTCATGAATGCACTCCACGTGCCCTTTCTTTGGATCCCTCTGTTTACTATGCCAAATTGAGATTCTTTAGTCCCACATGACTTTTTAATAATCCTTGAGTCAGTTCACAAAATATTGCTGGTGAAAAAATAGAGCAAAAGCCTATGGAAGTGAACTCTGTTCCATTGCGCTGTCAATGACATGATCCATGTCATGCATCCATGATCCCAATTGCATCCATTTACATTTGCCAGTCCGTTTACACACATGGGCAGAAGTTTTCATTTACAAACAGAGAAAAAGAGGCCAAAAAGCTGGCTTGATTTACCAACTGTCCAAAGCAGGTGTGGAAATAGGAACAATTCTCCAAATACTTTGTCTGGTCCATCTATATTCCATCCTGGAACTGGTTGATTTAATTAATAGCTGTGCAGATTTGCAGCTACTGGTGCCAGCTATTTTCACACACAGAGTGCAATCAGCCTGCCTTTGCCACAAGAGGTCAAAGAGTCAGACACCAGAGCTGGATTTTAAGTGCAATTCTGGATAAAGCTGATGATCCCAAACCAACTGTGGTGATGCTAAAGTTGCCTCAAGCCTCTTGGTGTGGATGTAGCAGCAATGGGCTGGGGAAGAACCATCCTCACCCTCTGTGGCATTGCTCTCTGTGGCAGCTATTCACTGCCATGGGAAGGACACCAGGCATGATGGACTGAAGCTGGAAGTCTTTACAGCAAATTCTGTCTCCCAAGTGCTTCCTCAGCTCGTTGCATCTCTGTGAACATGGCAGGTACATTGATCTAGCTGACAGGTTAAGGTCCTATAGCTCAGTTTTATATGGATGAACTGTAATTTTAGTAATAGGATGTTTAAATAATATTGTGTCACTTACACATTTCACCTCCTTTTCCTTTGAATTGAAAGTGCCTGTCTCCTTTTGACAGGTGGACATTCTTTTTTCTTCTTCTCCTTTTCCCCACAAAGACTTTGCCTGAAGGACATCAGGAGTCAAAATAATGGTTGATGCTTTCATGAGATCCTTACAGATTATGGCTAAACAGAATGGTACTGTAATGTGATTACCTCCCCACTCTTGCTCCTGCTGTGCCATGTAATGGCATGGTGGGGCTCTCTGCTGGGATTAAAGCCAGTCAGACTGAAAATTGACTTGCCTTGGGGGCCATCAAGCAAATTTAAATGGCTACTTCAAGATTCTGCCTGCCAGTGAACCATTTCTTCAGTAGATTAGCAAAATGAATGAAATATGGAGATGGTAAGGTAGTAAAACCAGTGCCATTAGGCGTACATGCTCTTTCCCTCTTTCTTTCCTATTTTGCTCCAAACACTAATTCAACTTCCTTGTAATTTCTCTCTGTGTTTTGCCTCATGCTAGAAATAAGAAGTGAGATCAGAATAGAAAGAAAATGAGTGACCTAGCCTTACCTGAGCTTCAGGTAGGATGAGGACAGGGAGGAGGGGAAGACTTGCCCTAGTCTTTCATGCATTTTTCCTGGGGATAGAGGCTCTTCTGGAGAGAATTCAGATTAAATAAACTTGTTTTCTGCTTGGAGTAACCCTCGAGGGTAATTCCTCCTACTAGGCTAGAGCAGAGTGGAGGGAAGGAAAGACTGTCCCCTATTTCTCTTGAGATCTCTCTGCTGTCACAGCCACGGGGAACATCCACTCCCTCTCTCCTGTCCTTACGTCATGCTGGGATGGGGGCTTGGTTCCTTTTGCACTGTAACCTTCTGCTTGTCAAGAGAATATAAAAGTCTCAACTGTTTGTTGACAATATGGGTAGAAACAGGTTCTCTGGCTCTACAAACATCCATTTGAGGTGAAGAATCACTGTAGCAGATACTCACCAACCCTCTAGCACTGGAAAAAATGTTGGTGCCTGAGGAGGATTCACATTTGCTCCCTTGTCATCCAGTGCCCTCCAATAACTACAGCTCTACTTAAATTCTTTGGCTTTTCAGATTATGTGAATGGGATTTAAACATGTTTAGGTACTCCCATGAATAGAAATGTTTTGCCATCTCAGCCCCCAAGAATGCTGAGTTAGGAAGAGTGTGTCATTATCCTCATCAGGGAAAGACATTCATGAGCTGTGACTTTGAACAGTGCAGTTAGACAACCACTTTGCTTGGCAGCACAGCCATGTCTTTTTTTTTCTTTTTTTCTTTTTTTTTTCCCCAGCTATTTTCTTAATATTCTGTCTAAAAATTTGCCTGATGCAGCTGAAGTTTAATTACTTCTTTCTCCATCATTGCTGACTAACGATAATAATTGCTTCCCGTCCTCTGGTGCAACATTCTTTTCTCTCTCTGCAGATATTGTGTCTCCCCTTGGTATTATTTCCTCCTCTTTGAAACTGCCCATGAGCACAGCCCCCATTTCTTCTCTAGCTGCTAAATAAACCCCAGAAATATAGCAGCCAGAGTGGAACCTGAGTGGTGGCAGGGGACAAACAGCTGGGAAGACCCAGGACATTGGCAACAGTGGAGGGTTTTGCTCCGCAGTAGGTCCCTTTGACAGCTTTTTGACGATTTACACAAAAGGAACTGATCGTCTCAGCTCAGGTACTAATGGTCTAAATTCCACTTTGCAGGTACTTGTAGTTATTACAGGTGGTTTTATAACAGAAACTCAGGCCTGAGAGGCTATGGAGACTGACTCACCATTTTTCCTATAGAAAGACTCTTTCAAGAAAAGGAAGGAAGGGCCTACTTGTTACATTTTCAGAGATGCAAAGTAAAGAGACGCAGTGAGTTGCCTGAGGTCACAGAGTCAGGAGGAAGAAATACACGTCACTCCCAAGTTCCAGGCATTATCGCTACATCATGTTGTTTAAGCGTTCTCTATTTCCTTCAGCATAATAAAACTCTAATTATCTTCAGAAGTGCAAGATGACGACTCCAAGGCTTAGACAACACTGTTCACAGGATTAACGCTCCAAATGTGGTTTTAAGCATTTTGTTGGCTTGTGGTCTTTTTTTTTTTCCTTCTTTTTTTTCCCCAGGTAAATCTGCAGTTAAAATCAGCACTCACAGAGAAACTCAGCCAGTGTGTTACACTTCTATCACTGATTAAACTATACCCTCTATTTTCCCCATTTTATTATTATGAACCAACTTTTTCTCAAGTGTAAAGGTTTTTTTGATTTTTGTTGTTTTAACTTCAATGAAAAAGAAAAAAGGAATTACAGCTCCATGGGATAAAAGAGAGAATTTGTTATCTGCTAGTAGAATGCATGAGACTTCCTGAAGATATTTGTAAATAGGTCTTCATTTATCTGGCAAGGCTGACTATAAATAGAACTCCTCAAAGATTCTTTCAAACATAGTGTCTTATTTTTCACTGAGAAGAAACAGCAAAATTTAAATGCCTCCCAAACATAGTTCTCCATTCTGTTGACTTCTATAGAAATAGCTTCCGAATCCCATCTCCAGACAATGAGGACCTTTGGAAAAGAAGTGTGAAAACTGGCATCTTTTGGGAAAGGTGGATGTTACCTCATGGCTCTGAGCATGGCTCACTGTGTAAGGCAATGATCTGGGACTGTAGAGTTTCTGCAGGTGACTTGCTGTGTTCACTTTTCTCCTGTTGTGCACTGAGATTAAAATTGCATTGGGGCATACACTTTTTCTTAGCAAGCATTTCTATATAAACCAACACAACATTGTTCTGCATCTTAACAAACACTTCTGCATGCACTCAAAATAAAATGCAATAAAACAAATAAATAAAAGAGAGTAAGTCACGACTCTCCTAACTATTTTTTTACAATTTTTCTGCCATTGTCAGCTCTGTGCACTGTGTACTTTGTAGGTGAATATCTGATAACAACACATCCAAAACAGTTGAGATAAAACCTTAAAGGCAGAAAATAAAAGCAGAAGGCACAAATGCAGAAAGGAAACAGGTATAAACATGGTTGTTGTGTTGGGTCTGGCTGTGATGGCATCCTGTGTTTTGATTTGTGGCCTAAACAGTGTTGATAACGCAGGGGTGTTTTCACTATTGCTGATCAGGACTTACACAGAGCCATGGGCTTTTCTGCTCCTCACCCCAACCCACCACCAGTGAGGAGTATGGGAAGGAACAAGATGCTGGGAGGGGACACAGCCAGGACAGCTGACCCCAACTGACCCAAGGGATATTCCAGACCACATGGCATCATGATCAGCAGTAAAAGCCATGGAAAATAAGAAGGAAGAGTGGAACATTTGTGATTATGACTTTTGTCTTCCCAAGTAACCATCACATGTGATGAAGCTTTGTTTTGTTGTAAGCAGTTGGACATCTGCCACTTGATGGGAAGCAACTAATGCATTACCTGTTTCACTTTGCTTGACCACAGCTTTGTTTAACTTATCAAGTTGTCTGATCTTCAGCTCTTGAGTTTTTAGATGCCATACTTCAGATTCTCTCCCCTGGGTCCTGTTGGAGCGGAAGGAAATGTGTGAGCTACTGGACTGCTGGTTAAGATCAACTCACCTCAGTATTAAACACCAAATATCCAACCAGTTAATCATTGTCAAATGTTTTCAAGACCTCATGGCAAATGATTTCCACCACGTCTCAATGACCAGCTCAAGATGTTACAGCTCCTGTGGTTTTTAACAAGCTTAAAGGCAGAAGATAGTAAGAACAGGAGGGTTAATCTTGTGATTTGGTACTCCAACCATGAAGGGCAATTGTTTGGTGAACCAGAGTGTAGTTTTGTCTGCACATGATGGGGTAGGGGAAGAAAAGCACAGAAAAGAAAATAAGTTTCTGCTCAGTGCACAAATCCAAGCTGTTTTCTTACCTACCAGCAGGTAAGTTGCAGCTCATTATTGCTGTGAGGGTAGAGGTGGTTGCACAAATGAAAGGGATGAGACAGCAGTCGCTTACTCAGGCTGAAATTACAAAGTCACTGCCTTTGGGAAGAGAAATCCTCTCTAGCAGGTGTCCTTGTCTGCATTGTGGCTAAAGGGAAAAAAGCCCAACTAAATCCACCAACAAAAAATATAAGGGTGTTTTGTTTGGGTTTTCTTTTATGTGAACCATGGTAGTGCATTTCAGCCAAGTTTAACTGACCTCCAACTTCTGTATTATGTAAAAATTGCATGTATTTTGATTGCTCCATTTTTGTCTTTTATCTTCATTTGGGAAGTTTATCTTCCTTGAGTCTCTAAAGGCAAACCAAAGGCTCATCACCTTAGAAGACTGAAGGAGGTGACCTTGAAAATACTGAGATGGCTTGGCTAAGCACGTAGGTGCGATGAGGCAACACTGATTCTTGTCCAGGTGTCTGGGAGACAAAATGCAATATAATTCTATATAACTAAGCCATGGGATGTGGGGTAGGGAAGGTATTTTCACAATACTCTGTGTGTGGTTGAATGTTGGTGGGGGACATCACCACTTCCACAGCACTGGGCTGTCCCTCGGTGTGTCTGTGCTGTCATCTGACTGTACTCCATGAGTGGTGGTCAAGTGCAGTTTTGCTTCACCTGGATTTTGTGTTCATAATGATTTTGGAGACAAGAGGCAATTTTTAAAAAACACATGGTTAAAAAACAATTTAAAAAATTAATTCCTCCCAGGGAACTAGATCCACTGCTTTAAGTAGCCCTTTAACAAGCATTATGCCTCACCATCTTTCAGGCTGTATCATTTTATGCTGCTGTTGTTAGATCAGTCCAACATGGATACTTGGACCGCATAAGACTACTTATATGCAGCTCTTTTTAATTATGTCTGTATGAACCTCAGTGTAGGTGTCTGATTGAATAATGTCTTATTTCAATATAGTTTGAACCTGTTCAATGCTGATTTAACCTAAACCCAAATAAACTCTTTCTTAAGCCACAGAAAGACTGCTCATTATTTTATAATTAGCCTCACTAAAGATACCTTGTCTCAAATGAAAAATGATTAAGGTGGTTTGGAAAAAAAATCTTTACAACCAAACAGTTAATGGAAAGTATATTGAACTCTAGTCAGGGCTGGGCTGAAAGCAATTCAGTGAGTTTATACTTAATGTGTTTCTGAAATCTAAGACAGATCCAAAACTAGTTGTTAAAATTTGTCTTTCACATGCTGTTTTCTACGCTATTGCTGTCTTCATGTGCACAAACCCAGTGTTTATACTTTACTCTGTGCTTGCGTAGGATCCAGCAAAGGAGCAGATGCAATCTCATCTGTTATTAAGATTACAGTAGAAAGGCTCGTTACTCCAATTGCTCCCTCATCCATCCTCTTTGCTTTTTCTCCTCCTGGACTTGATTGATTTTCAGAGGACAAAATAACCCTGGAAATTTGTTTAGTAGCAAACCACAAGTAATGCTGTAGAAGTTCATCTATCAGTCTGTATAGACTGTATTCTGATTTTTTGAAATGACTGTTTTATGTCACCATTACATGAAACACAAAAGTTTTGATCGCATGCATCCACAAAAACAAAACTCAGGTTTAACTTCCATTGTTTGGAGATACTGAGGTAAAGCAAAATAAAAATATGCTTTTACTTTACATACTCTTTGTGTTTACACAACAATCTGGGGTTCTATCTGTCACTTCTTCCCAAACTGAACTTAGGAAAGGAATGCCAAGGAGTGGCACTTCACAGTCTACAGCTGGCAGGGAGGAGTTTCTGCATCTTCTTTGCATATTATCTACAAGAGTGTTGGAACAGAACCTGTGACTGAGCTGGGTGGAGGTGGTGTTTGGCCACCCCTGTGTGGGGAATGAGGCTGTTGTGATACACAGTAAGGGGCATTGGAGATGTCAAACACTTGCTCACAGGGATCATCTCTAGACTTCCAGTCCTCTTTATTTCCTTTACTGCTATATATTGAGTGTGGAAAGTTCTGCGTGTGTATCTGTGTCTTGAGAAAATACCCAGGTGGAGTGGTGCATTCTCCCACTTGGCCTTTAGTTTGATAAGCAGTCCATCTTAAAACAGTGGCCATGCAATGAGATGTGTGGAGAGGCACTGCCATATCAGTCATAACGTTCTGAATGTGGGAGTCCTTGTTTTTTGGTGGTGTTGTGTTCAGAGACAGGTCCTTGGAGTTTTCCCTGGAAGACATTTCCTGAACTTTGATCATGACTCAAACTGAGCTGCAAGACAAAAGGGACAAGTTGGTAGTGATGCCACAGAATTAACAAAGGGAAGGTTGATGATGCTGAGTTAGAGGTGGAACACCTGGGGTGTTTGTAGGTGAGCTGTTGGGACAGAATGTTGCAATTAAGACCTATTAATAGGAGATTGTTCCAGTTCACACAGTTAACATACTTGTGGGTGCTGAATCCCTCCACCACTGCCCATGTGCAATACATCTTCCCTTTAGAGGAACTTGAATTACTTCCCAAATGGTTTGTCCAATTTCAGGTGAAAATTGTGTTTCAGACAGTAGCACAGCAGTGTCTCCAGGATGAGAATTGTTCTCTTCAGTGTAGAAAATTAATGGCTTGTTTTGTTCAAACACTCTCTGTCTTCTCCCCATGTTGATAATCTATTTTGAATTATATTTAATGGTAAAAAGCTGCAGAAGCTGAAGCCAGGATCAAGGTGAACTATCTTCCCATTTAGAAAATGGAACAGCTGTCTTTCAATTGAGATACAAAATGAGAGGCCCTGACCAGTTGTGGTTGTTGAAGACTGGCTCACAGAGCTACCTAGAAAACAATGGTCAATTTTCTTGCCTTTGGCCTGAAATTCTTGTTACAGATTCAAACTGGAAAAGCTCTTTTCTTCTTTTCCAGAGCTGTTGTGTACTGTTTGTAACCTTGTTAAAACAGCTGCTGTCTGTTGCAAAGGTGGATGGAGATGAGCCTAGAATGAGAACATGTAAAAAGTGCAATCAAAAAGGGGCTGCAGTGTCATTGTTTTACCATATGTCAGCAGCATTAAGGCTTGTAGCAAAATCTTCTGGGTGGAATAGTAGGGCAGACATGGGAGTTGCCCAAGGGGCAAGATAGATGTCCAGTAGAGGACACTTCTTTTGGTTACAGGAGAAAATTAGAATTTCTAGCTTTAGAAATCTGATGCATCCTATTACCCAGACCATATGGAAACCTAAGTAAGGCAAAACTCACTATATGGACTTCTAAAGTATTCCATCTTCAAACAAAGTTTATGAAAATTAGATTTTCAGAACTCCTCTTTTTTAGCTATTTAAACAAGTGGGGAGATTTCCAGGGGCATTGGAGTTCCCCATGAGCTGAGCACTATTGAACATGTATTCTAAGCACCTTTGAAATTGGTCTAAAATACAAACTATGTCTTTTTTAAATACTATATTACTGGGGAAGACAAATAACTTGGCAAAGAACCCGAGGCTTTTTGATACTCCTGCACGAGGCTATCAATTTCTCCCTGAGGAAAGGGATGGAGGAACTAACTGTGAACTCAGCGTCTCTGAGGTACTTGAGATAATTGTGGTACAACTGGTTTGATTTGGAAATGGAATTAAAGTGTTCTTTTTGACTCTTCTAATTAATCAGGGTTGAATGTCTATATTTGCAGCTCCTTCAATTAGTTCTCTACAGATTGACCCCCACCCAATCTATTAAATAGTGGGATTTGTGTTGGAGGGAAAGAGCACTACAGATGCAAAGCTTTCAGCTAAATTACTTCTCTCAGAAGTTACTTTTCAGGAGTTGAGAAAAACAAAACACAAAACTTGCCAGAGATAATTGCAGTCCAACTGTTTCCTTTCTCCCTTCAAACCAAACCATGCAAGGAGTCAAGCAAGCCATATACTATCTGAGGTGTTTCTGGTTGGCAACAAGGAAGACCAAAGGGAGTCTAAAGCAGAATTTTAAATAGTCAAAGCCCAAGGAGTGTGAAATTATATATAAAACCAACAGCAAATCTTAAAAAAAAGAAAACCAAAATCCTTCTCCCAGCTGTTCAAGTAGTAAGATATGCACTTCTGAGACAGTGTAAACTCAGAGCAAGTCAGATTCGTAAACGTCTGAAAGAAGCCTATGGGAAAAAAAGCAAAACAGCAAGAAAAGCAGATGCCGAAGACACAGCCCTTGGTAAGGTGGTGAGGACTGAAACATTCTCAGTGCAGTCACAGCTGGGGACACAGTTGGATGCAAGGACAGTGCAGCAGCAATTTCTACTCTGTGCAGTCCAGGTCTCAAAGGCCAGGCTCCCCACAGACAACTCACAAAGTGTAGCAGGTTGACTCACATGCTTTGTAGTGGCAGTAGTACTCTCAAAGTCTGTCCTTTCTCCCCCCTTTTCTCTCCAGGTAAAAGTACTGCATCATTTAAGTGAAGAATTTGAAACTTCTTATACCTCTGACAAACCAGTCTCCCTAGCTAAGAAGCCTGGGCTGGGAAGACAGGAGCAGGTTACCCAGTTGTTAAAGCTATTATTGCTCACTTTGACCAGTTTTTTCTGGTGCAGTACTATGGTCTAATGTGCCCAGGAGCATTTATCCTTTTATGTATATCCTTAGTACTGGCAGTAAGATGAGATATTTATAGGAGTGGACGAGTCTTTCCAGTCTCCAGGCAATATTTCACAGTGGAGACCTTGGAACAAAAGTTTGTGAACTTTCTGACTCACAGCCCTCACTTTCAGCTTCAGGAAGCCACTTTTCCCTGTATTTTGCAACTTGTGACTCAAGTTTTGAAGTTGTTTCATTGGAAGAGCGTCCTCTCGAGCTTTCAGTAAGTCTCTGATAAGTTAGAGGAACTTGAAGACAAAAGGGTGTATTCTTGTGGAACCTGAGAGTTAAGAGAGAACGGGGTTTGACCAGTGAGAAGGTGCTGAAGACTCTATTTTTCAACATAACCTGCTTGCCAAAGTCCACGTACTCTATACATCATAATGCTGTGTTTTCTTGAGGATCTCATGACAGGAAGCTGTTCCAGAAGTGGTACCCCAGGCAAAGGACTAAGGAAGACTTCTGCTTGCCAGTGCAGATAAAGTGATGCTTCCCTTTCAGAGAAACTCACATGAGTGTATCTTGTATCCCTTCCAGTTGACAAAGCAAAAATTCATCAAATGCCCTTATACATGAAACTATTTGTTGTAGAAGGTAACACATATCTGAGGAAATCAGTGCTGGTCCTGTTTGGAGGTAGAGTTGTGGTATGGGTTGTTGAAAGGCATAAGAGGAGAGAAAGAAAAATGGAAACACTTTTTCTGGAAACCATTCTGCAATGGAAAAATGAACAAACTGCTCATTTATGTCTTAACAGAGACACTTCTCAGTTATCATTTACTTGAGTCTTCTGGCTGCTTTGAGGTGGACTTTGTAGTTTTTTAAGTTCAGTTACCATGGAAAAGTCTAGAAACTTGAAAGCTTCCTGGGATTTTTATTTCAGTGTGTTTATTTTTCAGGAGGTGTTCTTGGTGATCAGCAGGAAATAGGTTGCACAAACAGCTTTTCATTAAGGATGCTTGACCGTAGCCCTGAGCCACAATGGATGTTCAAAGAATTGAGTGAGTTTCCCAGCACATCTCTGAGCTGCCAGGGAGGGGTGTGTTGGCTTTCACACTGAAGTCTCTGATTAAAGCAGACTCTAAGTAAAGGGAAAAGACAACCTCCTTTTGTGAAGAGCAATTCCAGGCACTATTAGGTAAATTGGTAGTTGCATTCTTACTACAGGGATAGGAATGGCAAAGGAAGGGACACAGAAGCACTGCAGCAGGAGCAAAGAAGCTTCTTGAAGGTTAGAAGTGAATTAAGAAACATTACAAATGCCAGATGTATTTGTGAAGTTCCTGTTGGTCATCGGGAGCTTTAATCAAGTGCTGTTGTCTGGTTGTGTTACTGACTCTCTTTACCATGCTTAGGGAGCAGAAGTGAGGTGAAGGGAACTGACCCACCAAAACTGAGAGTAGCCAAGAGTTCACCAGTAAAAATCCAGCAGGACATAACCATCAGGGTGATCCTTCCAAGGCTTTTTGTTTTTGTGTCCATGTCATAAAAATATACTAGGAATACAAAGGGCCTTTGCTTTCACATCTGATTTATATAACAGGTCTTGGTGAGCCACAGACAGAGCTTAAATACTCTTGTCTGATGTTTCAGCAACTGCTCTGCCCCTCTTTGGGAGGTGGAATGTGTCCAGTGATTGCCTGAAAGCTCTTTCCAATGAAACCTCCTCGTTTTTCAACTTTGAATCAGAGCAAGGAGATGGTAGATGAAGGTCTAATTGTGATAGAAAGACAGAGGAACACAAATGAGACCTTTTAAAATTTCCTTATTTTAAACCGAGACAGCTAGTAATTGCATGACCCTTATCCCATCACCAGTGCCTCAGAAGAGCAAGAAATTCCTACCAGTGTTGTGACACAGAAAGTGCCAGGATAAGTTGATGGCTGGGGAAGCACCAGTCCAGTGGAGGTACCAGGCTCCCAGTGGAAAGGTAATAATAAGTGAGAGAAGGACAAGAAAAGATGCATTTGTTTGGCTTGATCCTCATGTCTTCATCAGTTGAGGAACCCTCAATAGTAGGTGAAACCTCTCAGATCTACAGCGAGAGCAGAGGGTATAAACCTCACCCAGAACTTTTCCTCTCCATAAGTCCAGAGGGAATTAGTTGGCACTGAGATCAGTGTCTGAGCTTAGTTTTGATCATGCTCATTGTTACTCCATGCCCTGGAAATCTGCAGCATTGCTGCTACTTAGATAATTGCCATTAGGGCAGTGAGAAAGGGTTTATGGTAACACTAAGTGGCTCACAAAGTTGACATAAGTAAAAAGTATTTCTATAAGTGCCATTTTTACATCAGTTTTACAGGCCTTGTACATGATCTCCCTTCTCCTGAGATGCACGAGGGCACTCAGGTGCACATTGAGAAATAATTTCTTCTTCAATGAGAGACTTTTAAGTGCATTTTCCCCTTTAGAATCCACAACAAGGAGCAAGGCTGGTGCCCACTGGAAAATCAGTTTTGCTGCCCTACTACTGCATTTTAACACACCCAACAGTCCCCTTCATAAATAAGGCCTGTGCGATTGTGTTCCTTTGGGCAGCTGTTCAGGAAGGGGGTTTGCCCTCAAAAGATGCCCCACTGGCTTCTGTATTTTTCTGATTAGTGGGTGGAATGGTTTTCCTTTGAGGCTGACATGAACTATGAGAAGGTTTATGATCATCAAACTGTCCTGGTTGCAGCAGCCAGGACCAGTTTGTCACTGTGTGGGTGTGTATTCTAAACTCTCTGTGTCATTTTTCTCATGAGCTGCTCACAGTGGCCCATTTGCAGCAGCTGCCCAGGGCACACCCGACCCCTCAGGTGACAAGCTGGGTGATGAGGAACTTCTGTGAGATAAGGAAGTTTTCCTGTCTTCACACCTATGACTCAGGTGTGATAACACCCCTCTAGGGAGCCATTAGCACCTTCACACCCACTTGAGGGGTCATGTCTGCTAATAGGTTATCAGGGATGCCAAAAATATGCCATGATTGACCTCACAGAGTAAATCACCCATTGTGAAACTCCCCACCCTGGGGGAGGGGCTGGATGTTCCCAGTGGAGCCCAAGCAGAGATAAGCTTGGGGTTTTGGGACTGGGACCATTTGGCAGATCCACAGGAGGACCTGAGACTCAACAGGACTGGGACTACCACCCTCGACTGGACTGCAACCATCATTTACACCAGCAGGCTTCTTCTTTTTACTTTGAACTCAGGGGGCCCATGTGGTGCTCAGCACAGGGGTTCATGAGTTCCATTCTGCTCATGCCCCACTGTGCTGGGCTGCACATCTGTTTTTGAGGGTCAAACAGATTTTCCTTCTGTATCAGTGTATTTATTGTGATCCTTTTATTAAACTGTTTTTCTGATTTGCAATCCCATTCTGAGTTGAATTCATTTCTCCTTCCGGTTTAACTCTAAACCAGCACACAATCAAAGACAGAAGCTGTAACAAAGCAATAGAGGTGAAGAGAAAATAATAATTTCAGTTATTTCCTTAGGAATGGTAAGAGGAGGGCTTCCAAGTCTCCTCTCTCTACAAAGTATTGAGGAAGCTCAAGGAACTCCCAGTTTTCAGCACATGAGGAGAGTTCTGTCTCACAGCACTAACCAGATCCATATGTGTGTGAAAGGTTTGATGTGCCAGATTTGGTGCATTTGCCCCATTCTTTTCCCTGAGGAGCTCTACCTTGCTGACAACATAAACAAGCAGACACTACATGTGTATGAAGCAGGGAAGAAATGAAAACAGGATGTTAAAAAGAATCATGTTGTAATCAGAATTTTCTGCTTTACAGTGCTATTAACAGTGTGGTCCTGCCCGTCTTTGAAGCAGGACTGAAGGGTTTTATCTTGTTTTGGTGAATATTGTTTAGAATGGATGTGTGATATTTTTGTTCTTTTCAATTTCATAGTTGCCATAACCGAGAGAAGATTGTGTGAATGGGATATCTCCCCCTGTTTCTGAAAATTCTTAAATGGTGGTTACCTGTTCTGAGCAATGAATACCAGACAGATAAAAGACAGTTATTTTATCTCTTCTTCACCATCTCCCTACAAGAAACTCCTCAAAAAATAAATTACTGTGAAGAAACCAGCTAATCCCTAGAGGGATTAGATTTTTTTTTTTTTTACAATTTTGTTTACAGCTTTTCTATAGTTCAGAAAATTCTTCTAAACATGAAACACCATTATTTTGTCTGTGGCATCTTTCAGGTCTCACTTTGTCATAAATTAGTCCAAATATGGGGAAGACTGCTCCAAACTACAGCCAAACTTTTCCCCCAGACTTCAGGTGGGCCCTGTGTGGGAAGGTTTCACTGTGCTGTGTTCACACACAGGCAGGTGGGAACTAGTTCTGGCAGATTTTCAAACAGCTTGGGCTGAAGCTCCCTCTTGGATGGAGACTGTGAGTTGTGTTGGTGGCAAGAGCTTAGCAAAGATGGTTATCTTGGGTGCAACACTTTGTTAACACACTTTGTGGATCAGATTTATATCACAGATGATGCCTCTTTCTTTTCTCACACAGGGTAACTGTCCCTACCTAAACAGAAAAAGAAAAGGTCCTCTAATGTGTTCCCAGCTAATGTGAGTCCAACAACACTCCATTGTCTTTTTAGAAGAGAAATGTGTGCTGAAAGGGAGATTGGGAGGCTGTGAGGCACCTTCTCTCTTGGTCTTTTCCAAAGCTTCCCTGACCTGGGGAAGGCTGTACATCCAGATATCGGGTACACTGGAAAACACAAAGCCTTTGGGCTGTGAGGGAGGGATCTACTGGCAGTCAGTCTTCCTAAAGTTCCCACCCAGCAGATAGAAAGGCTGTGGTTTTGACATGTTTAGCAGAGGCCTGCTGATATACTGGTTATTCAGTTATTTCAGGTCATGTTGAGTCTGGAAAACAAAATCCATTCAAAACAGCACCTTTCTGGAAAGACCAGATCCAGGGACTTAGAAGCTCCCACTATATTAGCAGCCTATGTGTTTCAGCCAGCTTCTGGAGCTGCAATATTCAGAGATTTTGAGCCAAGTTTGAGCTTAAATTGGTACACACAGGCCACTAGTGAATGTCATTAAAGGGCATAAGTCACTCAAACCCTTCACATCGATGGTGTTATCCAAAAGGGGATTCTTTACAACCCACCTCTGGAACTCAGCAACCCAAGCTTGTTCTCAAGTTGTCCTGTCAATTCCAAAGGCTCCAGATTGCTACACAGTGCGTCACATTGGTAAGAAGAACTGTTTTGATAGATTTTTCCTCTTTCAAAATCACTGGAGAAACCGAAAATGAGGCCTGATTCAACTTTGATTCTAAGGTCAGAACCTGTTTTGTCACTGTTGCATCATGTGCTGTGAAGCAGTCACTGGACATCACTAGAACTGCCTCCCTGTGGCATAGGCACTTGCTGGACAACTTTTTTCAGATACATGAATTAATCTGAGTTAATTTATAAGCTGCAAAGATGACCTTTATCTTCCTTGGGTGGTGCAGCCTTTTGATTCTCATACTATTGCTTCCCAAATCTCTGAGTGATGCTACTTTCTCCTTTAAGGAAGGGCAATAGGGAAAACACTCCTCAGTTCCTGGGCCAGCATCCTTAATGAGAGCACATTTTCAGGTCAGGAGTCACATCTCATGCTGCTGTTTTTTTGCCCTTTGTGACTTCCTTGTACTCTTTTGCAGCTAGAGGCCATCAGCATTTCCAGGCTTTGTTCTGTTCCTTATCCAGATTATCCCCACTGTAACTCTTATATAATCCTGTCACTCCAAGCCCCCATTTCCCCACTCAGTAGCTGCTTCTGCCTTCTTTTCTATAGGCTTTGCTGTACTTAAAGGCTCATCAAACGCTTTTCCAAACTTCCACCCACCTCTGAGCTGCATGCCAGTGATTCTACAGCTCATTTATCTTCCTTGCTTGGCTTTGCTGTTGCCTGCAATCAGGTGTGCTCTCTGAGAAATAAAAAAAAAAAAAAGAAAAAGAGGAGACAAGGAACAGACTGGGAATTTGTGGAAAATCTTGTTTGTTCTTGCTGTATCAGGTATTTGGCAGCATCTTTTTGTTAACCTGAGCACTGATGGTGAGAACAGAACACCTTTGTGCAGTCACCTGTTTTGCCAGCACCTTGAACCTAAGCTGGTTTTATGTCACTCTGTGGGACTGTTGGGCTTTGATTTAAGAAGTAATTGGACATGCACACTTACTATACCACATACCAGGGGACATAGCTGTCAACTCCTTCTTAGTTCCAGGAACTGAGGTGCAATCCAGCAACACTAAGGACACCACTCTGTTTTTCCTGGAATTGAAGTAACATCCCTCCCATGCGGGAGCTGCCACTTCTTGAACTTCCTAGAGCCAGGAGCTGGAGTCATGAAATCACAGGCACTACTGTACTGAACTTGCATGTTACACTGGAATCCACTGTCCTTGGGGTCTGCACCACCATATCAAACACCAAAGCCTTAGGTCAAGACCTGAACTTTACAGCATGACACTGTGGAGTGCTTTGCTCAGGCTGTACCTTGTACACTGTTGACCAAGGCTGTCGGGGAAGGCACCTGTCGGGGACTGCCAAAAGGATAATTTTTACCAATGTATGAAACTGTCTGCTGCCAACTAGAGACTGCCACAACCACCAGCTATACACCCTTTGCCATAGAGCTGCTGTTTTTGCAAGTTTTTATACTGTTCAGATGTTATAGTTAGGATAAAAGATGTATTAGATAGGTAATTATTACCATTCTATTACTTCTGTATGTTCAACTGTTCTGATCGGTTATGGAAACCCCAGTTACAGCCCCCTAATTGGTTCTTGTACCCCTAAAACCCCGTTGGCTGGTTGGTGGGGCAATGAAGCACCACCCTATAAGGTTAAGCCACTCCCAGTTCTTCCTTATAAGTTATAAACCCTCCTTCCCTTTTCCTTTTGTGTCATGATCTGCCCCTAACTCCACCCAAGTTCTAGAACCCTCTGACCGAACCCTATAAGAGTCCCATGCGCCCCTAATAAAGTGTTCACACTTGTTCAAACCTGTTCACAGCCTTCCCTGTGTGGAACGTTCCTTCTTTCCCTTCCGGACTGCGACACAAGGCCACCTTGCCACGAGAGGGGCTCCAGTCAGGTGGGCTGGTGGGGCTGGCACTGCAGCAGCTGGATGCCAGATCTCATTCTTATGCGATTTGTGTACAGCAGTTGCTTTCATTCTTGCCCTTAACTTCTCTTTGCTCAAAGAAAGCAGCAAGTAGGCAAATAACATTTTGCATTCTAAAAGTGTTTTAATTTGTATCTGTTTTCGAGGTACACACCAAGGCTAACGAACAGTCACTCCATTCTCTAGGATACACAGGAACAACTGACTGAAATTAGCATTAATTAGCTGAATTACCATAGCATTAAGAAGCTTTAACTGGGCTTAGAGTCTTGTTGCAGTATGTTTAGGATGAGCAGGCTGTGTAAAGCTGGTGTGGGTTGGTGGTGTTGTCATTATAACTTTTAGGAGAGGTGATCAAGGAGCGCCTTCCTTCTTGAGGTGCTGTAACTTAAGTTTCAGAGCCAGGGGAGAATTTTATTGAGCAGTGGATCCTCATTGTTCTTGAGCTCACTTTTCTTCCCATTTGAATGTTACTACAATGCTGTATCTCGTATATTAGTTTTTACTCATTTCAGGTCTCCTACCTAGAGCATGATCTCATGAATGCTTCCAAAGTGCTGAGCTGGAATACCACACTGGAGAAGGGCAAGACTGGAAGTAACTAAAAGCTGGTGGGAATGTCTTCATCAGCAGACATGTTAAGATACTCTCCCTTTCTTAAGTAGAGCAACTTACTTTGTCTGCAAGGACAAGACTTTGGATCATCTAGACAACACAAGGGATAGAAGGGTGAGAAGTGATGGAGAATCTTGCTTCAGGGCACCCTTGTCTCTGAAAGTAGAAGGTACTTCACATCCCTTGGATTCTGCCCTCCAAGAATATAGCAGTGATCTGATAAGCTCCTACCTGAGGGGCTTGAGACTGCCAGGAAGTCTAGAAAACAGATATTTGCAACCCTTTATCTGTTTCAGGTAGTCTTTTACACTCTTCCCTGAAGAGGAATTAGTGTGAGAAATTTGCAAGAAGCAGCACAACAAATTTGGTAAAAGCTCCTCACTGTCCATGAGGTTCTCTGGCTGTTTCTGTTGGTGTCATATATGTGCTCGTACATATTTAATGTAACCTAAAGATGAATGAAAGGTACCAGATTTGCAGTTCTTAAGCTGGGTAACCTGTTCTTCAACTGAAGCTCACTGAGACCATTCTCCATGCAGGCTTCTTCTTTAAACCTGCTATAGAAAAGAGGGAAAAATATCCATTTAATTTTTTACAGTTTTTCTTCTGGTCTATCAGCCATGCCTTTTACTCAGGGAAAATTTCTGCTGGATTTGATGATTGCTTTCATGCCTTGGCACTGGTCTACTTAAAATGTGATGGATAAAACCAATTAATTTCAGGCCCTCTCGCTGTTGATGGATGATTATTAAAATGGTGGCAACATCAGGCTGAGATTATACTGCAGAAACTACATTGCATTTTTTCTTTGTGTAATGATGCAGGGATATTGAGTATTGCTTCTTTCCAATTCCTTCTACTTATTGTACTTCCCAAAGAGAAATTTGACCTGTGATAGTTCCATTGGTGACCTTACAAAATCAGAATTGAAGTGGAGAACCAGAGTTTCTAAAGCAGGTACAAAGCTACAGTTACAGAAGATGCACAAAGTGGCAAATGCTACAATACATGGAAACTGAGTAGTGGAAACTGGAAGTCTCCACTTGTTTGAATAAATGGCTGTTTTAAGAAATCCCACTTTTTACCATCCTCCAGTGCTGTCTCCAGCAGGATCATTGCTGTCTATGTGGACATCCCTGGAGTCTAATCCATTAGTGAGCTGTATCTCCACACCACATTACAGACAAATGCCAGGACACACTGTCTGTACTGGGACATCAGCCAACAGTGTGTTCCTGACAGCAGACCACTGACCCTGAACCAGTGCATCCAACCAAAGTTTCTGGCCTCTCAGCAAAGCAGAATTAACTTCTTTTGCCATTACACAGCTTCTGCATGGGAACTGACTTGTCTTTTCCATGCATCTGCCCCCAGTATACCACACAGTCAACTCCTGACATCTGAGGGGGACACCTCAATGTCTTACACTTTCAGAGCAACCGCACAGTAAATTTAATCACTCCTACACTCTGTCTGGAAGAATAAGGAGAGAGGAGATGTATCCGACCGACTTCACATCTCCTAGGCTGTGAGGGGGTTTTCAAGGTTTTCTCCTGAGAGGAAAGTGCTCATAATTGCACTCAACACCTTCTTTGCAATGAATGGTGGGTTTCAAGCATTTCCATGTTTCCCTCAAGGAAGGAGACGAATTGCTCCTTAAACCTTCTATAAAAGGTAATGCCAAGCAATAACATATTTTTCCTCTCTTGCTCTGTGTTTGCTCACCAGTAGTTCTTGGGAAGGTCTGGCAGATGGACCTTCCATGTGCTGGATCTGACAACCCAGCCTGCCTAAGCCCAGCTCAGAGGCTCAACAACCCCTCCCACACAGCCCAGGCTGTGCCAGCTGCTGCAGCCTGGCCTGAGAGACACAGAAACAAACTGATTAACTGAGATTAATAAAATATGAATAGATACAGAAGGGCTAGATTTAGTCCTTTAAGGGCTGCTTCAGACTCAAGTTTTATTTCCTTGGTTGCTTCCAAACCCTGGAGGGACGATTTTGTAGGGAAAGGGCTGTTTCGGATGTGTTCAAGGTATAAATGGTAGAAGTATTGAGAAGAGGCAGTGAGAAAAAGCAATAAAAGAGAAGGGAGGTTGGAGATACTTCCTTCTGCTTTAGACATGTTGCTGTTGCTGCCATGCATTCCATGTAGGGATTCAGGGAGATGGTGGTTCCTTACTTGTTTTCTGGAAGCAGACAGGAATTTATATGGTGCAACACTCAGTATTTGATTTAATCCATGCTCCATTATACTTGAAATGTGCTGTTTTAATATTTCCTGCATTAGAAAGTATTTTTATACCAGTCAGCAGAAGAGGAAAAAAACCTCTGATAGCACTGATATCCTCTAGCAAAGAGTATTGCTTTGCAAAGTGTAGGAAGAGGTGTCCTCTTTTTTTTTTCCCTTAAGCGCAGGTTTCTTTTTTGGAAAGATGAAACACCTGACTCCTAAGCCAGCAGAAATGTCCAGCTGCAAATCAGAACATTATGGCACCTTTGTCGACTAAAACACCTTACAGTGTGCCAGAAAGTGTTGCCTTTCTCTGTGGCCTGAGGTCGGCTAACTCACAGTCATCAGACACTAATGACTTGATGGGGGCTTGTAATTTCCTACTATACAGAGATAAAGGTAAGTAAGTGGATTGTAGTCAGGAAGTCAGCGTGTAACATTAATTTCACAACCACATAAAAACACACCTCTGTGGATTCGAGCTCTTCTGAGACTAAGATATTTGAGCAGAAAATGAAGAGAGTGGAAGAACTGTTAGCTTCCTGGTCAACATTTTTTCCAAGGCAAGATAGTGTGTGTGGTTTTTCTGCTTTTAAATATTTCTGTGTAAGAAGGAGGAAAAGGTTCATCTCTTCTCCTGGGATAGTCTTCATCTTTCCAACAGATCTCAGGCAGAAGATTTATAATCTTTAAGAATGTCACCCTTAGGTTATAAAGTTAATTTATTTTCACTCCCTAATTACGTACAAGTTGTTCTCAGTTTACAAGTTAAAACCTGGGATTTTTTTGTTGTTGATTTTTAATTTTTTTTTAAAAGATGCTGGCTTTGCAAACTTTTCCTGGAACTAGAAAATAGACAGTAATTTTCTGTTTCCAGTGCTACTTCTGTCTATAACAGTTACTCAGTGTATGAGAGGAAAGTTACATCACTGGCAAAATGAGAAGCAGGATAAACTTCTGTTTACCTCTGTTCAGTTGCAACACATTTGCACAGAGAGCTTAAGAAAAAAACTGCATTGTAAGACAGATCCTATGAAGGTCGAAACTACTAGAATTTATGCCAGCTGCCCAGAGACACTCACTGTTAGCATGTTATCCTAATAAACATTTGTCCTGGTTTTAGTAGCCAGGATCAGTTTGTCACTGTGTGGGTGTGTATTCTAAACCCTTTGTGTCATTTTTCTCAGGACCTTCTCACCATGGCCCATTTGCAGCAGCTGCCCAAGGCACACCCAACCCCTCAGGCTACAATCCGGGTGTTTAGGAACTTCTGTGAGATAAGGAAGTTCTCCTGACTCCACACCCACCTGAGGGGTCATGTCTGCTAATGGGCCATCAGGGATGCCAAAAATATGCCATGATTCACTCCACAGAGTAAATCACCACTTGTGAAACTCCCGACCCTAGGGGAGGGACTGGGCATTTCCATCTGAGCCCAAGTGGATATAAGCTTGGATTTTGGGGACTAGGAGCTCTCTTCAGATCCAGAGGAGGACCAGAGCCTCAACCGGACTGAGAATGCCACCAGACTGTAACCATCATTTTCACCAGTAGGTTCCTTGTTTTCTTTTTACTTTGAACTCAGGGGGGCCACATTGTGTTCAGCACAGGGGTTGGTGAGCTCCATTCTGCTCATGCCCTGCTGTGCTGGTCATACATCTGTTTTTTGTGGCACAAACGAGTTTTCCTTCTGTATCAATGTATTTTGTGATCTTTTATTAAATTGTTATTCTGACTTGCAATCCCATTCTGAGTCGGATTCATTTCTCCTGCTGGTTTAACTCTAAACCAGCACAACATTAGCGTCCTGAAATACAAAACAGCATAACTCTGTCATTAAAAGAGACCTTACTTTGCTACGGGTGAGCATCTGGCCCTCTGAGCTGACTTCATGTTTCCACTTGGAGTCATTACCTCTTTGGCTGACGGAAGATGCATCCCATGTTTATGTTTGAATCCAGAAAGTCAGACTTAGTGGTAATGTATATAAACCCTGAGCATTATTGAACATCTTTGTGCTTCCTAAATATTCTGATAGATCTGAGCAAACTCCTGAAATCCTAGCCTAGTATTCACTGTAATTTAATTTGTGGCATTTGTGTTTCCCCCACTATTTTCAGCAGCTTAGCTGAGGAATCTGGAGGAAGCATTGCCAGGATATATGAACTTTCAGAAATTCACATCTGGGGTAGGACATCCCAGATTAACAATAGTAAATGATATGGGACATTGGTTGACTTGTGAGTTGTGACAAAGCCAACTATTTTCCTCACCTTTCTTTCCTCTGCCAGGAGTAATGAGAAAAAAAATAAAAAAGTAATAGCTATTGAAGCCTGACTATAATAATAGCTATTAAGTCCTGTGTGTCTGTGGATGCACAAAATGCCTATTTCTCTGTCGATGCTGATTTTGTCACCACGTCTGGGCCATGAATGAAAGGGTCACAGAGTCCCTTCCAGTAGCTGAAGAGACTCCTGCATTGCTACTCCATCCCAGGTATTGTGCTCTTAGTTTAAGTGCATATTTATTTAAACTAATGAGTTGCAAAAGCATATGACCAGTTGCACTGGATTTAGATGGGATAGACTTAATTTTCTCTCTAGTACCTGGTAGGGGTGTATATAATATTTGGCCAAAAGAGTGTTGATAACACAGAGATGTTTTGTCACTGCTGAGCAGTGCTTACACAGAGCCAAGACCTTTTCTACTCCTTGTTCCACTCTACCAGGGAGGAGGCTGGGGATGCGGATGGGGAGGGGACCCAGCTGGGACAGATGACCCCAAATGACCCAAGGGTCATTCCAGACCATATGGTGTCATGCTCAGCATACAAAGCTATGACCAAATGGCCTTAATTTTGCCCATGACTCATTTGCTTTGGCACCATCTGGAACAGTAAACTGGTTCTATGGACACTTGAAGTGATTGATTTGAATTACAGAAAAAACAGAAAAGGCATGGCAGGGGGATAGAAGGAGCCAAGCACTGCACCTCACCTGATTTACAGCTGTGAAGCCAGTGCCCTCTGCAGCAGAAAGTGGAAAGATGAAGATCTACAAGCACCTGTGTTATCACCCAAGGGGTGGAGAGAGGTGGTTCACATTTTATTCTAACTGGCAGAGACACAGAAAAGGTCTCCTCTCTCGTATCCTCCCTTGCTTTGCCTTTTGATACTACAGTGACTGCAGTGACAGACTGGAGAATGCAAATGATGAAGCCTGGTGGTGTTACCCACAAGGGAGCAGATTCTGCAAGATGTAGGTGCCCCATTTAAAAAAGAAAATATTGCAGTGCATGACACTGAGAAATAATAACCTGTATAAAGACAAAACTGAAAATGTTGAGAATGTTGTCACAGCAGTCACGATCTTCCTCATACCTGGGGAATTAGTGTCTGACCTCCCTTGGCTTCTGTGACAGCAGAGTAGATCAATTTTACCTTAGGGCAAGATTTTGCAGCAAAGTTTGAGATTTCTGCATCTTTATTTTTGTTTCAATCTTCCATCTGAGATATTTAAGGGTTTTGAGACCCAAAGAAGGCTATTTCTGAGAAAAGGAACGTACTTCCTTTCATACGCAGTTGAATGGTTTTATTACTAGAGGAAAAATCTCATGAAATACGAAGCTCACAGTTCAGCTCTCTAGATTTTATTTTTACATCAATCAATATTTGTGTGAAACCTGTAAAACCTTAGAAATGCTGAAATTTTAATCACAGTTAGAAGCTAGATTGCAACTGTCCCACTCACAGCTCACTGAGGAATAGAGTGCTGCAGGAATAGCTCAAAAGTGACCAGCCAGAGCTGGAGCAGGGAACTCATCTGCTTGGATAAAATCCATCATGATTTTGGGGGTGGGATGCTCCATACAGGGGAAGCAGCTAAGGAGGACCATGAAAGTCAAAGTGTTTGCAAAGCCCTGCAGAAGGTTGACAGAAGCCTGTATGGCAGCTGGTAGGAAACCTGTTGTGTGCATGTGCTTGGGTCAGACAGAATCATAAAATATCTTGAGTTGAATAGGACACAGAATCATGGAATGTTCTGAGCTGGAGGGACACACAAAGATTGTCAAGTCCAAGTCCCACCTTTCCAGAGAACAACCCCAAAATCACACCATGTGTTGGAGATTGTCCAGACACTTCCTGAACTCTGGCAAGCAGAGGGTATTGTGGGTCCTTGTGCTAGTTGTTTTTGGGAAGGGACCTGGTCACGGGCCTTCTGCAAGTCTGGAGCTCTTCCAAGAAGTCTCCCACTTGCCACCAGCACCACCATGGGACATCATGGCTCAGGCTGCTCAGTTGCATGTAGGATAATGAAGTTATCCTGTGGTGCTGTCCTTTAAACGATTGAGATACCATCCTTATGGAAAAGACTGCAGAAAAGGAGTTTTTTGTCATGAACTTCAGTGGTGACTAAATCTGGCGCAACAAACTGTATAAAATCTGTGTAATTAATTAAACCATGAGATTGAGGCCAGTCAGAGTCATTTTAAGGGGTAGAGAGTAAGCCAAGTTGAAGTACTTTTCCTTGGTTTTAATGGAGAAATTTTTCAGTCGCTTATATCTCATCAGTATATAAAAGAGAAAAACAATAGTATTAAGGCACTACATGGGTCTACTGTATTCAATTGACCCAAATTCTATATATTTATAAAGCTGCAACAAATGGGATCTCTGACAAGGAATACATTCCTCCATGTCTGCAGCATTTATCTTTTTTTTATTTTCTCCTTTTTTTTTTTTTTTTAACCTGTCTCTGTGATTCACTCAGTAGCCAGGGAGGTAGTTATTATTAACACAGGAGAGAGCTGGAGTAGTTTACTGGAAAGCCTGTCTTACAGCAAATGCAAAGCAAAGGTTTAGGTGAATCCATTTGCTGTTATTATTGTGTCCTTACATGGTCTCCAGTAGAAAGCTCTGTCAAATTTACAGCCATGTTTTGTATCACTTTGAAGTATTAACTACTTAATTCTGCTGCTTCTGCTGCCCATGATAAACCAGATGTTTTAGCATGGGCTGTGGTGTGGATTCTTACAGATACTTATGTGCCAGCTCTTATTCTTTTCCACAGGAGCTGGGTTTGTCTGCTCAGCTGCATCAAGGAACTGTAAATGCAGCACTTTAAGCAAAATTTGTTGCCATTTCTTTGTTAATTTTAACCTGCATCTTACATTAAGAAATGTTTTTCCTTTAAAAGATTTTCACCTTAAACTCCTGGGATTATTAAATAGAAAAAAAAAAAAATTAAAATTGCTCATTGTTTCCCTCACATTTAATGTTTTTAAATTTTCTTTAAATAAAAATCACCAAAATTAGAACTATTTTCATGGAATCACCATCATGCTTTTCCCCCCTGACTTCCATGGAACATTAAACCAACAAAGAATATGAAAATATAAAACCATAACCTGAGGATACATTAGCAGGCAAAATTCCCAAAGATTGCATTCTACACCCACACCCTGGGTCTTCTTTTTTAATGAATTGTGTTAATGAACATCATTAATTTGGAACTGAAGTTTTATTTAACTTAAAACATTAGTATTGGTATTTTCAATGTCTAGTTTTCAATAAAGGATTTTATTTTGAAAAGTCACAAAAATACTAAAAAATAAACTTTCTATACTTAGCATTTTTGAAACATTTGTCTCATAAAACATTTGTATTCTGTTCAGAATAGTCCTCTGTGAGCCTTTTAGCCAAGTTTTAGTAGATTTGTTTTCAAATACTATATTATATGTGAACCACCATCCCTTAGCTCAGTTTTGAAAAAGAACTGTGAGAATTCATTGGGACTGGTCAGGGGAAGGGGCATTTTCTTTTTCCTTTTCATGTGTCTTACAGTAAATGTATATAAATTTGGGGCCGGAGTGCAAGATGGATGGAAATACCTTTTCCTCCTTGCTTTGCCCAGGATGAGCATTTCCACATGCTCTGTAGAGACAGGAGTTAAAAAGTCAGCATGCCAAAAGGAAAAAACAATCATGAGATTTAAGAGATTTCAAAGTGGACGATGCTCATGTGATTTATAACCCTTCTGATTCAAGACAAACCTGGATTTCTGATGCTTCTGGTTTCCAAGCCAGATTCTGCTTCAAAGGTGGCCATGCTTTGCACAAGAGTTTGGAGCAGAAGAAACAGATGAATTAAGGGGTTGGAACTAGAGGATCCTGAAAGTCCCTTCCAATCCTAGGAATTCTAAAGGCCCGTTTACACCTAAATCATTCTTGTGGTTCTACAGTTTTATATCAAAGGCAGCAAGAAAGTCTTTTTTCCAGGAGGAAGTGTGTGTGCAACTTGTAATCCACTTGTGAGACTTAGAAAGTTGGAGGAAAGAAAAATGCTGTTTTAAAATAAACTTTTCCCCCATCTCTTGGGTACAAAAGCACTGACAGTTTTGATTTTGGGGCTTAAATTATATTGCAGTGGCTGTTGAAAACTTACAGACAGGAATGTCAGTGTTGCTGGAATAAAATAGCAGCATGCCAGTAAATATCTCTGGATTTAGCTCTCACATGTTCTTTTTTTTATTTAGTATTTCATCAATAACTTTGTTGTACATGTTTTCACAAAGATAGTTCATTTCTTTCAAGGTGGTTTAACTGCCTAGCAACCTTATAAAAATACATTTCGGCGTTCTGTAGTAAAGGCTGAAAACAGAGGAGCTTACATTAATGCAGATGTGGTGTTTTGAGAGGTACTGACTGAAATGTCCTGGCCCTTTTGTGGTTTATTTTTGGTTGGAATTAATGCTGAAAGAGGAGAAATGTTTTTAAGGGCTTAACGAAGCTGATCAATAAAGAATCAAATAAAATATGGCTATTAAGTAAATCACCCTATTTAAATGGTGACCTTCAAAGATGTCATCTACATCTACACATTCTTTGTGCCTTTGAAAATGCTGTTTTCTTCCCAGGAGAAATAGTAAATTGAAGGTTTCTGGGAAAAAAAAAAAAAAAAACAAAAATAAAAACAAAAACAAAAAAATAAAACCAACTATAAACTGACATATATTTATCTCACTCAGCCCCTTGAGATGTAGATGGCTGTTCTAGTGTGAGTGACATATCCAGTCTAGCAAAGATTTGTGTGGAACTACAAACTCTTATTACCAATTTCAGTGCTTACTTATCTGAGTAGTTCCACCCAGTAGAATTGCATTTATTATTTACAAACAGAAATGACATGCCAAGTAATTTCTAGAAGATCATGCTTGGGAGAAAATTTGGTCTTGCAGTGGTGACTATAGACTGTGTAGGAAGAAAACTCCAAAATGATAGAATGTCTAAGTGTCTGATCATTTCCAAGCATGGAATGAGGTCAAATGAACTTCAAAATCAACATACAATTTTCAGCATTATATTATGAACATTCTGATGCTGATGGCTCTGAGAGGGAAATCATAGAATCATTGCTGAAACAGGCCAGGATGGCATTGCCATTTTTGCCCAACTGGGCACACACTGGATCCTGTTCAGCTGCTGTCCACCAGCCCCAGGAGCTGCAGGCTCATGGGCATAGCTGGGAGTATTACTTTAATATATCTATATTATCTTTATCTTTATTATTTAATTATCTAATTTAATTATCTAATATTATCTTTAATATATCTATATATGGTTCTCTAATACCTGAAGACAGTGTTAAGAGCATAAGCCACGGACTTGTTCCCAGGAGGTATATTATTAATTTAGGGGAGAAAATAGGGGAACCTGGCAGAGGTTCACAAAGGGCACTACACAAGCCAGACAAAATTCCACCACAATACCAACACAGCACATACTAATCCACAACACTTAAGTCAAAATCCAAGCCACCCAAAGCATCAAGAAAGGAGCAAGAAGAGAGAAGGAGAAAGAAGGAGAGACAGATTCTATAGCTACCACTGGAACCTTGTGGCAGACCAACTCCCACATGGCCACATGGCAGAGCCGTGACATGTGAAACTCATGTGCCTTTGGTTTTATCTATTCTGGTCCCCATGGCCAACCCACCAGCCACTCTGGGGCTTCAGGCCAGGGTGAGGGCAGTGTTCTCACTGTGCCTGCCAATCTGAGCTGGGTCAGAGGCTCCAGGAGCTGTGGGGTGGTATAGTGTTCCCTGGCTGTTTGTGACAGGCAGCTGCTCCAGGGCTTCCCCCTGTGGACTCCAGGGCTCTGCCATGCAGGATACAACATCACCGCACATCTGTGAGGTTCAACCCATCTCCATCTACTCCACACACACACACACATGTATGACCCCCAAGAACCCCCAAGGTAGTTCTGACCCAATAGTTGTTGTTGTTGGCTGGACTTCGCGAACGAAGATTTTGTGATAAGCCTGCGCGATGGATTTTTTAGGTGAGGCACAGTGTGCGCGGAACTGGCCCCACTCCCTTTACTCCTGAGGTTCATCTTGCCACGGCCGAGCAGCTCGGACGGCAACAGCGAGTTCCTCAGGATTCGAACCGGCGTCCTCAGAGGAGGAGCCGGCCCCAGAGGCAGCGACTTACACCATTCCCAATAGTTACTGATCTGGCGTCTAACACACTCATGGGTCCTTTTCCAGTCACTCCTCCCCAGCCTATAGCGTTGCATGGAGTTGCTGTGGCTCAAGTGCAAGACCCAGCACCTGGCCTTGTTGAACATCAAACCACTGATCCAACCTATACAGATTCCTCTGCAGGGCCTTCCTTCAAATCAGCTCCACTTGCTGCCTTGTGTTTCAAATCCTCCATTCATCCTCAAGTGTGCAAATCAGAGGACAATTTCAGGAAGATGTCCTTCTACCTCTGCATTACTGAGGTTTCAGCCCTCAGGACCAGGAGAAGCCTTTCCCTCTGCAGAAATGATGCACAGGATGTGGAACTCAGTCATCAGTGTAGGCTGAGCACTGCTCTGCTTCTGAGAGCCGACACAACATCCAGCTCCCACCAGCCAAGGGGTGCTGAGATACACAAAGCTGTGTGCATCAAGAATTGAGAACTTGGGAATATGTATTTGCCAGCAAATTAAACAGAGGCAGGAACTGTCCTTTGGCACTGAAACTCAATTGCCTACCTTGTCAGATTGTTGGAATTGTTCCTGATATTCTTTCAGTCAACCAGCACTGTCCCAAACCATTCCTCATCACAGCTCAGTAATTAGCACATGCAGACATTCCCAATAAGCAGCTTCCATGCAGCTACACTTTCCTGGAGGTTGAGAGAGTGAAATGGTTTAGGCATTGTAGAGTAGCCCTTTCAACACCAGAGTGCCTCAGTGACAGAAAGTGGTCCTAAGGATGTATAATTTGTTAGTAAAAATTGAGTTTGTGCATCCTAATTCCTAGATGTTTACTCCAATAAAAATATGATCTGAGCGTTCCATTCCAAGATTTGGTGCTGACGTCCAACAAGCATTTGAGGAAAAATAGATCTAAGATGGGAGTTAGGTGATTAGATGAACCCTTAGAATCAGAAATTTCACCTGAATAAACAAAGTGCAGACTCATGACTGGAGAGAGCATATTGCTGACTTAGTAACTGTTCTTTCATCAATGCAGCTTTATTTTTAAATCTTTGTTTGTTGTTTGTTTTGGGGTTTTTTTTGTTTGTTTTGTTTTGTTTGTTTTTGTTTTTAAGGAAGGTGCTGCTCATGCTGGAGCTCTGCCCTGGTATTAGCAGCTGTCCACTATCAGTTCATTGAAATGTACCACTTCAAAACGGCAGTAAAGCAGCAATGGCTGGAGCCACTGCAGCTGGGATGGCGTGAGCTCTGTTATTTTCTGCTGCGGGAGCAGCTGAAAACGTTGTGCAAGCAGGAGTGGTGCCTGTGTGTTCTAGTGGTTTGTACTGGGGCAGCTGTGCCAGGGATTGTAATGTGGAAAAGCAGCAGAATAATGGAACCTCAGTCATTCTTATCTGACTGTAACTCATTCTGTTCTGGTGCATGGGCTCAGATCTCCATATATCTCTCTCACTCTTGATGGGAGCTCATGGTATGAGTTCACCATGTAGGTATGCATGGAAAAACTAGGAAAATAAACTGTTAAGCTTATACTGGTCCAGGCATCAGTAGGATCCTCTGGAAACCCTTTCACATCAGAGGAAATTTTTGTTAGGTGGTACTTCAATTACATTTCCAATGGAAGTGATTCAGATTTTTTTTCTTTGGTTTTTCACAAAACTCGAAGCCCTCTTTCTAAGATGAAAAACACTGAGCTTCTCTGATCCTTCCATGTCTTCACCAGTATTTGATATTTCATCCTTAGCAGAGCTTATGTGTTGTCCCAGCATATCTATCTCCTAGTGAGGTCTTTTTTCTTAGATGTCCAATATCCATAAAAGTATTGGTAACCATTAATCTCAGAAACTGGATTACTTGTATGAATGGAGAAATCAGAAACTGCAGATCTCCCTCTTGAATTAACTTAGCTGGTGACAGATTTCAGTTTCCTTTCTCCACCTGTTCTCTCTAAGTGCAGTGAGTCCACAGTCACAGACTTGCTTGGAACATGTCCTGCTTAAATGTCACAGACAATAACAAATCAAAATGAAGATGTTACATAAATAGGCCAGAATAAAGCTGGCTTTGCCTGCTGCCAACCTACCTGAGGGAGATCTGGTTGTCCTTAACAATAGCATTAACTTATAATAATTTAACAAGCTTACATATTAAGAAAAGAGATATACAAGTATGCAAACATCAAAAGAGATCAGAGAAAGCTTGAGGAAAACTTTTCCTGTCAGAACACACCGTGACTTGAAACACTTTGCAGATCAGGTTTTTCAGATTCCTTTTCAGGAATTCTCTTTTAGAAGAAAACTCAGAAGGAAATTTCTGACCTTTTGACTTTTGCAGAATCAAATATTTAAATTTTACTATAGACACATCATTTTGATGTGTGTTCTCAGCAGAGTGGGTGATGTGATGCTAACCTTAATCATAGAACTAATCTCTTGCCCTTGCAGCTCCTGACCATGGAACAGTCTACAAAACAAACCTGGTCCTTCTTCAGAAAGTAAAAAAGATCTTCACAGAATTGAAGGGTAAGTCAGTGACCTCACTGATGATTACCTGAGTCCAGTGTACAGGATCTTTCTTTTCATCACTGCAGAGATCAGGCAAGAGTTGGCTTAGCACCCAGCCATAAAACCCACAGAAAGCCAGACAAGTGCCTCCACAATCCTCCACATTTCCTGCACCTGTTCAAAGGCACCTTCTATTACCTCTTTTGCCTCCTGTTTCTGGTGGATCAATGTGGATGTGCCTTCATCTCTTCTGATGGACTCAGAACCCTTGATGTTCTTAGTGGAGTATTAAGAGGATCTCTGATAAGAGCCCTGGGAAGGTTAGGTTGGAAGCGTGCTAGTTAGATGATTCATCTGACTTAACGTGAGGTGTCTGCCACTTGCCTAGGCTTTTCTTGTAGTCAGTGGTGACCTGATCAGTGCAGTGCATGGAGATTAGTGAATGAGTCATCTGGCCAAATGCAGCTCTCTCCTTTAGGGTGAGATGAATCATGCCATGAACTACATTATCTCTACTGACTAACTCTGCTGGCTGCAAAGACATCCCAGATTGACTTGCACAGAGGTAAAAGTCGAATTCCATAAATACCCACATTTAGCTAAAGAAATTCCACTTCACTCCTCTTAAGGGCTCTCAACACTTCTGAAATATCTTTGACACCTGCATTTGAACACCTGAATAAGGAGAGTCCGTGTTTGAGTAAACATACTTGAGAATCCTGCTAAAATGATGGTGTTGCTACTGATGCTTCATCCAATTACATTGCTGGGAGAACATAAATAGTGGCTCCTCCTCGTACACTACACTGAGGTGTGCTGTAGTACTTTCCCAAGAGTGTGGGAGAATGCTTTTGTCTTAAGAAAGTATCAAAGATATTATGGAAAGGATTCAAATGATTCCACTTGAATACATACAGCAAAGCAAACAGATGTAGGTGATTCACTTACCTCCCCTCTGGAATGTTCTAAACAGTTGGGAGTAAAAGCCTTACCTGAATGTGAGGTGATACTGTTAATGAAGGAGAAAAAGGTAGTTCAGGCAACTTCAACTTGTCTCCTGCTGCACTGTGGGATTGAGAACATGTTTCTGACAAACTCAGAGTCCTGGCCTTGACTTCAGTAAAGCTCAGATTCCATTCCAGAAAGGTAAAGCTGAAAAACTTACACAGCTTTGAGCAGTGGTTGAAAAACCCATATTAGCATTTGGAGTTTTTATTTAGGGTCTAACTTTTGGGATCTAATTAAACTACATATAATAAATGTTCTGCTAAAAGCAAATGAGGAATAATCTGTCCAGCTGAATAATAATACTATTTTTCTTCCCACATATTCCCTTTTATAAACTGTGACAAGGGGAATCAACAGTTGCCCACCGAGTTAACCATGCCTTGGGCATCATATCATCAGAAGGCTATGGATGGAATAAAATATTACTAAAGCTTAACACTTGTTTAAAGCATAAAATTACCAGTGAAAGTTATCAAGGTATTATCAATAAAGGAATAACTAGAGTTCAAAACAAAAATAAAATTAAATAACAATTCTATTTAGAATAAAAAAGACTCTGAAAAATTATGGAATCATAAAACAGTTAGGGTTAGAAAGGACCTTCAAGATTATCTAGTTCCAACCCCTCTGCCATGGGCATGGACACCTTCCACTAGACAAGGTCACTCAGACTCCCATCCAACCTGGCATTGACACCTCCAGGGATGGGGAATTTTTAATAATGCCTAAAATTATTAATGATGTTTCAAAGTAAGGAAAACCATTGCCTTGGTTTATTTTCTGTTTATGTTCTAAGTGTTATTGAAAGCAGGACAGTGAAAAATTTTGAGAAGGTGCCCATGTCAGGGCTTGAAAGAGTACAGTGGGGATTCTGTATGTCACACTTCTCCTTTCTGGTGAATTTAAAAGATATATCTGCAGTGCTCCTCTGGCACTGTGGGTTTAATGCTAACACAGTACAGTTTAATCATATGCTGCAGCAGGTGTTTAGCAGACTATTCAGGACATTAGCAGAGAATAAGACCAGAGCTGTTGTCCAGGGGAATGAACAATGTGATGTGAGAAGCTGCTCAGTTGTTCCCAGCAATGGTATTTCTTGATACCCTCCACACATGCTGCAAGAATATAATGAGGCATTCTGTACTGGGAGGGCACATCTGGGATTTCCTGAGGAAATCTGAAAGTGTTTCTTTTGCCTTTGTAATGTCCTGTCCTTTCACAGTGACCTTAGAAAAAGTCTTCTAGGATACATGAATCTCCATTTCCATTGCTGCCTCACCTTTTTTATTTTCCTTTTTGGAAAGTAAGCTATTATCTTGCACATAAAAATATTCTAGAAAGATTTTATGAGAAATTAACCCTAATTATACATTTAATTCTCTTTCAGGGAATAACTCAGAGCTTGAAAGCCATTTCATTATATAGCTGCAAATGAGCCAACCCAGGCTGTATAGAGGTGATACATGTATTATATATGTATATATGTTCAAACTGCTTTTGTTTATTAAAAATTCTTACTGTAATGAAAGGAAGAGTATGAACTTTCCTTTTTTTTTTTGCTTTTTATCCCTAGGGTGGGTTGCCTAGGGAAAGGAGAATGCTACCAAGGTATGGGAAAATTATGTTTACATACATGCCATGGTACTTCCATCACAGAAATCAGCATGAGCAAAGAGTAATCCAAAGGGGAAGTAATTCCATGTTTATAACTGACAGAGGCTGAGCAATTTTTAATCCATCCTTTATATTAATTATCATCTTTGGAAATAGTCTAGAGATTTTGTTTCCTGTACTTTACAGTGTATATTTCACTTAGATGGAGCCATCTGTGGAGCTATTAACTGTACATGGAGACAGCCAAGCTCTTAATTTCTATTTAGACCTTCCCTATAGGGTGAATTTTCTGCTACAGACACCAGGAAGACTCAATTAAATGATCACAATTAGGTGAGCTGAGCCTTACTCACAGTTCTTTGATGGTGAATATCTAATTACTACAGCACAGGTTGGGACACCTTCTCTGTAAGCATCAGAAATGAAGCTGCTCCACTGAGAGGAGCAAAGAGAGAATGTTTTCCTGAATAACCTGAAGTCAGATGGTTAGAGATGGAGAAATGGGTTTAAGGCATCGGTGTAAATGTGTCAGAGAGAGATTTTGCATTTAGGCTTAGTTTAATAAGCCTATTTGGTGGGAACAAAATATTTTCTGAAACATAAATAATTCTGAGTTTCTCAGGAATGTCTCATACTGAACCATCGCTGAGGAAAAACATGCAGGGAATGGAGATGAGTTTTAAGATACGGTCAATACTCCTCTCTGAAGCAACATACACTCAACACAGAGGAACCTGAGAGGGACCTTTCCATGCTGCTTGCTCTCCTAAAAGATAAGGGACTCTGTGCAGCACTGAGATGTTCTCCTCACATTCCATACACTAGCTGAGGTTTGTTGAAGGTCTTCATCTTCCCAGTGTTTCTCCCACCAGGTTACCTTTCCCCTCCCTCTGGAGAGTGTTCCCAGAAATGCCAATCAGCTTCATTTCAGGAAAGCACTTGCCCATTCCTTTAGACTCCATTCTTTTAAAATTAAGACTGCCTGATGGGTTTGGTGCACCAGGGCCTCGCAAGATAGGCTTTTTCACTTGTGAGATAACAAAACGACACTTCTTTCTGCTCATCTAGAAGCTTTGAAGAACTACTTCTCACAGTGAAAAATGCATGTTTTAAACTAA
>VXAU01000920.1:0-29245 GCA_013399695.1 Formicarius rufipectus | reverse complement strand
AAAAAAAAAAAAAGAAAGAAAAAAGGAAAAAGAAAGGTGATTTCTCTTGGTTCTACATCATAATTCTTACTGAAGTGCATTGGCAGCACCATGAAGGGGGACCTTCAGCAGCTCCAGTCCAGACTTTGTGTGACAGGTAACTGCATCTGCTCTGTGATTTCCAGACTTAATAAAGATATTCCTAGCAGTCCCAGGAACAGGATGAGACAGATTGCTGCATTGGAAAATATGATGTATAATGTTGCATTAAAGCTCTTTAGGCAACTGAATCCTCACCATGGTGTGATTTCTATGGACACGTGTAGCTGGTTACTGAAGGCAAATAAGTCATTAACATGCAAAAACATTTCTGAACACAATATGGAGCATGGACCCTTTGGATGAACTTCAAGTTGTCAGGAGTAGAGTTGAGTGAATGATTCAGAGCAAATAATGTGACTGATGAATTTTTCTTTCTGCATATAAAGTGTCTTCAGACACATCAGTATTTCCTGAGACTGATTTGTCTCCAAACAGTTTGTGGAAAGGGAAAAAAAACCAAGACAGAAAAAAACCCACCTTAAGTTTATAGCCTGATCTTGACACATTTCCTTGTGAATACACACTTGTCCACTCCTGAGGTGTAGTGCAAAAAAGAGAATTTTTTAAAGACAAAGCCAAAAAGCAGATGTTGCATCTAAATATGAAGCTACTGCAGGGAGAATTCACGATGTTCAAAATTGTGTGTGGTAGACAAAATTCTTTTGAGTCTGTCTTTGTTTAGAGCTGTTGGTTTAAAATCTGGTTAGGAGGGTGATGTGTGTACCACTGATAAAATACTGCATTTGTAGATTTCTTTTGGGGGTATTTTTTCTCAGTCTGCACTGATGGGGCAGTTATCACTCTGAAGCAGTGGTCTGAGACCGGTGAAAGAGCTAGGTTTTGTGGTGATCCTCTAAGGTTTTGGATCCACTGATCATTGATCATTGGTACTTGGGGACATGGTTTAGTGGGAACATGGTGGTGTGGGGTGAACAGTTGTACTCAATGACCTTAGAGGCCTTTTCCAACCTAAATATTTCTATGAGTCTATCCAAGAAGACAAAATCAAGGAGTTTTGCAAAGGATACTCTGATACAGTTGAGTTTGGCTACAACTCACCTCGAAAACTGGAGATGTCCTGATGAGCATCTCAAGCTTCAGATCAAATTTCCTAATGGGGAGTTAGATCTGGGAGGTTACTCACCATTTCGAACTGGCTGTGGTGAGGACAGAACCAGCCCCCATGCTTGGATAACCTCCCTGCATTCAGGTCTTTCCTGTCAAAGGATTGCTGGAAAAAGGCACAATAAATGTTCTTGATGGTGGTAAGTTATGCAGTCAATGGGATATATCAGAAAGCCCCTGGAAGATTTGCTCTCATGCTCTTCTGATCCACTTTTCCGTTCTTCCTCTCACACTTTGTCAGTTCAGAGCTCAAGCTGGCTGAAGGAGGGCATGCAAGATTCCCATTTGAGTGACTATTCTGGCCTCCCAGAAGGCCTCCAAGTGTCTGCACCCCAGAAGTAAAACAGCTGTAAGGTCTGATGAGTTATCTTCACACTACTATCTGTACATTTCTTCCATAAGATTCGTAGCTCTTTACTCAGTGCTTCATGTGCCAGCTCAAAAATAGAGGGAATATTTTGGATTATAGAAATGATCTGTAGTGCTTTGGGAACTCCCTTTTCCTTAAGAGCTCAAGAAGAAAACAGCTGTGGAAATACAAAATGGATTTTTCTGTAATGGTAGAAGCACCATTGCCCGTATGTCGAAGGAAGAACTAATCTCTTACTGGGTTGACTTTTTTCCCCCCATCAATTCATATTTAGTTAACAGTATTTAAACTGCATCCTTATAATCCTTTCCTCTAATAAATGCTTCAGCCTTTCTACTAAAGCAAGGTGGCTTGTGCTGTGTGTACACTGTAGAGTCAATCTGCAGTGCCCCGTGGCACTGTTTGCAGAGGATGTAGAAAGGGTTTAGTGCCATCTCTGGGGAATTGGACCACTATTATTTACAGTCATGTGAGTGTAACTTCTTGCATATAATTTCTGAAATGTCACCCTGACAGAGTGTATATCAAAGTGTGAAATTCTGTGCATGTTTGTGCCATCAGGCTTTGGCATGGATTTGGAATTTGAAAAGCAGAAACTGGTCCCACTAAATAATATGAACCTCATGGATTCATGCCAGCTGCTTCCTGCTAATGTGACCTTTTCTCCCATGTTTCTCTTTCCTTGTCTTGCTGATGGATAGGAAGATTTTAAGAGAATTTAGTACATGATAGGACTGCCAGGTCTGGATCCACATCCAATTATTTTCAAAGGTCAGAGGTACTTGCACTGGGCATTCTTGTTTGCATTCCTTCTCCTAATTTCCAGGAACAATGATGGCAAAAATAAGGCAAGGGATAACTCTACTGAATATATCAACCTTTGGCTAGATATCACTGATATCCTTCTTATTATAATGTATATACTTTTTTTTAAACAGTTATTCCATATGATGTTTTGTACCTTCCTATTCCAGCACTGGGCTGCCCTGGAGATAGAACTGAATTAGAGATATTGCTGGATTGATTCAGTCTGGTTGTTCATGCGTTAATATTGGTCTTAACTTTAGGATTTGTCAAATACACAAGTGCCAAACCAAAACATGCTGCTGTAGTTTCAGTTATACAGGAAGGATTTCTCCGTGGTGAATATTTCCTTCCACCACGTAATTTCAGAGCAAGAGGACTGCCCCTATCTGAGCTGGATCAGGAGAAAACTCTCCAGGAGGGTTCATCTCATTAGAGGTTTCACTTCCAAAATATATTGTCATTAAATCAAGACACATGCCAAGGCTTTTATTTTTGACATGACAGAAGAAAGAAAGCCTGAACTGAAGCAGCTTAGGTTTCCCACTCTCCTCTATCTGTCCTGAGATAGAAACAGACCCATTTAAACCTTTCCAGATCAATGTCCATGAAAAACTTATGACTAAATAAATAAAAATGAGGAAACCATGGGCTAAACTCATATTCTAGATATCTAGAAATTAAAAAATCTGGGTTTACATTTTGTCAGCCACTTTTTTTTTTTTTCTTTTTTTCTTTTTTTTTTTTTTTAGCTCCATACGCTGTCTTGAAACTTAAAGATTCTGTAGCTTGTCTGAATTATTTTTACATTTTATCTTTCAGTGGATCCAGTTCTTTGCTTCTGGTTAGAGGGAACAAAATTCTTGTGGACTACAGTGTTTCAGAGTCTGTGCAAGGGGTAAAGTTCCCCTGAAACCATTTTCATTAATTTTGCAAAAGTTGGAGCCTTCAGGCTCTAAAAAGTGCTAAGCAATCAGAAGTCACTCATTTGGGAGCCTAATTATGGAGTTAGGAAACGAATATGTCTCGGTCTCTCACTTGCCTTGCATAATATACAAACTGGGACTTAACCCCACACCTGCTCATACAGATGTGTAAATACCTGTGCCTGCTGGGTCCCACCACACAGATCTCTCTTTTCAAGTATGTCACTGAGTGAAGCATCTGAATCCTTCAGCCCATCGAGAGGAGTCTCCTGGTGGCTGAAATTGGCATTTTGTGATTTCAGATTACATACAGAGTATTTGAAGTATCTTTGAAAATTATGACCTCTGGGGTATGACCTGATATACATTCTCATATACATTGTGCAGGAAAAGTGCAAGCATTTTCCTTTCAGATGTGGAATACACAGAATTAATCAAGGATACACTTGTCTCTGGACTGTTTCCTTTGCAGGGACTTTTCTTACAGCTATGCCAAACCCACTCATCTCAGTTTTAGCAACAATTTTAATTTATAAATTTATATTCCCATCTTTTATTTACAGTAGCAATAAACACTGATTTATTAAGGCAAACCAGACTTACCCTGAATAGGCTGACATTGATTGTCTGACAGAGGGTTTGGAAGCAGAGTTGAGCTCGCTTAGAAACCTCACAAATGCCTCCTGCCAGTCTCTCTCTTCCTACATATATCCATTCCTCACCCTCTCCTCTCAATGGAATTAAAGAGCCAGCAGTGAATGTCATATTTGATGAAAATACTGCAAAGCTTTCTGAAAAACTCAAGCAACTTCCAACTTCCTCGAGGTTGCTGGACTCATGTCCCTTGGAATTCTTGCTAACAATTGTAAAGAAGGACAAAAATAAATGGTGTGAGTTTAGGTAAACTGTCCCTTAGAGCTGTGGAGCAAATGGAGTTGGTTCCCACTATATATGGTCAGAAACTGGGAAATAAGGGCATCGTTATAAAATCTACAGGTGGTGTTAAAGGGAGAGGGAACAGGGATGCCAGAGAGAACAAGACAATAATGCAAGGAGTTTGATGGAATAGGAACATGGGAAGAAAAACAATTCAATGATATTCAGGAAAATGCAAAGTCTGATCAGGTTGGATTGAAGGAGAACTCATCTCAAACATCTTTCTGTTGATGGAAAGGAAAAGCCAGAGAAAGACCCAGGCTGAACCTACAAAATCAACAGAACTCTGCAAGCAGGGAGATTTTCCTGGTACTCCCAACCTTGCTAATATGGAACTTTGAAAGAGGATGTGTTTGCCTAGGAGGTGGTGAGAAAAGATAGGGTAATGGAGAATGCTCCTGCCTCCTGCATCTTAAGTGGTGTGTGCACACAGTCCTCTTTCACTTAATACAATTTAATTGATATTGTTTTTCTGCATCTCCATCACAGAGGGGCTGTATCCCCTGGAGAGCCTCTCCCTGGTGGCTCCCTGCTAAATTTCCCCTATTGTAGGGTCAAGAAATAATTATAGACATATCAGGAGACACACTGACTTAGAGAAATAGCAAGAACAAGATGTGATTCTTCAGGCAATGAAATTGTAAAGGAGAGCTGAAAGAGAAAGTTGAAAAATAAATAACAAAACAGGAAATGTAAACTTTAAAAGAGGAATCAGAACTGCTAAAGCTGTTTTGAGAAGAAACCAGTATATAGAAGAGATTCTGCTCTGAACACAACTGATATTTGTAATTAGAGTTGGTCAGAAGATAAGGCAGCTTAGCTTTTGGAAAAATAGAAGTCTTGCACAGAATTGATCTGAAATGCTGTTCAGGGTCAGATCCATCATTCCTCTTCTCTGCTGTTTTGTATCTGGGTCTTCCAGGCCTCCAGGCACCCAGGAAGGCAGCTTCACCTCAGCCAGAATCACATCACAGAGTTGATTTTTCTCCCAATATCTGATATGAACTAACATCCCCACTAGAAATTGCCATTTTAAATCATCAATTGCTAATGATTAAATTAGCCTAAGCTTAGTTAGCTATCTAAAGCTTCAATTCCTTTTGGAATTGCACTTGTGATCTGTCTGATTAAGGAAGCATAGGAAAATGTCCTACATCATCTTGTGATGATGAGAGAAATTAAATGGTTGTGAAAAACAAAAAGCTTTTCACTTTGCAAAGATGAAACCAGAAAAGTCTGTGTTGAGGAGAGCTTGCTTTTATTTCTATTTGAGAGAGCACGGTGAAATAAAACCCAAACAAATCAAAACATCATCAGGACTAGAATGTTTGGGTAAAAAAATATGAAAGGCCATATTTTTTTATTGACAAGCAATGAGAATGAAAAATGTCAACCAATTCTATTTATAAGTGGGGATAGGCAAAGAAGATGCTTTTAAATGTGGCTGCAGAAAGTGTTCTCATTTCTGCAGTTTTGAAGGCTCTCTCTGATTTCTCTGAAAGGAAACATTAGGTGAGCAGGTAAGATCTAATTCTTTTCTAGCATAATCATTTTAGCAACTTTGAAGTCACTGGAGCTATGAGAATTTATACTGAAATTTGCTTCCTGATACTCCAGAGTTCCTAACCTTTGATGTGCAGCAGGAAGCACGTATTTTAGAACATTAATTACAAACACCACAGATGCTCTTTTGGCCATTTTTTTTTTGTTATATCCATTTTTTCAGCACTGTTCCTTGTATTAAGTCAATTATTACATCCCCTCTCATTGCTTGTATCTCAGTACTTCGTACAGAAATGCAGTTTTTTTTATTCTTTGCTCTCAGTATACGGAGTCATTTTAATGCCAAAGAAGCTTATAGAGAAACACACACATTCATATGTTTGACTGAATTAAGCATTACCTGGCACTAAATGCCATAAGGTAATTTAAAAGATTTGAGCCTGCTGTGGTTTATATTATTTTGTCTTGAGGGTCATTTCACAGCTCCATACATATGAGAGAAAGTAGTTGTAGATAAAGAGTATTTGACTGGAAAAAAAAAAAAAATGTGAAAATGGGAAATTCAGCTTTCAAAGGAATTATCATTTTAAATTGGATTTCAGTGACCTTTTCTGCCCATGGAACACTCCAGACAGTTTATACTTTTTGGATTTCAAACTTCAAAGTGGAAACCATTCCCTGTTAGATGATACTGTATCCACACTTGCAAACTGGATAAGACACCCCAGGAAGGACACGGTAGTGCAATGCCACTTCCTGTGGCCTTATTGTGTGCTGTGGCATCACCTGATAATTCCTAATCTCCCCTGGGAACACGACCTACGTCAGTTACTAAGCTCCTGTATTTCATTTATAATCAATCATTCACTACGCAGTCCAGCTTTTACTGACAAGTAATTCATTACTTTATCGGATCAGTCACTAATCTGTCTGACAACATTTGGGCCAGAATCATATCTTGAGGTAACTAAACACAGCTAAAGCTGCTTCCAACTTGGTTTTGCCTTAACCTTTCCCCCAGCCTACTCTGCCTTCCCCAGCTGTACGACTTCTGAAACACCCACAGCTGCAGCTGAAGTGAGTAGATGAAATCCTGGCTTCCAGCTGCAAAGCTCTTACTGACCTCAGTTACAAAGAATAAAATAAAACCCCAAAGATTTTACCCACTGGCAGTTGTTCTTCACCTTTGAAAATTGTGACTTAACAACTGGACAAAGGTCAGACCAGAAATCAATGCCAGAAAAAGGTCTAGGTCTGGGTAGGGTCTAACTCCCAGTGTGGCCCTGGAAGCACAAGGCACGTTCTTCTCATGTCCTAGATTTTTTTTCCCTGGTACAATGGACTAGGGAAGAAGTGTGGCAATATACCGATTAAGTTGCAAATGTGCATCAGCATCTTTACCCTGAAGTATTAGGGAATTTAAACATTCTGGGAAGAAAAATGTCTGCAGGCAGGAGGGGAAAAAAAAGAAAAAAAAAAAAAAAAAGAAAGAAGTTTTCAAGAAGTCTAGCTGTAAAAGAAAAGTGGAAAAAGCAAGCTCCTAAGTGTTTTAAGGGTTCAGGAGGGTAGCAGCATTGATGCACCTGGAAGTGCATCCGAGCTGCTCTTAGCCCTGGGAGGCCAGCAGGATTTTCTTGATCTAGTTTAACAAGTCATTTTGCTAATCCAAAAGTTATCCCCTTCTCTTTTGGGCAAATACTAGGCTGCAGAAACTATTCTTGGGTTTTGGGAGACAATTGTTAATGTGGTAGCACGGAGAATTTTGATTAGCAGGATGGAAAAGATGGAAAACTGTAGGGAAAATATCTCTAATCCAGGTCCTGTTGCTATCAGCACAAACATTGCTTTAGTTCAGATTAACACTGTTGTGAACAGCTTCAACCTCACTGCCTTCTGCCCACCAAGTGTTTGGGTTCTCTCTCTTTCCTCAGTGAGAACCCCAACAAAAATGTGGCTCACATTTGCGCACTCATGAAATGAGAAGATAAGGGGCTTTGGCTGTTTGCTTTTTTATTTTTTTATTTTTTTATTTTTTTATTTTATTTTATCCTTAAATAAGACATTTTTTTTTCTCAGTTTGAGTGCAGAATATTCAAAGCCAACTTGGAACATTGGACCTTTGCACACAAACTGGGGAACTGTTGGGTAATGAAAATCCCTACTACCTTCCAGGAAAAAAAAGGTATATGGTAAGATTATAGCAGGTTGGTATCCGAGGTGTTCCAACATAGCCTACTGGAAGGATTACAGGAAGCTTTCATTCACTACATTATCCATCCCTCATTATTTCAAACTCCACAGTAGTGAAACATGATAAAAACTGAGCTCCTATAAACCTTATGCTTCGAACACAAGTCCTTTCAGACAAACATCTTGTTCTGCATCTCCCGCTTGTGCTATGGGGTTCCTCCCACAGGCATCAGAGGTACATGTGGAGTCAAAAAGTGTAACTAAGGTTAGGACTTGAGCTATCTGCACTATACAGATACTACTGGCCCATCCAAGAGACTCAAAGATGCCTTGACCATTTGCATGACCCTGGAGAATGGTGCTACCTTAGCATAAATAGCAAATAATGGGTTCTGGAAGATCTGCTTATAGATCTGTAGCTACTGCAAGGTTTTATTCTCTCCTGACAAGTTGGATACATTCAGGTTACCCGTGCCGTGTGCTTATACTTAGTCGTTTAACCATGATTTAACTCACACGTGGTGACAAGGAATTTTTGGCATTTTCTCTGTAGACCGACAGGCTGTCAAGTAACTGTAGAATTCACTGAGTCTGGAAGAGGTTCTGGGCTGACCTGCCACAAGTAAACAATGTTGTTTTCCTTGATCAGTCCACCAGAGCTGGTATCTTGTGTATCCTTCATCTAATTTTTTTGCGTGTTGGAATCTGACAAATATAATTAGGGTATTTTCCAGTCATTTGCAGTAGTACTTTTCCTTCAACGGTATTGAAATACCCCTCAAATGCCAGACTTCTTCAGGAAAATATTCATATTTCAGGTTTAGTAATATAAAGTTATTATTACTGCCTATCTCCCAGGGGTTTTGTGAAGTTTGTTTAATTGAGATTTGAACTGTCATTATTTGTGAGATAAGATTATCTATCATTCATGAGCTTTCAAATGAATACCAGTTTATCTGGGAGAAAGAATGCTGGCAAATCCTAAAAATTTCATGATTTTCAGCACAAATAATTTTTCCTCCAAATATTCACTCTACATAGTTAGTTATTTACTACTGGCTGTCCATTATCCACAGTTTGCCATTTGTTATATCCCTATCTAGAAAATTCAGTCTCCCAGTCAGGTACCAGAAGTTACAGTATGTGACTTTTATGACCATTCACCCACCATAAGTAACATATATAGGAACTTGCACAATCAAAGCAAACAGTGCATGAATAACACGTAGGCAAAATTTGTTTACATGAGCTGTTCTGTGAATATTTATGAACTAGGAACACGTTTGTAGAAATTAGGATCAGAGTGCAAGGAGAAAAGCAGGGCCAGATTTCCTGGTGTTCAAGTTCTACCCATAGTTTATTACTATGGCAGAGCTACAGGTGGACAAACTCTGACCCTAAGGTCTGACGGGTCATGCAAAGTCATAGAGTTGGTGGGGCTGAAAGGGAAATAAATGGCAAGGTGGTGACTCTTCAACCCTGCATGGCACTGCCCTCACCCATCACCAGCCTGTCAGTAGTTTCACCTACACTCTGCACTAGAAATTTCCTCCAAGTTTCTCATCGTGGCAGGAGCTCCTCATGCCCCAAAGGCAGCAGGACTGCTGGAGGAATCCATGTTATTGACTGCAGGAGCTTCGAATCTGCCTCAAGGGCAAAAAAAGCCATGTGGCACAAACACCTCCTGTGCTTCCAGCTAGCAAAAAATACCAGGCTGTTGTAAAATACCTGTTATTTAATCCAGCATGGCTGTCATAATTTTCCCAGAGCATCCATATGGATGGATGAGAAAGTGGAGTTTCTCTCATTGCCATTTTTTTTTTTTTTGCATGGTGTTATGGTTTAATCTCAGATGGCAAAGAAGTAACACACAGCCACTCCCTCACTCCCCCTTCCCCCAGTGAGAATGAGAGGAGAATTGGGAAAAAAACAAAACAAAACAAAACAAAACAAAAAAACCCAAAAACTCAGGGCTTGAGATGTGAACGGTTTAATAATTGAAATAAAGTAATAATAATAATGAAAAAGAGAGAGAGGAATAAATCCCAAGAGAAAAAAGGGATGCCCAATACAATTGCTCACCACCCACTGCCCAGTCCATCCACCGGCAGTGACTGGCTCCTCAGCCATCTCCCTCAATTGCATATACTGGGAATGACGCTCTGTGACTCTGTGGGGTGGAATATCCCCCTGTCCCAGCTGTACTCCCTCTGGGCTTCCCTCTGGCTGAGTGTGAGACATGGGAAGACCCTTGTTTTAGTGCAAGAACTACTCAGCAACACCCAAAACATCAGTGCGTTCTCAACGTTATTCTTGTCCAAAATCCAAAACACAGCACTATACCACTACTAAGAGGAAAATTAATTCTATCCCAGTACAACGAGAACAGTTGACCCAAAGTGTTTTTGTTTTGTTTTGTTTTGTTTTGTTTTGTTTTTTTTGTTTGTTTGGTTGGTTTTTTTGTTTGTTGGTTTTTTTTGTTTGTTTGGTTTTTTTTTTGTTTGGTTTTTTTTGAAACATATATAAAAGCACAGCTTTCACACTTATAGATTTCCTGTGCATTTTTACATAACCAGAGGATCACAGGGCCTAAAGCTGCTCAGCATTATTTCCTGGTAGAAAAGGCATCTTCTTACCCACAAAATTGAGCAGGGACTTAGATTAAAGGCAGACAAGGGCCTGAGAGTATAAGCAATGAATTAAAATCCCCTTTTGTCTTTCATACAGCAATAAAATCCTGCCGCATGTCTAAGAACACAGATGCTGCATATTTAAAAGCAGATATTGTATGTGTTACACTGACCAGCTGCATAAATCCTGGTGGCCTTGGAAAATTAATGTTTTGTTTTAAGCAAAGCTGAAGTTACTCATGTTATTTCACTCTATCAATAGCGAGTACATTAACATTATCTAGTGTCTGCAAGCACACTATTAATTTACCTTGTACTGTCCCAATAGAGGGAAAAGAATTGTTCAAGGCAATGAGGCGTATCCGCTTCCACTCCCTGGGACTCCTTACCTCCAAATAATCAATATTAATGTGGTAAAGGGAGGGCAGAGAGGAAAAGGATTCTCTGACTGATTTATTAGCTAAAGCCACCTCGTAGTGCAATGAGAGTCTGAAGACTTTTTACTAGACTGAGCAGAGACTGAATGGTTTATAAAGGGTGGAGTCACTGTCACGGTGTCCACCTGAAGTCAGGATTAATGTGACATTTGCCAGCCAGGAAGAGGACAGCTATAACTTTCCATTTCTAAAATTACTTGTTCTCGACTGTAGAAAAAAAAAAATCCAATATGTTCTTGAAAATACCTACTTGCTTCAGTATCGCTCTCTTTTCTTCCCATTGAAGAAAATGTTCTTTTTTTTTCTTCCAAAAATCAGGTTGATTTCTTTGATGAACTGTTTTTGACCTGCAGGTCAGATGAACAGTGCAACACACGGTTCTTAATGAAATCTGAGGCAATTTTGGCAAAGTACAATTGGCAGGAAGTGAAATAGTGAAATGTGAGGGGGGTAAATTTTTAAGTAACACGACCTGAATTTTTCTTTTTAAACCCCAGGAAAAGTAATTGCCATACAATGACCTTTTATCCTTTTGACCTTCAGCAAGCAAAAAGTTGCTTCTAAAACTGCATTATGGTAGCAAATGCTGTAATCTATACGTAGGCTGAAGCCAGAGAGCGATGGCAAGCACACTGCGGCAATACTAAAACATTTGGTTGTGGCTGTCCACAGCAACACATGCTTCCACTTGAAGATATAGATAACAGTAACAAAAAAAGCTCAGCTAGGGGGAAAAAACATGACTCAAACAGTGTCAAGAAAAAGTTTATTTTCCCCATATGGCTAACAAGAGAAGAACACAGGTCTGAATATTTAACTCCCTGCTGCAAGATAGAAAACACAGGTGCTTAACTTTCCTCCTTTTTTTACTAACTGTTATATCAAATTAAGAGTGATATATTGATTTCTTTACTAATTATGATATAAAATTAAGATTAAAGAATGTCTAAATGCACACCTATACACATACACTTATTATATGTGAAAGCACCACTTAGTGCTCATCAAACCTGCAGTTGGGGCTTTATAAAGGAGGATGTCCCAAAAGTAGACCAGGAAAGTTGTTTGTATTGTTCCTTCAACCCTGTGGCCCTTAAAAGCCACAGGAGAAGTAATGAGTGGATGCTTTCAGGCTGGAATTAGAACACAACACCCTGTATAATGATGACACAATTATGCAATCATGGGAGTGACAATATGGGCTATGCAGTGGTGACAGTGAGAGAGGATGGGATGTTGTTGACCCTTTCCCTCTGCTTTACTCAGTGCTGGAGAGGATGCAAGCCCTGAGACAGCTGATGTTTTGTGGGATGGCTTGTCTCAGTGACCTAAAGTGAAATATATCTCATAGAATCATTGAATCACAGAAAGGTTTGGGTTGGAAGAAACCTCAAATACCATCTAGCTCCAACCTCCCCACCATGGGCAGGAACAGTTTCCATTAGACCACGTTGCTCAGAGCTGCATCCAACCTGGCCTTGAACAGTTCCTTGCAGAGCTGGGCATCTGCAACTTCTCTGAGCAACCTCTGCCAATGTCTCACCACCCTCAGAGTAAAGAATTTCTTACCAATATCTAAATAAACCTGTCCTCTTTCAGTTAAACTGAAACTTTCTCCTTGTCCTGTCTCAACTTGGTTTAAGCATCTTCAGTGTGGACTTTTGCATACCTTTTCAACTTCCTTTAGATATTTATGTTGGCATCAGAGGAACTTCCCCCAGGGCTTAGCCCATTACACCCACATGTGGTCAAATGCACTCTGCTAATGTTTATTCTTTGCTTCTTTTCACAACCTGAAGTGAGGACACTGTCCACTGCGAAGGGTGTGCTGTGCTTTGCGTGTGTTGGATAACACAACATGGACATGACTGTAAATGCTTGGCAGGTTTATGCAGCCAAAATGTGAGGATTTGAAGGAGTGAACCAGGGGCTCATAACTAGGAGTAATGGGATGATATTAAGTGAGACAAGTGGTACAGTGAGTGTCAAAAAATGCTCCTGGGCACTGAAGGGACATGGACTGTGGAGGATGCTCTTGGGGGATGGGCACTACATAATGTGCATTTAACAATATCTAAAAGGCACAACGTTCCACACACTGGTGTCCAGATTAAACAATATTGTGAGTTTTTACTGCCCTTTATTCGAGGTAACAGGATCTCAATCATTGTTTAAAACGTATATAACCTCATTCTTCTCTGGGGCAACTTACTGGAGTTCTCAAGGGTGAAAATGAGCCCTCACAAGTAGCAGCGAGTACTGCAACACCTGGAGGCAACACTAAAAAACAACTGAGATTTTAGTAACAGATAAATTCAGTTTAGTTCGAGGTAAGATATAATTCCATTTCTCCCTAGTGTCATGGAAATTACACCCTAGAAAACTCCTCTAAAGGATATCCAGTTGCAAGTACTGTGTTAACAGAAAAAAATACCCTTCACTGAAGGTTTATATTAAATCTTTTGCACCTGAATCTAAGAATAAAGAAAACATGAAACACAATAATCTCAATGAATATCTCTTAAAATATATTTAAAATATGTGATTTTAGAATGTTTGTTTGAAGAAGAATATCTGCATACAACAGCTTCTGGAAGTCCATTTCTTTACATATTTTTATCATGATTTCAATCCTGAGAAATATTGATAATATTTTCAAATCCTGCTTTCTTGATATGCCCTGCTCTTATACTGAGGAGAACTCAGTCTCAGTTGTCAAAGAGTATCTTAAACTGATGGGTGCACTCAGTCTATCTTTAAGAATTCCCATCTTCAGTACTAACCAGGTGAGCAGAGAAGGGGCAGCGTTCCTGGAAACAAACAGGAAAAGACACAAGAGTGAGTTAAATGGAGGTGACTCACTAAAGAGTTGGAATGATTTCTCCCAAAAATGTTTTTTAATCCTGTTTCATAGGAGTTCTGAAAAAGACATCAGCCAATATGTAATTTTATTTTCATAGTCCTGTTTAGAAACACAACCCCAAAACAAGAACAGCAACCTACTTGATACCTTTCCAGCCCGAGCGAAGGTTCTGAAACCTTTAAGCAGAATCCCACTAAGATTTCCAGAGACGTTTTGTATCTTTGGAACATTTAGGGATTCCAGAGATGTACTTAAAATATGTGTGATACTTGCTGAGCTGCACTGAGATCATCTGGGAAGGTAACTATAGGTACTGGTTCCTCAGCTCTGCACAAGTCAATAGCAGCAGGATCAAGTCCTGACTGACTAGGAACAGTTTCTTCTTAGTGATTGTGAATCTTAGTTGGACAGTACTAAGAATAATGTACTTTACCTTTGCATGAGCAGTAATTTGGATGTGCTAGAATGTACTTAGCACAGACATGGAAGGGAGCACAAAAGAGACATACTTGGCCCTGTTTGAAGGAAACATCCAAATGCTGCCTTCTGTTTAATATGATATGAGTGTTTCAGACCTAACCAAGAACCGCCCCACACTCCCCTACTGAACATGAACTGCAGCACTCCCCTACAGACCTGGTGCTGTGACTGCTCTCTGTAATTTGACAATGCTCTTTCACTTTCCACTCTTGGACATTTTAGCATTGCTTTTCCTCTAAAAGAGCTGGCACTAAATGGATAACTTGACCACGGTACGACACAGAAAAGAGGAGAGATTTGTTCAGCAGCAGCACGAGAAAGAGAGATCCCACAATCTTCCCACTTCCTTCCTGCATTTTCAAGGCCCGAAGAGAAGTAACAGAGCAAGTAACCCCCTGCCCTTAGTGCAGCAGCCACTGTTTCATTAGCCTAAGCATGTTCCATCCCTCTTCTTTAAGTGCAAACCTGCACTCTCATCCTTACCTCCTATTCACATTTATTATTCATATCACCTATCAATAATGCTTTCTGCTGCTTCAAGAGTGTGGCCTGTCTTCCAGATCCCAACTTTCAAGTGCCCTTTGCTTCACCTCATTTTATTTTTAATGACATAAACTTTGTTTCTTTCATTTCCCTCCTCTGCCTGTCCCCTTCTTAGCAAAGGGAGAGAGAAAGGTGTTGGCTGAGAAAGTGGCAAAGGGAGCAATGCTGGTGCTTTAAGCAGTTGCTCCCACACTGCCCCTCAGCTTACTAACCAGTTTAACAACATCTGGAAGGTTAGCAAATGCACTTGTTTGATGCCCTTCTCAAGCATGGATGCTTGCTCAGAACCACCACACAAAAGAGAGTAAAGCCTACTTGTTCCCTGGATTTTGCTGCAAATAGCTGTACTTGACCTTTGAAAAGGCAGTCCTCTTCATCAGGTTTCCCAGCTTTATAATTTGCAATCTTCTGCCCATTTTGCCTCCTGTTTGTTTTCCAAATCAATTCATTTTTTAATAGTTAAGGTAACATCCTGCTATTCAGAAGACACAGCACCACTACACCAGTTATACCTGAGAACAGGATTACAGCATCGACCCAGAGACAGTCCGAGTGCCAAGCAGAAGCAGGATTAGTAAATTATTCTAATATTTAATTTGGCAATCTTGTCTAATTGAGGAACACAAACACAAAGGATCTACCAATGATATTAGAATAATTCCAGCATGCATATTTTGAGACCATAGAGGAAGTTTATTTCCCCTTTATCTTTTTAACAACTCTGTCCTGACTCCAGTCTAATACACCATTCTGTCTCTTGTTGCCATTTCCGCTGTCTGCTGGCTCTGTGAGTCTGTTTGGGTCAAAAGACACATGTATTATGTTTCCAGAAACCAAATCAACCAATTATGTAATTTCCCATTATTACAGTTATTGAATTGGATAAGAATAACAACAGAAGAAATGTTGCATCCAACCAAGATCCAACTTTCATGCTGAGTAGGATGAGCCTGATATACTGTTTCTGCCCACCTCTGCCTGCTTGGGGACTTAGTGTGAAGGTCAAACCTTTCCAGTTTTGCCAGCATGGATCCTGTGAAAGGTAGGAATACCACAGTCACATGCAGTCACTGGTCCTCGAAGAACTACACACCACATTGTGACTTCATTCACAAATGTGAATTTCAGAGTATTTTTATAAGTATTTATAAAACCATAATGTGGTTTTAAGTGGGTGAAAGAATTAATTATACAGAGCAGAAGTCAGAAGAAACAGGAGAGTATTGTGAAGATATTTTAAGCAACTGAACAGAGAAGACAGTGACTCAAGTGCTCTTATGCTGTCTGAAAGACATACCCACATAATACAATTAGGCAGACATCCCCCAGCTGGGAAACAGTGCACTTTGCTGGCAGGGTATCAGTGTGTGCATCAGTCCACTGCCCACTGAGGAGCAGCTCTAGCCTCAATCAGAGATGTGCAGGATGCTCAGGTACAGCAGAGCTCTCTGGGAGATCCATCTTGCTGACAGTCCCTTGAGTGCAGTTTGTACCTGGAGCTGGAAACCGATGACTGCTGTAGTGAACACCCTTTCATGGCTGTTGTAATGCAGAAGAATGGCTTTGTGTGCTGCCTACATCCTGGCCCACCACCAGACAAAAATTCTGGAACTCAGGCAGGGCAAGGTGTTCCTTTTGCTTTGGTGGAGCTGCAACAGAGCTGCCCTTTTGTTTACCTCTCACAGAGTGGCAAGTAATTTACAGTCTGGTCTTTGGTATCATAATTCCATGGTTTCAGGACACTGAGTTATCCTGATCTCTTACTTGCATGAGCACGACAAGGCATGAGTGTGACTCTATTTCGTGCCTTTGGGTGTATTATAGAATTTATAGATATGGGAACACAGCATACAAGGATTTTTGTCTTATCAGATTGATGTCCTCTATGCTCATACCTTTGGAAGAGCTGTGATAATTGAGATAATCCCCATCCCTTAAAGCAGCTTTTTAAGCTGTGATTATTTTGGCAGCACAGCTCAAGTTTTATCACTCACAGAATGCAGAGGAGGAAAAGGACAAAACACTTCTTTTTCTTCAGCTTTAACCCAAATAAACCCAGACCACTGAAAATAAGAAACATCTGTCTCTATTCATTTCTCCTCTGATTACTGTCTAGGCATTCACACTTGCTAGAAATTATATATAGAATTGTTTTATCACTCTTACATATTCTGAATATGCTCACAAAGAAAAAGATTTCTAAAATGCACAGTCCTGTGCTCTGCCGAGGCAATGCTCTGTAACTGTAAAGATCTAAGTCCAGAGCAAGAGCAAAACACAGGAACCTCAAAACTGAATCCAGGAGTTTAGTAAGTCTTCAGGACAAGAAATGTGTTCCTAACTTGTCTTAGATAAATTATAACAAGTGAGGTTCATCTTCCTGTATCAAGTCATCTTGCTAATCCAAATGTGTGTGATATCTAAGTCTTGCTACTTTCTTTGAATTTCCTATATGTATTTTAAAATCTATCCTGTCTCTTTTGAGAGAGGAAATACTTTTGAGCATATACACTTTTCAGATGGATTCTGTGCCCTGATAATATGTGGAAATTTTGAGGTTCTGACCTCAAGGCTGAAAATTTGCTTAGGCACACTCTTCCTGACTCCAGCCTCACATTACTCCAGTCATCATTACAATAAATGTTTATCCTATTTTCCAATCTGCCTACTATATGAGTACCATTGAAACACAACTGAAACACAGTGCATTACTGAAGTATCAGTGTGGTACACAAATGATGTAAATGTTAAGGATTAAAGTGGCAAATTTAGATCCTGTAATACCCACAGATATTAGAGGGTTTACAACCATAATGTCAGTGCTAATACACAGTGGGTTCAAGATCCAAAGTCAGCATTCACAAGTATCAGTGATCAAGGCAAAGATGTGTTCTAAATGATACCTTTTTTTTTTTTTTTTTTTCCCCTTGTAGTTCCTGAACTGTGGAGTACAGAGCTCTTTGAAAAACTCTAAGTCAAAGTGCAGGTTGTCGTGCAGCTTCCCCCTTCTTGGAAGGTATTCCACTTTATACGAAATCCTCAATGTGTGGCCTCCCTGCCCATGGAAGTGGGCTTGGAACTAGATGATCCTTTAAGGTTCCTTCAACTCAAACCATTCTATTACAATTAAACCTGCTGTGATGAAGAGTGTGAAATCTTCTTGTTGCTGGAGCATATTGCTGGGGGCTGCATCCCAGAGGCTGCCTCTCTAGCTACTTTCCAGGGTTTCTTGATAAAAAGGTATTATACAGAGAAACCCTTTCCTGGCACACGAGATACAAGATAATTGGGAACACAGAGTCTGGATAAATCATCTGTGATAAATCAGGGCAAATTGTGCTTGACCAAATTGACTGTTTTCCACATCGAAATAACAGTCTCTTTGACCATGGAAGGGTGAGGTTTGAATAATTTATATCCTAACACAATTTCTTTAGTATTGCTTCAGCTGTAACAAGGGTATATGCACTGGATGGGTGCACTGTTTGGTGAGTATTAAATTTACTGGATTGTCACACTCAAAGGTGTGGCTGTGATGCTGGATCTCATGACCAGTTTAGGAGTAGTGGCTTAGGAAATAGGGTTTCTTTAGCCTGGAAAAAAACCTAAAAAAGACTAAGTGGAGAGCTATTTGCTGTGTTCAACTACGTAAAGTTGTTATAAGAAGGACAGAATAAAGCTTTTCTGAGCAATGCACAGCAAGGACAAAGAGGTAATGGTTACAGCTGTCACAAGAGGAATTCTGTTGGTTACAAGGAATGATTATTCACACAGATATATTCTTCACAGGTTAACCACAGAGTCTGTGAACTCTCAATCCCTGAAGACTGTCACATCTCAGCTGGACCTAACAGACAGATGGAGGTAGGTACATTTAAAGCTATTCTTGCTGTGACAGTGGTGTTGACTAGATGACCTTCAGAGACCCCTCTGCTCTATATTAGTCTGTGGTTCTAAATATTTTGTGAAGAAGGAGTGGAATGTAAGGACTCTCTTTTCTTAGCTGGGCTCCCCGCCCCATAGTGAAAGGTCCCAAAACTTTTGCTCAGCTATAAAACAGCTGCAAAGTGAGACCTGTGGGACCTGATGAGGTACATTGCAGAATCCTGAGGGAATTGGCTATTGTAGTTGCCAAGCCACTCTTTTTGATATTTGAAAAGTCACAGAACTCAAGTGAAGTTCCTGGTGGCTGGAAAAATGAAAATGGTGTGCCCACTTTTAAAGAGGGTGGAAAGGAGGACCCTGAGATCTACTGGCTTGTCAACCTCGACTCTGTGCCTGGCAAGATCATGGAACAGATCCTCCTAGAAGCTTTGCTAGGGCACATGGAGGGAAGGCAAGTGATTTGGGACAGCCAGGNCATCAGATTCTGAACCTATAACATGACTCCATCAGGAGAAAAAGGAAGGGCTGTAGATGTAATTTATCTGGATTTTTGTAAAGCTTTTGACACAGACCTCCACAACATTCCTCTTTCTAAATTGGAGAACAGTGGGATTGGTGGGTGGACTGCTTGGTGAGTGAAGAATTGGTTGGATAGTCTCATCCACAGGGTAGTGGCCAATGCCAAAGTGTCTGGATGGAGACAAGTGACGAGTGATGACTCTCAGGGGTCTGTAACGGGACCACTGCTAATAAATTTCTTCCTCAATGGCATGGATAGAGGAGTCAAGTACACCTTCAGAAAATTTGCAGGTGACACTGAGTGCTGCTGTTGACACTCCTGAAGTGTCATCCAGAGAAATATGGACAAGCTCAAGTTTGGTTTTTTGTTTGTTTGTGGGTTTTTTGTTGTTTTTGTTGTTGCTGTTGTTTTTAAGATTAGTGGATTAGTGTATTTGTTTTTAGTAATAATGTATTAATTTATCTGGAGAACTTTGTTTCTCGATGTAATGATGCAGTGAAGATGAGCAGTCTGTAGCTGTCTGGTATGAGGTTTTGCTCTCAGTCACTTTGGTTTGAGATAGCCAGCAAGCAAATAACAGAAACCAGAATTAGTCATATTATAAGAGTGAATCCATGTGGACATCTGTAAGAAAAGCCTTAGTCAATATTAATCAGTATTGTCTCTATCTGTCCTTTTGTTTCATATGAGATTTTTCTTCCATTTTCTCTGTCTCGTGACCAGATCTATTGTTTTTTTCCCCCCATCACTATATCTTATCATTCCACTACTCAGCTTGCCATATGAATTATTAATATTGTTTTTATGTTAAATGTCCCTGCCTTACACACAATTTGACCTTACTTACTGACGGAGTAACTGCGCTAACCCTTCAGGATACATTACCTTCAGTGTGTTTATGAAATATATTTCTTCCTTGTGTTTGACTTAGCCAAGATTCAAACCACTTTGAACACAGTCATGTGGTCTTTTCTTTTTTTTTTTTTTTTAATTAGCTCTTTTTCATTAGCTAGAAAGAAATAAAAAAATAAACCCCTAACCTTTCTGAAAGCTAATTACATTTTTGGTTGCCAGTGTTTGTCCCAGTATTTTCATACTGTCATTTATCCTTGAACACATTGAGAAAGTGAAAAAATTAGAACTTGCCTTCTATTACATTAAAAAAAAAGCCTTGATCATCAAGAAATATTCTGTTCAGCTTTCAAATGTGGTTTAGGAAGGAGCTGTAGCTTGTATTCACCCCAGGATAATTGGAAAATGTCTCAGTTTATCATATTGGCTCTCTATTCAGCAAAATATGTTCTTATACCTCTCCTAACCTAGTAAAATTTTAATCCCGTACTGAGCTCAGCAGGAATGATTTTAAACACCTGCTGCCTCAATCATAATGTCCACCATCTTTCCCTTAGGGAAAGTACTTTCATTTCCATGGGAAACTTGAAAGGTAATTCCAAAGTCTTTACTGAAAATGTGTATGTTTACCAATGGTCTTTTTCACTTCCAGCAAAAAAAAACCCCAAAAGAAACAGGAGATATCAGACATTTTGAAAGGCAATTGTTTCCTAACAATAATCCATTACAGAAAGAGTAGTTATCAAGCAGTATAAAATATTTATCAACTTAACAATTAGTAATGTGGTTATTCTGATGATCACTGAAATATCCTTTTGCTTTGTGAACCCTCATATACTCTTTCTTCTGTGGTATTCTGTGGCTGGGAGTTTCATAGTCCAACCAGGAATGCATTTTCTTTTATTTCCAGTAGTATTATTTCCTCCAGTTTCAATTCTCCTGTTGGTTTTGAATATTTGTTGTGTCTCCATTGTCTCCTTCCAAAACAGGCAACTCCACTCTTCTACAGTTTCCATCCCTTGCTGTATTCCATCCATACCTGGCTCCCCCCAGACCCATTTCTGTGGGGCAGGGAGCAGCACTGCAGGCAGGATGAGTCCAACACCCCAGGTGAGTTCACAACCTCTACTTCTTCATCTCTCAACAGTATTGACTGAAGGACGTGCATGTACTTCACCTCCATCTACTCTGGTTTCAGAGGAGGAGGAGTAGTCCTCAGTCCTTTCTGCCTCAGTGTAGATTTGGAGCTCTTTCTCCTTGAAATCTGCTCTGACCTGGATAGGGGAACTCTGTCAATCTGAATTTTGTTGTTTGGGGATTTTTTGGTGTTTTGTTTGTTTGTTTAGGATTTTTTTTTTTTTGGTTGGTTGGTTGGTTGTTGGGTTGTTTTTGTTTGAGAAACCTCTGCTTAGCAACAGGTGATTTCTTATTTTCTTATCTCCTTCAATCCCATTGATATAGAGCCTTGGCTATCTGCAACCCAGAGAATACACACCTGTTCATGTTTTTTTAAGATGTTGCACGTGCACTGAAAGAAGGCATTCATCCTATCTTCTATATGGCTTAGCTTTTGCCTGATATAATATACTTTGCTTATATATAAAAAAGGAGTCACACCTTCATGGTCACATTATTCTGTGAAAAAAAACCCAAACAGTCTTAAGCATGAAACTAAGAAAGCAAAAATATTTATATAGATCAGAATACCTAAGTTACAAATATTGTGTAATTATCAATAGGACTAATGGTTAAATTCACTCTCATTTGTAACTACTCAGAATGTCACTTTTGTGAAATTAACTGTTCTTTTCTTATTATTATCAATTTGAAAAATTTGCTAGTTAGAATTTAATTGTACCCTTACCAATGTTTATGTTTTCACTGGTAATCAAAGTTTTTTTAGACTCTGCTCTCTGTCTCTGACACTTTCCTTACTTTGCTTTCACATGAGTGCTGCATCCTGCAGTCTTATCAAGGTACATTCATTGCAAAAATGTAATAGGCTCTTTCTTAATAGACACCTTCAGTGTGTAAATTACTTCTGAATGCCTTAAAAGTTAGCAAATTAAATCATCCATGTCTGCCTTTTCACAAGCAAAATCAGAAGGAAAGCAATAGCACAAGACAAATGATTACCATCACAACTTTTACAGTAAGAGCTTACAAAAAAAAAAAAAAGTCAATTAATTTAAATTTCGATTTATTGTGAAGTTGTTCTTAAGAATTCTATTTTATTTTATTTTTCCCCTTCAAATCTCAATCTTGAATAAAAATTGGTGTACAATATTACATTATATACCCAAATCTTCACTACAAAATGAACCTTTAACAAGGAGTGCTTTGACAGTGCTTCACAAAATAGACAGGTAGTTGAGAGCATTTCCTTGCTCTGATACTGGCATTTGATGCATATTGGTGGGCACTGTAAGTCTGTCCAGGCTGAAAACCATTTGGGCATAAACAATTCATGGCTGGATTGTCAGTATGTGTTGGAGAAAAGCCAAACATCTTAAACTTCTTTTTCTTTCAGTCTTTATTTCTGTAAAAAAGGAGAAAGTACCAAGATGCAAAACAAGCTAAAAGCCAGCCCAGTTTTAGTCATGTTAATATATGTTAGTTTTCATAAGGAAAAATGTGTTCTTTCTAGAATATTGAAATGAAATGGGCAAGTCCTTATTTTTTTTAATTCATTGACATTGGTTGAGCTGCATCCATGGACATGAGGGATGGATTTTAGATGTAAGGGCTACATGTCACTATTACCCAGAGAAGTAGCAGTAGTACTATTACTGTTGTTGCATTGCTTTTATATCAAATATCACTGATGTGTGACTGCCAGTTCCCCATGGATGTAGAGTTCCTTCATCATTTGTGATTAATGCATGAGACAGAAAAGATCTAGTTTATAATGTCCCTCTTGGCTCTGTTTACCTTAATTATGAGATTTCTTTTACCACTTCTTTCCCAGTTACTAAATTGCTATTGTTCCTGTACATTCATGCCGCGATTAATAAACTTTGGTGCCACTACTACATTTAATAGAGTTTTCATAGTAAATTAATGCACTTCCGTGTTACTAAGCCTATTCAATTTAGATTCCGAATTCTTCTGTGAACTTTAATGAGCTTAGCAGGCTGGATCCTGCAGGGAAAGCTGGCAGGGCACTGCGTGGGGCCCTGTGTTTGTCTGACTCTGGCAAGGCACTTCTCCATCTCTCACCCAACATCTGCCCATCTTGCATAGTCAGTGAGCAAATTCCTCTGCTGTCGTGGCCAGTGCCAGCAGTGCACTGCTGAGACTGGCACTTACTGCAGGGCTGAACTGGGGTTTAGAACTCTGCTGAGACTGCTACAAAAACAGGCAGTTTAGCAATTATAAAGGAGCGTGTAGGGGAATGCTAGATCAATGCTAGATGTTCTTTTTCTTATGAGATTCGCCCCCCTCCCTCTGATGAATAGGTCAGTGATTAATAGCAGAGGATGTTTAAAGGTGAAGTTTCCCTTTCAGGGAGCTGTCCTGAAAGTAGACATGAACCCATGCCTTCACAGACATGCTTTGGATCACTGCTGTTGGTTTTAAGTAATAGTTTCAGTGTATGCATCTGTATTCTACACAGACAGGGAGACTGAGAAAGAGGCAGGAGATTTTACTCGGTGTACATTAATGCTCTGAATATCTCAGTACAGTGTCTATTCTGCTGAACAATGCATTATTTAAGCTGTGATTTGATAGTAATCACTGTCAGCTACCCAAATCTAACATAAACTCATTCTTTCCCAACCCCTTTTTTCTTTTTTCCTTTTGGTTTTGTCTTTTTAGCACTCCTGTCATAGAAGGCAGATTAGAAGAGAAATATTAACATGAATCTTGTGCCATGAAAGCTCAACTCCAGAGAGTGTGCTGGGTAATCCAATTTTAATTTCCCCAGTTTCTAAAGTGTCATATGATACTTGGTCAATGATCAACTTTTGAATGAGTAGCCTGCTTTGCATTAATAAGGGAATTTAAACTGCCCCTCTAATGTTCAAAGAAGAAATAGTTTGCCTAATTTAGCAGACAACAGGCAAGTTAATCAGTATTCAGTGGAAAAAGATGACTATCCTTTGTAAATCCACAGTCAAATATCTTATCCCACAAGCTTTAGGACAGTCGTTGATTTGGTAAAAAGCTCCAGTTTTTGATCTCATTAAAGTTTCTACTTAAGTCTTATTTTAGTCATGCTCAAGTTTATAGTGGTTTTACCATCCAGACAGGATGTTTGCCATATCATAATGTGCTTAGACAATCCAGTAATGAATTGCCTTCTGGCACTATTGCTGTAGGACTAAAGTCTAAATTTTTGTGAAAAAATTCTGTTTTGTTAAACTACAATTGCTTAAAATAAACCTGGCTACTTTATTTCCTCCACCCTCCATCCCTTCTGAGAGAGGAGTGAGAGAAAGGCAGGGTCAGTATTTGGATGCTTGCTGGGATCAGTCCAACACAACTGGTCTCAGAGAATAAGAAAACTATGACTGTTATCAGAGGGAGAATACATTGGACAAGAGCAAGGAACCTTGCACGTTGTCTTTCCCCTATCATACCTTATGCAGTGTTTCCAACATTAGTCTTGTTTCCAAGCACAGTGGCTGGGCTTGCGACCCAGTTTAAGACAACTGCATTAGAGGTCTGGTTCTTAATGTCCACTGGGTTCTCCCTGTAATTGATGGTGTGTTGGAATACAAAATTGCTTGGCAATGAAGGAGTTAACAGGGATGTCGAGGAAACCTTGGGAGAACCTTGAATGGACATCTCTTGACGGATAAAAGACTGCAAAACTCTGTCGCCTCCCTGTCTCCAAGATGATTGAAACTGCCTCGACTTTGTGGATACACCCTGAACCTGGATGAAGACTGCATTGTGTTTTCTAACTTGTATCCATTACCATATGTCTCTGCATAGTTAATGGTGTGTTATCTCCTAGTTATAACATCTCCTTCCAATGCTATCCCCTAGTTGTAATATTTCCTCCCATATTTAGCATAAGTCAAACCCTGGGATGAATATTCATTTGCTGAGCATTTATATTGTATGTTGTAGTTTCAATAAATGTTCCTATTTGCACCTTCATTGACCAGGGACTGTTAGTTCTGGACCGCCACAATGGTGGTCTCTGGGCTCTGCTCAATCCTCCAAACATAGACACCAATTGCCAGCTGAGATGCAGTGGGCCGTCATGCATGTTCTCTAACTGCAGGTCCAGGACAGCCCAGGTCACAGGTCCTGTGTTGTACATGCCAGCCCTACATGTTTTTGCTATCTCAAACACCTACATACCTACCTGAGAGAGTCTGGATATTGCCACTACCCCATATAAGCAGACGGGGGGGATCGTATTAGCTCAGCCTAAAGTAGTCTGAGCAGCTGAATTTGCTCTCTGGGTTCCATTGACTGTGCTGACCAGGTGAGCCATGCAAGTGGATGCCTAGAGACAGGTATCTGGGACACTCATGGGTCCTCAGGACTATTCAAGAACATATGAAATAGAACTTCAATGAGTATATGAGTCTTGGGAGTGGCAGCTGGAGAAAAAACAGGGTGGACTAATTACCCTGTCCCATTGGAGATGACATTTCAAGCAACCGAAGTGTGACTCCTAAATTGTGACCACTTACAATGGAGTTTTAGGCACCAAAAGTGGAGGCAAACATCTATTTGCAAACATTTATAACTAGTATTCTTAAAATGAATCTCACTTGATAAGGGCAGGATAACTATGCCCAAGATGGTTGGGTGGCCATTTCATTTACAGTCCTGCTCCATTTCCAGCTGCTGCCCTGGGCCAGAACTGCTATCCCACAGGTTCTGTGCAACCAGCCCTGTGAAGATGTCTCAGCTGCTTGTGGGTATTGCAAATAACACTTGACATCTCTGAGCAGGCAACCCACTCAGGCTTCAATATTCATGCAAACAAAAAAGGAAACTCCCACACTGAAGTGTTATGAAATGCTATGCTTAGAATATACACAATTGTAAATAATAGAGGTAAAATGTATTTTTACTATACTTGTGATGACCTAAAATGAAGTCATCATAAAATCATCAATAATTGAAGAAAAACATCTGTTGTCCCAAACCTGACAGCTGCAAGTGATGCTAAAAGAGCAAAAAAATGAACTCTGCCAAAAAAAGAAAAAAAAACAACACACCCACTGTGAACTTCATAAAACAAACAGAAAACAAACTGATCTCATGAAGCAAATAACTGTACATGTGATGAAGAGATGTTAATTTGATAATATGACAAAACAGACTGACAGCTCCCAGTCTGAATTTCTGAACTCTTCAGCTGAAAAGAGAACATACAATGTTGGCAGTACTAGTTAGTTCCACTGAAAATCTTTTTAAACAAAGATTTCTCCATGAAAATTTTCACTATGACCCCCCAGGGCTTCATTCAGTGCAAATAATTAGGAAGTTCTTTTTTTACAGGGCAAGGCATGTTGGTCTGCTGTACTTCTCCAGGTTCGTTCCCTCCTTGCAGTACAGAAAAGTTGGTTGCATCTTCACATTTGCATTTATGTGACATTTAGGTGTTGTCCTTTCTTGTGTGTTGTTCACTGTGCTAACTTAACTATCATACCTTTCCTAAATGCATAAATGGATGTTATTTTTTTTTCTCCTTGGAACATTCATAATAGTTTCTGGAGTTGAGGACTGTCAGATTTTTGTCATGTTCTCACAGCTAGCACAGAGAATTGTTTGCTTGAACTCTCCAAATGAATTTAAGTTTAAACAGAACCAGACTCATGGATAGTTCAGACTCAGTGACAATTCCTGCATCAGACATCTCTGAAAAGCAGAGGATGGATCTGTTTTACTTTGCTCTAAAGTAGAATAGGAACTACATACCTTCAGCTTCTGTGTCTTTGAGGGCACAATAACAAAGTGAACAGTGCCCAGCAAACTGCTACTGTAGGAGTCTCTGAGCAGGTGGCCACATCTTAGACCCTGTGTTAAAAATTCATACATTTCCTGAATACCTTGATTCTTTTTTTTAACTGATTGTACATGATAACCGAAAAAAGATAAAAGTCACAGACTCTGGCAATCTGTATCACAAAATCTTAGTAAAAATCAAAGGTGCAGATCTTCAGAGAGTAAACTAGTAAATGTCTTCAATATAGAATCATACATCCATGGAATCATTTGGTTGGAAAATACCTCTAAGATCATCAAGTCCAATTGTTAATCCAATATTATGAAATCCACCATGAAACCATGTCCCTACACACCACATCTACAGATCTTTCAAATACCATCAATGATGGTGACTCAAGCACAGCCCTGGGCAACCTGTTTCAGTGCCTGATAGCCCTTTCAGTGAAGGAATTTTCCCTAACACCCAGTCGAGACCTCCTTGGTGCTACTTGAGGTCATGTCCCCTTGTCCTGATGCTTGTTACTGGGAGAAGAGAACAATCTCCACTGGCCTACAACCTCCTTGCAAGTAGCTGTGAAGAGCAAGGACGTCCCCTCTGAGGCTCCTTTTCTCCAGGCTAAACAACCCCAGTTTCCTCAGCTGCACCTCATCAGACTTGTGCTCCAGGCACTTCCTCAGCTCCGTTGTCCTTCTCTGGACATGCTCCAGCACCTCAGTGTCCTTTTTGAAGTGAGAGGCCCCAAACTGGACAAAGGATTTGTCACCAGTGCTGAGGACAGGGCAGAATCACTGCCCTGGTCCTGCTGGCCCCACTGTTGCTGACACAGCCCAGGATGTCATTGGCCTTCTTGCCCACCTGGGCACTGCTGGCTCGTGTTCAGCTGCTGTTGGCCAACACACCCATGTCCTTCTCCACTAGGTGTCTTTCCAGCCACTCTGCCTCCACCCTGTAGCACTGCAGGGGATTGTTGTGGCCCAAGAGCAGGAGAAATATATCTATGGAGCTAATCTACACCAGCTAGTTTACATCAGCTGATGATTTCCATGATGGAGTATAATGTCTTTCACCAGTGGTAGACAAAGTTGGTGCTAAATATAACAGAAAAGTGGAGATCAGCTAGATTATATGTAAAGAGAATTTGAAAAAAAGGCGGTTGAAATTGTAACCTCAATTATTGCCTTGGGCTCTCCTTTGCAAATCCATCTGTTTCTTACCTTATAATCCAAATGGAAATCTTGCTGGGCAGGGCTCCTTTTCTACCTATGAACATACTTCTAGCCATATTTCAAGACAAAATAAAATGATGCAGCAATCCATCATTGGAACTCCTAGCCAGTGTTAATGCCACTATTACATATTGTTCCTAATTAAGAGGGAAGACTAATCATTTGAATAAATCACACAAGCAAAAAGAAGAGCAGATTAGGGAAAAATCTAGTTAAACTCAGAAACTACTTGTATTTTCTAAAGAAAACAATAAAACAGACAAAAAATCGAGTCCAGTAGTGACTAAAAGTGAGGACTCCCTATCTCACAACTGAGATACCAGGTCTCAGTCCAAGGAACTTTAAAGATAATGATGATAAATGACTAAGGCCTGTGACTGTAAAAGGAAACAGAAGCCCCAGGAGCTTGTACCAAAACACAGCAGATTCTCAGAAAGCTGATTTTTTTAGGAAATACGAAGAAAGCTCCCTGTTTAAAAGGCAGTTATGGGAAGAATGTATGTTTGTACAAAGAAGTTTGGCCTCAGAAAGAGACATCTAAGTAAGCTGAAGGTGGGAATAAAGCAGAAGCAAGGTATTGCTCTGAGGGGCACATTGAAATGACAGTCAAGAACCCACAACAATCATGTTTATCATTTGCTCCCTTAACCTCGGAAACTCAGTAAAGAAGAGAAGGCATGATGTGTTAGACCCACTGTTTGCCACTGTACTGCTTGGAGAGAGCAGAAGACAGCCATTTATCCCAAATATTTTCTATGTTGCTTTCGAGGCAGAAAGACCTCTGAATCCCGTTATTTATTCAAGTATGACTTGCAGTGCACAAAAGTTTACTTCTTCTCTTTATGACTATGTGAACACTGGAACAGTCAGCTCTACATGGAGATGCAGGACCCATAACCTGCTTTGTGTCTGACTTCCAGATTGGCACTCTTCAGCTGTCTGAAAAAATGTT
>VXAU01000919.1:646915-790790 GCA_013399695.1 Formicarius rufipectus | reverse complement strand
GGAGCAGGTTTTTCCCCCCCCCCGGTAGAAGTGTTGCCCAGCGGGTGGACTCACGTTGGAGAGGTCTATTGAGGACTGTGTCCTGTGGGAGGGAACCCACGGGAGCAGGGGAAGGACTCAGAGCTGCGGCCTCCCTGCAGACCATGGTGAGAACTGTGGTGGAGCAGCTGTCCCCCTGCAGCCCACGGAGTGACCCACAGGACAAGAGCAATGGCAGCAACAACAACCGTCTGCAAAACCCCCATTCCCTGCTCTCTCGAACTGCTGGAAAGAGGGAGGAGTGGGAGGAGAAGGGTGTTCTTAAGACTGATTTATTTCTTACTTTTTAGTTTTATTACTTTTAGTTCTTATCTTGCTAGTAATAAATTTAAGTACTTAGCTACTCTGAGTTTGTTTTGCCATTATCTCTCAGCTAGTTTTTTTTTCTCACCTTTCCTCCTTTTCTCTTCCCTCTGGGAAAGGCGGGGCCTGGAGGTTTGGGTGGACACAGGTGAAAACCGCCACAAGATGATACAATTCCATTTTCTAGATGGAATGCCTAGTTCTATTTCAGAAAAATCAAGGATCTTGGACTTGATTTTTTATTTTTTAAATCTGTTTATTAAGAAAAAGCTTTTCATTTTACATAGAAAAGATACAGAGGAAGGTAAATAAATGTTGTAGAATCCATTACCTCATGTAATATCTATACAATTGAATATTAATGACAAAAGTTTCAGAAAACCTAAATATTATAAAAAGCCACCTCCAAAATAAGACTCTGACAGAGCAAGAATGAAACACAAAAATGAATAACATTAAACAACTGTGAATCACAAGAGTGTAGAAAGACATAGCCAGTACACCACAAGAAGCCTTGTGACAAAAGTATGTTCCTGCTACAGTATTATGCCTTCAACAGAGAAATCAGATAAATCAATTCTTTAAGAAATCTTGGTATCTGGTGTATCCTGCAATTTATTACTTAATTTTCCAACTTTTCAGAGCTGGAAAGCCTTTTAAATTTTGGTTAAAAAGAAACTCAAGTGAGAGTGTGTCAAATCCTTGAATCTCCTTGTTATGTTATGTCTTCCAATGGATAATATTATTTTCCCAAGGATTAAGTGAAGAAAAATAAGACAATGCAGAATATTTAATTCAAAGATGGGAGTTGAACCAAGTACTTTTGCACTGCCATCTGTGACAGCCTTTACCGAAGCTTGCTGAAGTCTACAGAGGTCTGCTACAGTACCTTTAAGGCACCTTCCTGTAAACTCCAACAAATTCACCAGCACTCCAGCAATGGCATGGTTAGAAATACCAATGTGCAGTAAAATCATGTCAGAAATGTGTATTGCATGGATTGAAAAAGTGTATGGGGTAAATAATGAGAACAGACACTTGAATGGCAAGAGAAGACAAAGATTTATTTTTACTGACTTTCAACTGGTGTTAAGATTGCTTGAGAGACATCCAGTAAATGTGTAAGACCACCACAGATGTGACTACATATGCATATTCTGTCTATCTCACTACCACGCCCTCTCATTATAAAGGCACTAACTATAAATAGTACGAAAACAGACAGATAAAATGCCAGAACAAAAAAGGATTGCTTGTATGGACTCCTATGTTTATGTTTGTATACATTCATGCTTTAAATGTACAATTTTAAAATTAATTTATGAGGTCACCTTTATTTTGGCAGTACAACTGATAAAATGAAACATGCAGAACACACAACTTGACAGAACTCAGTGCATAATTTTATCAGAATGAAGCAGTTCTTTTTCACCCTTTGTGACCTGGGAATACATTCATATTACAAGGCAAAAGAAACCCCACCCAAAGCAGATAACATCTGGCTTCTGTTTAATTCACTTGCTTTTCCACATCTTTTCCAACATCTTTGGACAGTAAAATCTACGTCTGATCACAGGTTAAATTGGATGGTTATATTTCAACAGTCTTCACAGGGCAGCAAGACAAGACAGAGCTGCCTGTATTCACTGTTCTATCTCCAGGCTGTCCATTTTTAGGTCAGGTGGTTTAAAACTAATCACTTCTTCATAGGTAAGTTCTGTAGAGGGAGGGGTAATGGAGAGAAAAGAATTAGGTGATACTCTTCAAAAGAGAAATATTCCAGGCAAAATGGACTCGTGACTAAGTTTGCATTTCCCACCGTTTTAGTCTAGATCAAAAAATAGACTGAATTCACTAGGAATCCTTCTCTTAACCTCCGATTAAAAATTAGACTCACAAATACTGTTATTGTACAACATTACTGTCCCCTTCAACTAGTTACTGAAACACACAGGCCCTGAAACAGAAACATCAATTATGCTGTCAAATGATCTGCCGAAATGATGTAATGAAAGACAAAATGTAATGAAAAATGGATTCTTTAAAAGCACCCAAATAGGTTTTAAAATACACACTTTCAACTGTGAAGAATGCTCTTTATCATCTCTCAGTCAATTGCCTTCAACATAAATCATTTGCAATTCAGTGCTAATGCATTGGGATCTTGGTTGTTGAGGGTTTTTTATGTTTTACAGTAACTAACATAATTCTAAGGTCCTCTGAAAAAAATGTTCTTTTTGTTTTAGAAGCATGTAACAGTTCTATTTTCATCAAGAAAGGCTTAGCTAGAAACATGGGTCCCCTGCTATTTTTCCCTGCTTTAGGTAAAGTCCTTTATCTTTCCATGCTGACAGTTGTGTCCTGTTGTCTGCCTTGGACATTAATGGAATATGTTGTCAGCAAGTGCCTCTTATGTATTTTCCCAAGTTTGATACTGTATTTTAAGGACCTTATCCTGTTCACATATAGCATATGGCTAGCAATGCATTACTTCAGGTTCTGTTTTCCAAACAGTGATGTTTAAATCATATCAAACTGGTGCTTATTAGTTTGTTTATTAAATAATTCTGTCTGAGACAGGTGCTACACCTGCAAGTGTATCTACCAAAGGGTAAGAACTTCTTTAAAAAGCATGTAAGAAATCTTCTGCTTGTGCTCTAGTTATGTTACGCTCTATCACAGTGTACAGTGACCCGTGTTCCAGTTCCAGTGAAGGATTTCTCTGAAAGAAAGTCTGCATGCAGAACCCCAGAGGGGTGGAAGGATTTGTTAGGTGACTCTTTCAGTGGCTGACTTGTAGCTATTAAATAGCATCTGATTACAGCCAGCTCCAGGGAGGAACTACAGCAGTCCTGACTGAACCTGGAGGAAGCCAGTGTCCTCACAAATTGAAACTGTATTAGAAATTACTCTTGCTTCATAAACATAAAATGCATAGCCAGCTCCTTACCCACTTCTCATGCTACCTACTCAGCAGAGATATGTGCAACTGGAGCAATGGCAAAGGAGAGAGTGCATAGCATTCAAGTCTGAATAGCATACTCTTGGACTCCAAAATTTTGAAATATTTTCTGATTAAACATGTCAGTAAGAATTCTATGGGCTTGGGTTGCAAGCCTCAGCAGTGTGCAGTGGAAGCCAAAGAAATTCTGAAGTACATAATGTGTAAGACAAAATGTCTGAAAGATCAGTTTTGTTTTGGTGCTTAGTCCTCTTGGGATCCAGTGCCATTGATTCTTAGTTTGAACAGAAAAGCAGGAGAAATGTGTCATTGTCATCTTGAGAAACTGGGTCAATATTTCATCAACACTAAAAACATTTTATACCATCTTACTTAAATGTGGCACCATGCTATACTTGAAAAGAAAAAGCTTATTCCCCAAGATAAAAATATGGCCAGAAAGAAGGAAGAAGAGCTGTATATCCTGTGTCAGTTTTGTCATTTTTGTCTCAGGCCTTTTTCCCCCCTCCCTGTATAAAGAGGGAATTTGACCTGTAGTTCCAGCAAGTACAGTCCTGAAAAAAACAATACATACCAAATGTAATGATAAATGATATGATACTGCCCTTCCTAGAGAATTCACCCTCTCATTCTCATTTCAGTTTAGAAAGCGTTAAGCTAAAATTGCTCCTGAAATAATTTCAACAGAGTTTCATCACAAACAGGAATCAGCTTCATGACTCGGAAATTGTTCAAATTTCCTGTTAGACTCAGTCAACTGAAAAAGCAGCAGAAAAAGAAAACTGTCCTCCCTAATGTACAGCAGCAAATTGAACACAGCTCTCAACAAACAAGATGTATGGCTGGTGCAAGAGGCTGTCAGGTTTTGCAGAGGAGAACATGCGTAAGGACTAGGTGATGCCAATCAGTCCTCCTTTGCACAGACAGAGTAGGCTTCTAAAAAAGCTTTTCTGGGGCTCAAGGAGGTTGATTTACTGTAGAGAGCACCATGATCCTGCTACTATCTGTCTTCAAGATGCATTTGGTGTAGTCAGTCTGCTTGTCTCTCCTGCAATGCCCATGATAAAAATGGCACAAGTGAAAGGGCATGAGTAAGAGAGGGGAGGTCGGTATTCTTCATCATGAACCTAACCACTGTGCTAATACAATTTTATTGAACCTTTCCAGAGTAAAAGTTATAGAATATACAAGTAAAAACAGATTAATATTTATTTTATAGAAGACATAGTTCATCTTAAGCCAAGGAAAGGCCTTTAATGATAACCAGAAACAATTAGTTTTCTACAACATTCTCAATTTAAAATCTCTAGTAAGAAAATTTTTGCATATGTCCCAATAAGACAGTGATGAAATTGGATTGTACTTTTCAGTGTACTTGCAACCTAATGTTTAGCCACCTTACTTCCATGATAGTGCAGCGCAATATGACCATGATGCAAACATGGAGTTAACTAATAAAATGTTGTTGCAGTATTTCTCAAAGAAAGGTTCTGGGGTGTCACTTCTAAGTAAAATCATGAACTCTCATCTCAAACAGGAGCAGTGGCATGGTTTATTTATTATTCCTAATTCCTTGGCTATCTAAAGAATTATTAACAAAATACACATCTATGGGGAAAATACTACTTTTGGTTCTGAAAAAGCTAGACCAGAATCACAAATAGTGTCACTTGCCCTAGGACAGTTACTTCAGCTGGGGATCTGACCTAGAAAACTAAAAGCAAAATAAAATGTGTGATTACCTGGTAACTAGTATCAGTTTTTAATTAAGTTTAAACATGGTACAGGGATTCTAGTGAGGAGATGATAGAATGGTGGAAGCGAGCAAAGTCCAGAGAGGAAACACAACTCTTTCCACCTCTCCACTCCCACAAGAACACACATGGACTTATCTTGTTTGCCTGAGGCTTAAGAGTTCAAATTCCTCTGGTTAGAAATGGAGAAAACTGTTAAGTAAGGTTTTGTCCTGCTGCATGCATTGACTGCTGTGTGCAATTCTGATACCTTTCCATTCTTCTATGGTTCGCTCCTTATTCTCTATTGACTCGTCGTACAGCTCAGCCTCGGGTTCATCTTCCGGATCGTGATACTGTACAAAGTACGGATGTGCAAGTGCTTCTGAAGCAGTAATTCTTTTATCACTGTCTAATATAAGCATCTTCTCAAGAAGATCTACAGCTAAGGGAAAAAGAGAAATGCAGTTCAAACCTAGAAGAGACCATCTAGAAATGAAAAAGGCGGCAACTGTCTACAAACAGTCTATTCTCACTCACCTTAAACACAGTTAACATTACTGACAAATCCATAAAATCCAGGCAACATAACAAGTAAGTTTTGAAGATATTATACTGTGAGCACAATTTTCAGAGCTAAAGGAAGCTTCTAGTTTTCTTGTGGTATGCACAAAGGTTTATTATAATCTATTTGGGATCTGTTTCATCTCTTCAGACATCCAAGGACTTAATTCTAATAAGATCTGTGTGTGCTTGTAAGTTAAATATACTGTGTTGTACATTATGTGCTTAAGTTTTCACTGATCTGGACCAAGTTAAGTAACTTGTGAATAATAAAATGTGAATGTGAGATTACACTTTTAATTAGCTGCATCAGTGAAACAATCAGATGAAAATCCCAAAGCAACTTTACAGAACCCAGCACAAATAAAATATGTTTGAAGTTAATAGTTGGAGAATACTAGAAATGAGATATATCTGTAGGGCTGACCTTAGTTGTGTATGGAAAATTTATCCTAACTATTTAAAATATAAAAAAATTGTTAGTGCTTTCATATGAGTACTGGCATTAATTTGTCCTTATCATATTAATACATAGCATGTTCTCATGTACCTCAGGCAAATGAATCCTATTTTTTGTAAGAAAGTGTTCATAGCTTCTTTTATTTGCAAGAAAAAAATTGGCATTAATACACAGAATGAATTCAAAACATTTTAACTCACAGTACTTCCCCTACAATGTGCACTTGATGGAATTGACCAGGCACTGTAGTGAGATGACTCTGGTGACTCAAATGTGCCCTTTGCCATGTCACAAGAAAAGCTCCACAGAAACATCTCTTTTGCACAGGCAGAACCAGTTGGTTAGACATAAAAACAATTGTGCAGGATCAAACTAAGTGGCTGCCTAACCCAGTATTCTTTGTCCAACAATGGTTCATATGTTCCTAGGCAGTAATGCTCAAAGGGTCATTCAAACAGCTATTCTTCCTGGTATATTCTTCTGCTTGCCAGTAATTTACAGCTCATGGCCTTCCTGAGCCAGAAGTGATGCCTCTAATCTAGAAACCATGGCATTTTTATTTATTCCTGCTATTAGCTGACTGTTGCTTTTCATCCATGGACTGTTTTCAGAAGAGGTTCCTGTAAACTCCACCAGAAACAAAAGACACTGGCTTCATGAAGGGAAAATAGTCTCAGAATGAAAAGTGAAGCAATGCTCTTGTCACTGGTCTGGTCATTATTATATGGGATCATATAGCAACGGAAGGCTTGAGTTTCTATGTTAGTGAAAAATTTTATCTATATTAGTCTGACTTTCTTACCTAATGGATTGGCACCACGAAATACTGCTTTCAAATCCTGTTGAGGCATATGTGGAAGAGATTCAATGTATTTTCTTGCCTAGGAATGAATCAATATACATACCACGTGCACAGAGGTTATATTTTGCTCAATAGTAACCACATCAAATCTAAAAAAAAACATTTTATTTTTTATGTTTCTTATAAATGGAAAACCTTCTTTACATAAAACCATAATGTATGACTTTAAGTAGTCACTCCTGTATACTGCACAATAAGAAAAATTTTAAACCGGTGTATTTTGGTGTAAAAGTTGTGTGAGCTAGCACCTTTGTTTTCATCTGTGCTTACCGGTTCATTGCAGTGTATCTCCAGGGAATATATGCATCTAATGTTCAATCAGAAATTGCAACCTAAATCATCTTTCAGTTACCCTCAGCAAAGTAGTATAATTCAATCTGCAGCCTTTCCATCTTTTTGTTCAACAGTAGCTTCACTAACCAAAGTCTACTCCCCTGGAAAACATTTTCAGATGTTTAAGAGAATTTACAGCCTGCCTTGTCACTGTATCTGTAAAAGGCTTATCCAAACTCAGCTAGGAAAAGCCTGCCCACATACTGGATCCACACTCCATACTACACTAGAGTATGGTACTATGTTATTGTAGCTCACATAAAGTCAGTGTGGAGCCTGATGTTATGAGAGCTACAAATTTGTAGGCTGAGGTAGATAGATCAGCAACAGAAGAGGTTAATGCTGGTCGTAAGGTTTGGGATTAGAGAGAACAGGGAACTCTGAAATGGAACAGTTAAAGAAGCAAATGGCTGTTTCATAATCCATTAAAAAATCCAGCTGGTCTTTGAACAAGGCTTAATTCTTTTAAAATATATTTATGTTACATATGTCTCTCACTTAGAAATTCTGTTAGAAGGACACTATTTGCAGAAGGCTAACTAAACATCCTTGGCCTACTAAAGACAGCAAAGGAAATACAGTAGCTCATACTAAGCAGCTCTATGGCTTCAAGTGAGACATTGACTGAGAACTGTGGAGTTGACTTCAGGGCTATCATGACATATCACCTGTGTGATCCTACAACCACGGTTGGCAGACAGATCCTATTCCCGACACTGTTCTCTCTCAGCCATCATCTTTATTTCTGCAGCTATGATGAACTGATATAAAGATATTTCAAATCATTACATAACGCAGCCTCTTTTCAAACGGTATTCTAGTTTAACAAGGCAGATATATTTATTTTTCCTGCTTCTTGCAAGATGTAACTATATTCAATCAAAACTCTAGACTGCCATTAGAGACACATTTCAGAATCTTACTAAAAGAAGAAAGCCATTATGCATTATGTCCCCAACTTCTCAAACTGATACTAGTATCTTCCCTTTCTATTATGGGGTTGACAGTCAGGCTTTCTTAAAGGATGATTTCTTCTGCGCAGCTGTAGCCTGTCAGGCAGAGAGAGATGTTTAAAGATTCAAAGTCAAACACAGGCTTCACTGCACCCATTTTATGCCCCTGAGGTTCATAAAGGCAGCTAACACTTCCTAGAAGGTCAGGGTGTGCTGTTCTTTTAGAGCTAAGTCTTCCAGGTCGTTAGTTTACATATATACCTATGAACAGCAGAGCAAAAGAGGGCTATCACACATTCTTGCATGGAAGCCACAGACTAGGGTAGAAAGAAGGTAGAATTATCTTATTACAAACATCTGTGGATTTGTGGATTATTTATTTCTGTACAGACATTAATCAACATCACTAATCCCAACATGACTGAACAAGGCACAGTGAAAATTACCTCCAACCTTGCCCAGAAGTCCTTTGAAAACAATATAGATCTATCAAAGTATACTTACAAACCTGTCCCCTCTGCTTATATATTCACCACAGAAACCCAACCAACAGAATCCAGATGCTTAAATTATTCTTAAATAGAAAAACACCTCAGTAACTTGTGCTGAAACATCCCATGTGGCTGAGCTTTCCATTTCCAGTACTTTAATCCTCTACTTATAACTGAAAATAGGCTTGGCATTTCAGAAAATCTCTGACCTTGCTTTTATAGGAATGTTAAAAATTGTCCATGGCTGCAAGCTGCATTAAGAAACATCTAAACAATATGGCCAAACTACATGAAAAAAAAGAACTACAGCAAAGGAACTCCCTTGCAAGTGACAATTACCTCCAAGCAAGGTATGCATTTCCTTTGACATTGCTCCTTTAAACAGGCAGCAGCAGCCCAGAGGTGACCTAGCAGAACTCCCATTCATTAACCTGGTTTTTGTGTTCTTCCTGTGCTCTAAAGTTGTAATTAGACCCAGTAAAACAGTTGCAGGACTCCTGTAACACACTGAGGTATGCTCTGAAGCACAAGAAATTAAGAGACAAAAGCAGATGCTATTTCCATTAAATAATTAGAGTGCTTAATCCCAGGAACAAAAAGCTCACAATTTTACTAGTTGTGGGCAAATCACATATTTATATACACTACTCCGAATGTGTCACTGCAAAAACTGTAGCATTCTAATAATAACAACACATAAAGGTTACACAAGGAGCTACAAGACTATAAAAGGACCTATGCTTAGGACAGCACAGTGTGAGATTTACTGATTGATGTAGTCCCTTGCAAAAGGATGGATGCTTAGCCTCCTGTCACAGCCACTGCCAGGTGCTGGGTACCCAAAAACTCCAGGACTGTGCATTGGCTAATGAAGTTTCATTATGCTTGGACCTTCCAGAAACACAGGGTTGCTCTGGCTCTCCTATTACTAGCATATTAATTAGTAATGTCAAAGAAAACCCATCAGTATACACACATAAGCTGAAAAAACAGCCATTAAGTATTACTCTGAAGGGTATAAGGAAAAGGTTTAAGAAAACAGCTGCAGCTTGGGAGGTATCTGCATGCTGTTGTTTATCTGAACTTTTACAATGTGCCTATCACCTGCCTTTATCAATACCATATCTCATTCCTCAGCTGGATATCCACAGTTATTGCTTACAGTCAAAAATTCAAGTGTAGCTTTATCAGAGAAACAAAGAAAACATTGTTCATTTACTAGATTACTATTTTAAAGAAGTCATATGCAGATTTAAAAAGCACACTCTTAACTATGGATACTATCAGGAAAATAGACCTCATGCAAGGATTCAGAGAAATTAATAAATATGATTTTTAAATTAGGGATCTAAATAGACCACTCATGCACTCATACTGGCTTCTGATATATCTGTTTAGAATCCTTACAACAACGGAAAGCAAAAAAATTAGAGACATCAGCTTTAGTAACAACAATGTAATACTCTGAGCTGAGCATGAGTTGGAATTTTTGTAATCATAAGAATAGCAGAAAATTAAAAGATCATCAGGACTAATTGCTAACTCCCTTCAAAAACTGAGTACATGAGAACACGTATCAAAATTAATTCAGCTGACAGTCATGGGATCTAGATACCTCCAAAAAGCACATTTTTTTAAATGGTGGCATTCTAGCAGCAAATAAGACAGATAATTTTAAGGAGTTTGCTCATTTCCAAATCAGAGTATCTGTGTAACATGGCCAGTGACATATGATGTCAATTAGAGAAGAAAGCCAGGTAACCGAATGAAGCTGTGAACTCACATGTTCTGATGATATCTTCTTCAGAAGTTCCGAACTGGGTGTGCCCACAACTTCCATTATTCTCTTTAGCTGATCAATATCTGCATTATTTCAGGGAAATAAACAGCACATGGTCCCTCTGGGTTTAGACAATTAATGAGCTTCCATGCACATAACTAAGATGTTTGAAAGTAGTCAGCAAGACAGTTCCACCACAGTTCATGGAAAGGTACCAATTCATACCTGGTTAACTCTAGCCCTGGTTTATCAAATTCTCTACTGTGCTATATTAATCTGTCAGATATGTCAGCTGCATGAAAAATACTGCTTTTCTGCCCTACTTCCCAATTTAATATATTCTTAAACTTAATAGCATATCCATGTTTCAGCGATCTGAGAGATTTCTGAAGATCAGTCTGATACGATACAGTACATAGGGCTAGATCACTACTCTGAAGACTGGTAAGTGGCAACTTCTCATTTTGTAGGTTTAAGAATCTGTTTTATATCAGTCTCTAAATTAAAAACTTTGAAAATGTTAAGTTTTCATTGTCATAAATGACCTGTATATTACATTTTTCATCGAGACTCAATTACAGTTTTATTTAATTGATTTTATAACAACAACAACAAATACTGTGTTTCTTGAAAACTAGATGTTTTGATTTTTCCAAATACCATGTCTCAGGTAATCAAACAGTTTGAGGGACAGTCATCTCCACATGATGAATACCTGGAGGATGCCAGTGGTTACAGTAGAGTCTAATGATGCTGAGCACAATAGAAAAGTCAGCAGGGAGAGTTGGTGTCAGCTCTCCTAACAGTATTCCAGGCAATTCTAATGTCATGATGTTTCGCACCTGGTAACAGTTTAGTTTAAGCAGAAGTATTGGCTTTTTGCAGGGCTTCGGAGTAGTAAGAAATGTTAATATTCAGTACAGAAGAACGTGCCTTTGTTTCTTGTGTTAAAAGCTTTCCTCCTCTGATGCAGTTGTTTCCTTGTTCCTTATTACATGTTTTTCTTCAGCTTTCTTTTATTATTTTACTGCTCTCCTCAGCAATGGCTCTTTTTTTTTCTCCTGCCAGCACAGGAAATGCCAGTGGAAATCCCTGATGCTCTATCAGGGACCATAGCACAGTGCTGCAGAAAAGAGATGGTTTTGTTGTTCCTGTGGCATTTCTGGAACTTGCTGGCTTTTTTTATTATCAGCACACAATTGGCAAATTAATTCACTTTTAAATAATAAGTTAACTCATTTGCATTTTAGGAACTTCCAGCCTAAATGCAGTTTTATTTTTAAAAATTGTATTATCTGATTAAAAAAAATAGTGTCTTTACTCAGCTTCATTTTTAGCATATGTTATTTCCATAAGATCCACACATGGAAGAAGTCTACTCTGTTGTAACTAGGTATTATTTAAATACAGACACACAACAAAGAATAAATGTAACTTACTGTTGTTTAGGAACATCTGTTACTGGTTTTTATCCTACCAGTGGGTCTCATATTCAGTTGTCAAACACACTGAACTTAAAGATTAGCAAATTCTTTACTTTTACAAGTTTGTTACCTGAAAAACATTTCCATAGAAACACTCAAGTACTTAGGGAAAAAAAAAAAAAAAAAGGAAGAATTAGAGAGTATTTTTATATCCGCATTTTAAGTTTTATATTAAGGATACAATCATTTCCGGGAAATAGAGCCTTCCCTTTCAACAGCTCTGCCATGATACATCCCACCGACCATATGTCAACTGGCAAAAAACAGAGAGAGAAATGTGTACAATGAGCCAAAGTGATCCTTGAACACAGTTGCCTCTTTGTTTAAAACTATCACTACATCCAGTGCAACAAAATGCAAGCCTTCACAGTTTACCTGTTTGATTGTAGTGCATCCAGTTTAACATGATTTCTGGAGCTCTGTACCATCTTGTTGCAACATATCCAGTCATTTCATCATCAGTTTGTCGAGCTAAACCAAAGTCTAAAATCTACAGAATAAAAATAAACAATAATTCTTAAAAATTCCCTTTCACTTTTGTTATAGGTCCTGATTTTGCCAATTACTCATTTCTGAGTTTACCACAGTCCCTCACTACTGGTGAAGTAAAAAGAGGAGCACTCTGCAGATGAGCTCATCTGCTCTCTCTGCTGTATCCCTGAAGCCTAAGGGTCTGCATAAAGACACTTCCACTGCAATGAGTCCAGCCCTTTGTTCTCTAAGGTGAACTTGACATTTTGCCTCAAGTTCCATTTTCCATTGACATTCATTTGCTAAAAATAAGCACTGTTGCTATAAAAAATGAAACACTATTATCAACTGGGAGTGTTTGTGCAAAACACCAACAGCAAGTGCCAGTGGCCATTTAAAGACCACACGAGCTGATCACAAATATGCAGAACTTCTGTTGTTTCCCTCTTATGCCTAAGCATTTACCCAAATCATGCATCAACCCAATGCCACTAGGAGAGAAACATATATCCCTGCCTATCAAGGTAGATTTAAATCTCATACCATCTGTTTTCGGTACAACTTGCCCACCAAAGCAAGAAAGCAGCACTGTTTAGGCACACACAGGTTTGACTGCAAAATGTTCCCCCTCCATATGCTTACCCTTGCATCGTTTTGATGGGAATTTGTTTCAATTGAATTTTTTCTGCCCATTTCTTTGCTTTCTATTCTATCTCTGATTAGTCTATGTCCCACTAATTATGGATCCTAGCTCTAGGAGAGTCTGCTGTGAAAGGGTACCATCTGAGCCTCAGTGCTGTTAAGTCATCTGAGCTAGCTAGCATCTCTTCACATAATGCGAATAAGATCATTGAATATCTCCCATGATGAGATCCAGGATTAGTTATTAAAATTATGGCTAATTCCTTTTCATTGGCAATAATAAAATTTCAAGAGTATAATTCAAAATTCCTCAGTTATAATTGAATTAAAAGATATAAAAAGTCTAAATAAAATATTAAGACATTAATAACACATTAACATCTTTTAATATACTTTAAAGGCATAATATATTTCTTATATAGAGAAAGAAAAATGTATGAAGTATGCAAGGCACAAACAATGTTGTGAAACCCAAACACTAATGTCCTTATTTTAACCCGTGTTTTTAAAATATTTTTTCCACAGTAGCTGATCCCTTCTATCACTTATGTACACACACATTTTCCTTCTTTTTGCTTCTACTTTGTTTTTGTTTGTACTTGGAAATATCCACTAGTTTGTTCTATTAAAAATAATTTGAGGAAGTAAAGATATAAGCAAAGCGGAGAGTGGTGTAACAAATGCTAGGCAGGGAGGTGAACAGATAGCATAATAATAGAAAAAAAATATTGAAAGTCTCCTTTACTTACAATACAAAAATACAGCACACATTTTAGAGTGTATGATCAGAAACAGATGACCCATAAAATTTCACAGATGCCGAACACATATGCATGAAGACATTGAAGAGATAATCATGAAACCTACTGAGCATCTGCAAGTGTCACTAAACCAAACAGGAACTACAGTTTCTCACCACAAATCTGGATTAATGCAAGACCCTAACTGCACTGCTCTTATTCACTACTATGATTTTTTTGTAGTATTTGGAGTCTTTTCTTAAATCTCTCGCAGCTGGAATAAAGTGATTACATCAGAGTATTAGAAACAGGGAAAAAGATGTTTCTGGCTGTCATGGAGAAATGCTAAACTTCTCATTCTTAGGCTTAAAGGCTTAGAAAGCTAGAAGACATCTTTTCCTTTTCCTGAATCTCATGCTTATTATGTAATAATGTATCACACAGATACACAAAGAGATGTATTTATACGTGTATATTAAAATAGCACCTGAAAACCATGGATTACAGGGTTCTTTTTGGGTGGTTTGGCATGTTTTTTTTGGTTTTGTTTTTTTTGTTTTTTTTTTTGGTCGTTGTTTAAGCTGCCTGTAACTGGTAATACTGGTATTTTTTTCCGTAATTATTTAATTTGGCTTATATGTTCTACAGGTATAAAAATGAAAGTTTTTACAAGATTTCATTTAAACATGGCAGATGCAGATATATATCACAGGTCAGATTTCCAAGATATACTTAGTTAAGTACTCATTCACAGGCCAAATTATTAGCTGTGTACCATCTGTGGTGTAGATATGGATGAACATTTTGCAAAGATTCTTGCATTCATACTACATAAGCATTTAGGAGAAAACACATGGTCATGGAAATGGTTTTTCTATGCCAGGGGAGGAACAGTAGCAAAGACCTGAAATTAACAGAATCAGAAATAAAAATGGTAGCTAATGTTTTCTCAGAAAACTGTCATCTTGAAAGCTTTTACAACATTCTTCATTACAAGAGCATGATACCTACCCTCAGTTCACAGTCTTCATTTACAGCTAGGTTACTGGGCTTCAGGTCCTGTGGCAGAACACAGTTAGTCAAGTTCTATTTTACCCATATAAAGTATACTGCAACTATGTCTTAGTAACACACTTGATGCACAGAGGGACACATTCCATTAATTTTTATTACACCAATGAGTGAACTTACCCGGTGGATGATTCCAGCTGAGTGAATATACTGTAAAAACAAAAAAATAAAACAAACAAAAAAAGTAAGATTTGAATTTAGATGTGAAGGGAGGTAGAAGTCACTTGTCTTATTATTTTGCTTCTGAGACTGACTGTTTTATTTACAGAAAATACTTACATCATGTTTTCAGATCAGAGGTATGTCAAACCTCAAAACCTCCCTGTTTTGTCTTATCCAGAACTGGATATTTCAAGAAAGGTAACCATGAGTTACTGGATCCTACCATGAAAGAAAGCACTCACAGTGATTATTCTGCTGAAGGTTTCTTTCCAATTTGGAATTTGTTCCAGTCTTAGCTGGATGTCCATGTTGACTAGCTAGTGGCTTACTGAAGTCAGCATTCTAGGGAGCACTCTTACATGATAAATTACCTTCCCAATACTGTGAACATTTACATGGGTGAGAGCAGCCATAGGGACAGATTAGTCACCAAAATACCCACCTAAGCCACAACATTACTTCAGGACCACTGATAAAACAGGGATCCAAAGCAGTATTTCAGTGGCTATTTAGCGTCTCTGCTGTTTTACATAAAACATTTAAAACCAAAGATTGAGAAAAGCTTACCCTGCTCTTGCCTATTGTTCCCTTGTTGGGATTAATGGCAAATTTATCTATCAATTTACTGACAAGCGTGAGCAAGACCTTGAAAACCTTCTATTCTCTAGGGGTGATTTCACCTTTTTTAGGAGCAGGGATTATATGCAAAACCTGTACAGCAACTAGGAAAACCCAAGGAAAACACAAGAACATTCTTTGTGTTCCAGACCTAAACACTCTTTATGAGAAGGCAGTGCTCCTCCCAACAGCTGCGAGCAGATGAATGAAGACAAAACCAAACCACACCTTGTGACAGAAGCAGCTGTGTCCCTGCTCTGCTGAGACAACCACCAGAGCTCCTCTTGGTGCCCCCAAGCAGTGCTCTACCAGCCATCTCAGGAGCCTGACAAACTGTGCAGCTCCACACCAGCGCTCCGTAGGCTCATTCAGCCCCTGCAGGGCGTGAAGCCTGTGCTCCACACTGCTGAACACACCCACCACCAGCAAGCCCCGAGCGCATGCAGATATGCGAATACACCTTGTAATTACTCCAACATAGACGTAAGCAAGGAGAAAGACATGATCAAATGTTCTTCAACTAATGAGACATGAGAATTTTAATTCCAGAAGAGATGAGCCACCCTCAGTCCCTCCCCTTCAAAACAAGAGACAGAAACCCACCTGAGTACGTTTCTGAAATTAATAGTCACTTAGAGCACAATTCTTACACAAGATAGACTTATATTCAAAACCATAAGCTGGATAATTAATGTCAGAATCCATCTTCCCAATTAAGCTATTAACTTCCATAAATGAGACAAAACAATTAAGGTCTCAGTTTTGCAATTTTTATTCACTAAAATCTGTACTTAAATTGACTGAACCTGCATGCATGAATAAGAATTACTGTCTCAGGCACAAGGTGACTTGCTGAAAATCATGTAACAAGTATATTTCAGAGTCAGTATTTATCATGGCTTGCTTTCAAACACACAGTTATTTTCCTTGTCTAAAATATCAATTACTGTTAAGTTAGCCAGTAAAGCAGCTGACCCCTCTCTTTCCTGTTTGCTTATACCTGAGAAAATCCATACTGGTCTGAGAAAAATAGCACCTAGTAAAGGGAAACATTATCTACATCTTCAGTTTTTATAGATACTTATATATATCAGCAAAGTGATACCTATTTTAACTCTTTGGGAAGAAAATTTTGCTGCAGTTTCATTGCCTGTCCACTGTGTTCTCTCACTGTATTACATTTTAACTGGTACAATTAAAGGAAACAATGACTTTACAGGCAGAGTAAATCCTAAGTAATTGTCTGCAATGCTGTACATGGCTCAGATAAATTTCTACTTCCAGACACTTCCCAAAGGACCCAACTAGCCTGGATATCTCTTCATTCTCTATGGCAGTGTGGGATTCTCTACAAACATCAGTACTGTAGTTTTTCAAACTGGCTTATGTCTCTCAAAGCACAAATGTGAGTTACTTATTGTAACTTATTTTGTTCTTTATCTATTTCGCATTCATCAGAATTTTTGAGGTGCTATAATGCAAGTGATTGCTCTGCAACAGTAACTTAATATTGTGCATATAAATATTGGCAGGCTTGGGGGTTTATTTCTGGTTAGAAAAATTATCTGATAATTTCTGAAATGATTGCTGCTATCTGTGCACTCCTACTAGACAAAAAAAGAAGTCTTCATGTACTGTCATTGCAATGAACCAGTCATTACTGCATTCAAATTGTTGACTCGAAAACTTCTGCACTCAGACAGTACCTTAAGACCTCGAAGCAACTGATAGATGAGAAACTGTATATGATCATCTGTTAACTTCTGGCACTTGACAATGTTATTCAGGTCAGCACCCATTAAATTTGTCACAAGATACCTGTAAAAATAGACCAGGGAGAACAAAACAAAGAAACACACCTCATTTAAGAACTGCAGAATGTAAATTCTTCTAGAAGCAGCACATCCAAAGAATATCACACATACATACACACACTAATAGCACAGTTTATTTTCTTTAAATCAACTATGAGCTTTTACAATTCAATCATTGATAGGAGATTTAATTAAATGAAAACTCTTTGCAGTATATTAAAGGTTTTTATCTCTATTTTCTCCATGACAAACTACACTAGTAATACATGCAATGTATTTTTTCATGAAGAGGAAGCTTCACTCAAGACCAAAATAGGAGCCTGAGGCACTGAAAATAGTAGACCTGCAAGGTCTTGGAGTATCTAATTATGGAGGTTGACATTAGATTGGTTGAAATAAGAGTGTTTTGTGTAACTTCCCACGCTGTTCCCACTGGAAGTTTTATTTTCTGACAAATTTTACAGCAACATTGATTCTTTTCAAAACCAGTGCTGGGACAAAAGTGTGCACCTTGTCATATCGAGTTCCCCTTTGTGTAATTTTCCCCCAGAGCTAAAGGGGTTTGACCATTAATTTTCACAGAGACAAAACCAGATTAATTACTATTTCTTCTGCTAAATTGCTTACCTGAGTGCTTATTCATAATGTAAACCAAGAGGAACTCAGCATAAATCATATTTTGAGTAGCAGAAAAATTTATGTAATCCTAGGTTAGTCTAACCTAAATTTGCCTTGTCTCAGTTAACCAACAGAATAGCTTCCTGGATTCCTGAACCATCCCATCTTTCTATGAAAAGATAACCTACAGCTAACATATAGTTGAATTAAAGAAGTTCTAAGTTTACTGGAATTTACCATATAGCTATTATCTTAATTCTTTTTAAAAAGTAGAAAAATGAGGTCAAGCTTCCTCCTTCCTCTTTTGTGGAAAAGTTGAAAAAAGATTTTTACAAAGCCAACTCTGTCCGCACATCTATTAGAAATGTATGTACTTCCTTTTTAAAACCAGAGTGATATGTACTTACTTAGAAACTAGTCAGAATGATTTTAAAATTTTACTTACACTTCATTAAAATTTTCTATTGATGTTGCAGGTGTAAAAACATCTAGCAATCCTATAACCTGAAAAGTGAAGGAAGTGACATTTTATTTTTAGAAATCTGTAAAGCAACATGTAATTTGTATTGACAGTGCTCAGCATTTTTTGGATGAAACTTACAAAAATATAACATATGGTCATCCTGAAAACTGGCACAGTAGGTGGTCTATATAGGTATCACCTCAGCTATCTCGATGATGAATAGAAAATTGCATTCATTAATTACAACAAGATTTTAGAGAATCAAAAATTAAGGCAGGAAAAATAATGTTTTGTTACAGAAAACTTGATATATGGCTTATGCAATTGTTCTACTTCAGATTATGCATTATTTCATGGGTTTTCTTGTTTAACTTTTTTTAGTCTCGTTTCTCCACAATACTTTTCAATTCATTATATTTTATTCAGGCTTCAGGTCAACAAGTTACCTTTAAGCAGGTGGATACTCCACTGAAATCAACTGTTTGCCACATAAACCTAGAAAAGTACTGAGTTACCTGGGGTCTGAAGGTCTGGTATCTTTCATGTAGCTACTACACTATTGTCAATTGCAATGAGAGTATCTGCTTTTAATTGCTCAACAGAATCCAAAGCCAGAAAAAGTAGGTTTGAGGTGTTTTGGCTTTTTTTTTTTTTTGACTCCCTGAATTAATGTTTCAAGATATTTCAACAGTGTAATTTTATTACTTCACTTAGTGAAGAGTTGTTTCGGATTTCATTAAACTCATCTTCAAGATTTAATTGGATATGTTTAAAATAAAAATGCAGCCAGTTACTGAAAGCCTTTAACGTTCAGTGACTCTACTGCACATAAAATGGCTAGGTCCAGGCATGTTGGGTAGCTAGACAGTTGCATACATTTTTCAAAAAAGATTGTACTGAACTGAAATTAAGCCTATATTGCAAACTTTTGTAATGAAAATTTGAAAGGAAAGAACTCACTCTCCACTTACGTTCTCATGCTTCATGTGCTTAAGCAGCCGAAGCTCTCGGTAGGTCCTCCGTGCATGGATAAGTGATTGAAAAGGTCGTGAAAGCTTTTTCACTGCCACCTTCTGTCTTGTTTTGGTATCATAAGCTGAACTGGAAGAGGAAAAGAAAAAGTCCACTTTGATGGCATGTTCTACTTCAAAGCTCTCAGTAACAAGAAACCTGTGCTCTCCTGGGGGCTCTTACTCCTTCCTTTACCCTCTTCCACCTTCTGCTCAGGGACTGCACCTAGGAAGCCAGTCAGCAGTGACTCAAAGTATTCAAACACAGTTCCCTTCTTTTCCATCTAGCAAATTACCAACACTTACAGTACTGTTCAGAACTCATTCCCAGGTAACCCTTCCCCATATGGCAGGCAAACTAATCAGAGAACTAGCTCCATTAGTGAAGCTCCAGCCTCCACTTCCAATGCAAGGCTCTTAGGGAATATGGAGAGTCAAACTCTGAAGTTTGTTCTTACTGAACAAACTGGAATCTTTACTAATTAGAGGAACGCTCCCATTGTGTCTAGGAATATTAATGTCCTATGTGACCACTAGCTTGCTAGATGATAATGCTCTAAAACTCATATCAAATTAGGATGTTGACATAGCCAAGGCCATACCACTTCTTTGGGAAAGGCATCAAGTGAACAATGGGCACGTCTTGCACTTCAGCCCACAGATTATGCTGACACATAGCATGTGCTTAACATCACAGAGATGGAAGTGCCCTGCTGAAGAGGACACTAAATATACTAGTCATAATCTGCAAACAAGGGAGACCAACTGTTTTCTGTGTGTTAGAAAGACACGACAAGCACAATAAGCCACAATAAATCATGTCTGATATGTAGCACAGGAATAAGAATGATCCTAGCATGTATTACTTCATGACACTACATAGTACAACTATAAAAAGATTCCATTTGTTACTTCCTCCGAGGACAAAAAAAATTCAGTTGTTACTCTTATTTATTAAGTTAAAATTGTGTTCAATTAAACTACATTGAAATTCTCACTTTGAAGTGTGGATAGCACTATCTATGTTTGCTGGAGAGCAGTAAAAAGCCAAGAACCTTCACATACATCAGTCTTACACAACTTTTCTGGAGTTACAAACATGAAAATTAGACAACATGAAAAATGCACGGAGTAGGATGACAGCAGTCAGCAGTCACACCAAATGCTATTAGCTCCTTCTGCACAGTATTTTAGACACTCCTGCAAATTTTTGAAGGAGATACCTGCTAGAGATAAAAAACACTGATTATGCCTGGAGTAGTTCCCAAACTAATACACTGAGCCTCTAATCAGATCCAAGCAGGTGGACTCCTATACATATTTTGTCACGAAGAGCCAAGTGAAGAGTAAAACCTCATTCCCTGTAAGGCAAGGTGGTGTTTCTAATGAGAAGTAACAAAGGATACAAACAACAAATGGCCAGGAAGAACAGTGTGGCATCCAAAAGGTGACTGTGATACAGTTATCCTAGAATTCACCCAATCTCTGTGAAGGCCAATCCAGAATTTAAAAAAAACCCCAAAAAACAAAAAAACCCAGAGTAAAGGTAAGTAGATTTAATCAAGAAGTTTCCTGCAGGCACCATGGAAGGAGGAAGTCACTAATGAGATAAATGAAATACATAAATAGATTACTTAGCTAGTTTCTTGCAAGCATCAGAGAAGCTGATCTTTAGGGAAGTTTTAAAACTGTAAAGCATTGTGGCTTTGCTGAGCACCGCAGGAAGGACATTCCCTGAGCAGAAGGAAGAATGCATAGGAAGAAGACAACTGGTATCACCCTGATGAGTGGGTATGATACAACAGAGATACTTGTTCTGACAGTAAAACGGGGACAGAGTTTTCAGGATATGAGGATGGTGTGTTCAAATACATGGAGCAGCCGAAGGAATGAACAGTGAGAGAAGAACTGACAGCAGAAACACATGACCAGCCACAGGGACAATATGAAGGCAGCACAAGTAAATGTAAAAAAAGAAAAAAGGAAGGCAATGCCCGGCTGTTAATATAACAAGGAGTATATGTAATTTCCTTGTGTTTAATCATAGGCAGGGAAGCCACTGGAGAACACTGCCAAGCTGCACAAATGCATACTCTCTGTATCCTTTCCCATTTCTTTTGAAAAGGAAATGTTTATCCAGATAAATAAATGGCACTGCCCAAAACAGCAGTCTGCTTAATATCTCAGCTCTTCTGATAATTCAAAAGCCTTCCCACTCAGCCTTGTACCAGTTTGTGAAATACTGTATACATTATACAAGGCTAGGAGGAATTAGATTTTAAATCCTGTTATCACAATAAACATCACTCCCCTCCCCATTCTAAGTTCAAATGTGCATTTCAGTGATTTAAAAAACACTGATCTTTCAGGTGGATTACTTTTTATCCTCCATATAACTCAAGGCTGCAAAGCTTTCAGATGGTACAAAGCACTATCTTTTTAGCTTCAGTAATTCTTATGACAGCAGCTTTTTAGGCCCGGGATGGAACCACATAAGGAGAGAGGAGGGGGGAAAAAAAAAAAGAAAAAAAAAAAGGAAAAGGCAACTTGAGTCCTGACACCTCCAATGTAAAATCATGAATTGTCATGAAGTTGCACAGGCTTGGTTTAAATGAGTTTCTCCACACTCAATGAACTGCATCAAATGATAATCAGAGCTAATGCCTTCAGGCTCTTTCCTTGCCTAGTTTACTATCATCATAATTCAAATTATTAACAGTAAAGCATTTAAAAGTATGTTTGAACTGTCTTGTTTCTCAGATTCAAGGATGACTTGCATCTGTAACCTCTGCTACTGCCTCTGTGACCACATTTTTAGGCTAGATCTGTCTTGATATTACATCATTACAACTGCAGTCTGATTTGTCCCTTGTTTCCTTCACTGGTCATTGAGTAAACTGCCAGTTGGCTGGATGAGCTGCTTCCTTTTCTGTGTGATTTCCCCAAGAATGCTCAACTTTCAGACTAGTCCCTGGATAGGACATCTCTGGTCCCAGTCAAAAATAATGGCCCACCTGTGCTTGGCACCTGTAAATCCTTCCTTGGGGGTTGTAACCAGCCTGAATTTGATTTAACAAGGAATAGGCATTAGAGGCTCTTTGTCACAGCTTAAGTGCTGCTGGTAACTAAGTACCACACAGCTGCCCTGCCTGCTCACTCCCCTCCACCTCAGAAAGAAAAAGTGAACCTCATATATTGAGATGGGAACAATTTAATAATTGAAACAAAATATAGTAATAATGCCAAACAAGCTAAAATATAAAAATATTGATAATTCTAATAATGCACATAAAGTTCTATGGTATGAAACATCCCTTTGGCCAGGTCGGGTCATCTGTCCCAGCTGTGCTCCCTTCCAGTTTCTAGTGCAGTTCCTAATTAGCAGAGCATGGGACACTGAAAAGTCTTTGACTTAGGGTCAGCACCAGAATGTTATCAACATTATTCTCATACTGAATCCCAAACTCAGCACTCTAACAGCTACTAAGGAGAAAATGAACTGTCCCAGCAGTAACCAGGACACCCTCACCTTTCCTTACGTGACATGATGTCCAACTCACACCCTTCCCCTCTTCTTCACTGAGACTAGAGAAGGCTTCTCTGCCAGTCTTTGGTGTTTGCACCACCTCACAAACGACTGCCATCAAGTTACAATGCCTTTTTCTTTTGCAAGGTCATTCTGTACATGCTTCAGCCACCCACCTGTACTTCTATGTGGTTTATACACATTCACAGATGGAAACAAATCATCCTTCCATTGGTTCAGCTACTGTTTCCCAAGTTTCTCTGAAACTACTTTTCCTGTTTTTAATTGTTTTACCTCCAATTATGTTGTTACCTTATGTAGCTGGACAGAATAGTACAATGGAGATAAACTTCGATACTTGCAAAGGGATATAATTTCCCATATCTAATCAGTTCTTTACTGTTGGCATTTCATTTAGTGCATGAAGTGAAAATAAGTAACTTTTAAACTGCATATTGTCAGTATTTCTGCCACCATCATTACACAGTATGCTCATATATCTCAATAGAATATGGGAACACCACTTTAGACAGACTTTATACCATAATTTAAAAAGAAACACAATTATTACTATCTTTTTAATTTACAAGAAACAACTTTGTAACAATCTTAGCAATAGCTTTTTCAGATATGATCATTCTTGACCAAGAACCGATCAGAGTTATGACATATTTTTTGCTCTCATTTCTAAGATCAAGGATAAAAAGCCATTACTCTGCTTAGATGGATGGCATAATTTTCACACAGATTAGAGACTTTTGTTTAGTATGATTTTCAATCATTGCTTAAATTAGACCCACCTTTTCAGTGTTGTCAACTCCTATATTTAACAATTCTATTGAAGTTCCAGTAGATGAAATACAAATCTCTATTTATATGCACAATTTCCTGTTTTTTAAGGTATTAGAGAAAAAAACTGAACATAGGGAGCTACTGCAATCCAAAAACTCAAGAGGCAGAAAGAATAAGATTTTAACAGCTTCGAACTAACTTAATGACTTTTGATGGGACATGGGTTTTTGATGTTTATAACTATGGCTGCAGATACAGTAATTTCCCTGGTATCTATGGACAGTTTACTCTCTGTGGTTGCAGAGCTGTAATACTGGACAGACAGCCCATTCACGTGTGCAGCCTGCCCTGACCCCTCAACAATTTTGGGACTAGAAACACACTATTCCCCTATGGCTACTTAGCCTTTGGGATCCAATTAGCTTCAGCAGTCGGAGGAGTGTTTGTGGGAACCTGATCTAATAAACCACATATGGAGCCAACTCTTACCCTATTTAGTAAACTCTAGTATACAATGCAGGAAGAATTCTTCCTGGGATCAGCTGGTCCTCTTGAAATACAGCCAGTCCCTAAATTCCTAATGCTTTGGGCTTGGACAGGGCTTATCAGCTGGGCACATTACTACCCCAAATGCCTGGAAAAAGTTCAGCTTCAATGCAGTGCTTGTTCTAGTGAGTTCTCTTCATGCCTGGAGCCAGCTCAGGTCTAGCTGACGCAGAATGAAGGCATGACGCAAAGCTGGTTGTACATGGTGCCAGCCTTGTGTCTGCATTCGATGTAGGTTACCTGTGTCAGACAATATTCCATCCCCATCACTCCGGATAACCACAAGGTTTTGGCTGTCTTCATTATAGCTGCACAAATTAATTTGATATACTTATTTTAAGTGATTGATTTGAGGTTAAGTGCAAAAACCATAAGACTGAGTTTTTCAGGTTTGTTGTTTTTTTTTTTTTTAATATAATTCAGTGTCTCAGCTTGTGAGGCTATTACCTTTACATCATCAGAAGTCTGACAACTGGTTGGACATACTGTACCAAAACTTGGAGAGAATGCTGTACATAGCACATGTGACAATGACACTTTCCCCATATTGTTTCAGGCTTCTATTTTTGTTTCTTTCATCGCAGCACAACACAAGTTTCTTTCCCTCCCTGAGTCACATTACTTCAGAATATGGGAAGATTCCCCATTACATGTAGGTGTTAAGAGACAAAAACCAAAACAAAACACCAAAAAAACCTCCACAAACAAGCACAGGAAAACAAAACATACAAACCCAAAGAAAACATGCAATTCATGCTCAAAACACAGGTTCACAATTTTGAGCCCTTATCCACAGACCTCAGCACTCTTTCATGTACCCATGACTCCTTCTATTACAGGACACATGAACATCCTTGTAGACACATGTCCTCCTACTTTGGAAGAATTCCTGAGAAAAACAAACAGCAGCAGGAGGGTATATGTGAGCAAGTATTGAAGAGAAAAGAACAGAAGAGGGGTCAACACACGGAGAACCTCTTCACTGAGGCAGGCAGCCCTTACTGCACCATGCATTGGCAAGTAAGATAGCAAAAAAGGACCACAGGAAAGCCATCCTGGGAAATTTTCTAATATCCAGTCATGTAATTTAGGTTCCTCACAACTACAGTGAGTATCAACCCTTTTTTACATATCTCATAAATGTCATGTTAATGAAAAGTAAGTAATGACATGAATAACATGCATTTTGGGTTTTGTTTGCAAGGTTTAGTTCGTGAACTTTGTCTCGTGGGTCTTCTCCAGGATCTTGCTCTTCTTTTTTATTTAAATAAACAGAGCTACTTTTCCAGATATAGAGCACACAGCATCATCCCATACTAGAAAATGGACCACGCTAGCTATTGGCAATGTGGCAAGAGAACAACAGAAGATGGCCAGCCACAGCAAATTTAAGTTAAGAGTACCATGAAATGGTTCATTTGCTTCTTCTTTATAAATATTTTGCTACTTTTTTTTTTGGCAATTCAGGTTGGTGATTTCCACTAAGAGCTGGCTTTCAAGTGCAAAGAGTGTGTTTGCTAAACCACACAAATCAAAACATGTGCATCAAAAAGAAACTATAAAGAAAAATTAGATGGTAGCAAGACAAAATATGAGAGGATGAGTAATGACCAACTCTGAAACTAGAGTGTTAATCTCCTCATAGACAAAAAAAATGCTTGATGATGACAGGTTATTGTACTGTAAAATTATATCCCATCACTTGGATATTATGCCAACACACCACAGTGAGCACTAGCATCATTGTTTTGGTTTTAGTACAATCACTGTTAATTATCTCAGATTAATTAAATCTAAATCTAAGCATAAAAACTCAAAATACCCTCTTACATGTGCAACATAATTGTTCTACAACAAACATAAAAATATGTTGGCTTTATATTTTAAGCAGACACTGAAAAATATTAAAAAATAATTGCTCTCTGTATGTTTATGTGAATACATCAACAGTCTTCTTTCAATGAAACAACCTGTTCATAAAAGTTCTGTATCAGCCTCTCAGTCCACACACCATTTTTTATTTTCTAATCTGTCTCCTATGGCTCCACAGTGACTTAAACATTCAAATAACTTTACAGAGGAGCAGTCACACTTTTCTAGGTGAAGCTACAGACAGTACAGCTTATATCAGTGGGAGTGATGTATTTTAAATCATGGTTGTGAGAAAAATATACAGAAGGTTGGAGTCATAAGCTGATAGCTTCCACAGCATGTGCAACCAACTCATGGATACAAAAAGAATCATGTATTTCAGATAGCCTATAAGCCCAATGTCAGTATGTAAACAAGAAAATCAGTCAGCTGCCACTAAGCCAGTGGACTGATGATGACAAATGTGTTCCATTCATCATTTCATTAAAAAAGACTGACAGTGAGTTATACATGGGGGCTTTGAAGCTTCAACTAGAAATGCATGTGGTTAATCTGAATATAAAGTTTAATGTGAAAAATATGAGTGCTTTTAAATACATTATATAAACCTATACAGACAAAATCTTGCTTACTTTCTCATCCTTCTTTTTCCTTTTCCTTCCCCTACCTCTCCTTCACATTTCCTGTTTCCTCTCTCTACAAAAGCCAAAATATTAATGGCAGCAATTTATTCCGAGGTCATGTACATGTTTTGAAATGGAGGGTTTTGAAGGGAGAGACCCTTCCTGACTGCATGGACAGATGTAAGGGGTTTTTTAATATATTATTTTAATATATTTTTGGTATCAACTAACTAATAGGTTTTGAAATTGCAAATAAGCTCCTTGGAAAGCAGTGTCGAAACAACCAAGCCCAAAGACTTTCAGGTCTCTGGAACAGGGACTCTGTCCCCCAGGGAAATGCAATCACAATTATGGCTGACAGCAGGACAGGAAAGGAGGCAGCTATGCCACTGATGCCTCATGTAGTCAGGAAGGCACATATTATAAAAAATATAGATTATAGAAGGGATGGAGAAGACCCCTGCAGAGAATACCCTCTGCTAATGTATCCCTACAGCCAGACAAAAGGCTGCAATTTCATGACCCTTACTGTCTTTCTGCCACAACTGGGTCTTTTCTTGTCTCTCCTATCTCTTCCATATCTCACCTTTCTGTAAAAGAGATCTCATTAATTCCTTGTGAAAGAAAATCTGCACAAAACAAAGTGGTCTTCCCCACTTCTTAACCTTGTCTTTTCTTCCCCTTTCTTAAAAGGCCCTCTATCACCCTCCTCACACACACAGATGTCATCTGCTCTCTCAGCCTACTTCACAGACTCAGTGACAGCACCCTATATAGAAATCTCTGGCACAGCAATTCTCAGCCCTTCTCATCCTTCTCCACAAACACCTCCTTCATTAAGTGTTCTCAGACATTCTCATTTAAAATAGGAACCCTGACTCCACTAATTAACACCCCATTTCCCTTTCCTTTCCAAAGTCGGTTAACTATACTGTTCCAACAGCTGGAAAATACTCAGGATGAAACCAAAGGAACGACAAGCAATCTACATTCCTCTAGTACTCTGACAAAACCACTCTCAACAAACTCTAGTCTCCCTGGCCAGTGCTCAGAAACACTCTTCCATCTTCTTTCATGTACCTTGCACAAAAATTCTTGAATTCTTGACCTCTCTTGGCTTTGTAGCTGCAAATCCCACTGTGTCTTTGTTCCTAATGGCTATTCCTTTACATTCTTCTGAGGGTCTCACTCTGCAACATTTTTTTTGTTGCTTCGCTTATTTCCATCCATTCACTTCAGCAATACTGCAGCAACGATCTTCTCTCTAGGTTGTAACATTGATCATACAACTCCGTTTATTTGGTTCTCCTCTCTATTGCAACCTTGCCTTCGAAGCCTTGTTTCCAAGTATCATTATTACATTTACTCACTCTTAAGAGGTGTCCTGACTCTGACTGGACTCTCATATCAGCCTTCATCTCTCACTCAGTTTTCAAGCAAGTGTTTGAATATGCTTAGAAGGGCACATTGTAAATTCCTGCAAAACTAATGAAAGATTTCAGTACTTTCCTTCTGAATGACACATACCAAAAACAGACAACTCCTAACAGATCTTGGACAGCAATATTTTAACAACAGTGTGTGAAAAGTTTCCAATAAATACAACCATAGGTAGAGTGAAGTTCAGCACTTGTATTTGCATTAGATTCAAGAGACCTAATACAAAAGAAAGGTCCAAAGGGACTCTGCTGAAATCTACACATGCCTGAGATTGTGTTTAGTTTGCAGAGATCTACACCACCTTCAGTTTCCAGCTGTATTTACATACAGCAGCTGTATGTTACTACTAACCTAAAAGTTTATCTCAGCATTTACTATTTAAAGTAGCATGTAGTGTTACAGTGATATACAACATAAATCCCATAACCTGATCTCACACTTAAAATAATACACTTAGTATCACTACAGCTAAGCAAAAAGATCCTTTTTAAAAAAAAATATGGAAGTCATCAAGTACAATCTTGGATGGAGGAATTTTACTCTTTGTCAATCAAAGACAATTTATATCAGCTTTTAAAATTGCTCACATGCTACTGAGTTGTCCCAGCATCTCCTTAGAGGTTCCCAATGTGAAAAGGGCAGTATCAGCAATGCTATGTTCCAGTATTGCAAGTTACTGCCCCTAAAACACTTGTGAGTACAATCTAACCAGAAGCCCAGAACAGAGTGGATGACAGGAAAGAAGGGGTTAAACTTCAAGATTAAAGCCTTATGCTTCTATTTTTCCACTTGCACTTCCTCAAAATAAAACAGTATCCTAAACAGCTTCCACCTTACTCCATTTTTACCCAAAGTTAGCCAGGACAAAAACTTAATGAATTTTAAGCATTTACATAAAGTTAATGGGATACAGGGATACTGAAGTGTAAAAGGACTTAAGTCAGGCTTTGCTTACCTCCTCTTCTTGAACTGAGGCCCATTCCATTACACTCTGACTCAGCAGGCCTCCTTTAAAAAAATGTGTTATGACATCTAAGTTGGTGTAACGTATTGCACACTCTTAAAATCAAAAAAGACTGAGTGCAAGTACTATTGATGTCAACAGCCTGCAAGGAAACAGTGCAAGAGTTTCTGGTTGGCTCTGGACTCACTTTGGTTCATCTTGCAAGGTCTGTTCTTTCCAAAGAAAGCAGAACACAGAGCCTGCAATATGCTAATGGGAAACAACCTGTTGGAGAGATCAGAGACAGCATACTACAGAATGCTGTCAAGTCCTCCCAGGCAAAAACAGGACTAAGTAGGTTAGAACACAGTTTACAAAAGCTGCATAAAAAAAGGAATACAGGCTTTAAATACCAAACAGCAGCAAACCAAAAAAATCTAGACATGTTGCATAACTTGTGGTATAATAAGAAATCTTTTAAAAAGAAGCTCTTTCTCTAGGCAAGTGGCAAAGCTCCCAGAGGAAAAGGTGGCCATGTACCAAAGCACACTGGACCTACTAGGGCAACATAGCAGGGAGGCAGAGATGCTTCAGAACCCTGGTCCAGTTTATATCATTGGGACAGTGGGAAGATTTGTTTTGGTTTGGGGTTTTTTTGTTTGTTTTGTTTGTTTGTTTTTTCTCTAGAACTGAAATGAAAGGGTTGTAGATGAAGATTACTGCTGTGAAAGTAAGCTAGCTTGCTTCCCAACTAAATGGCTTAATTTATCTTAAATGCCACACTTAACATTAGAATGCTTTCAAAATTTTCAACTAACTGGTCTGGTGCCTGGTCTGTTAAGAGTCAACCAGCTCTTTGATTTCTGTGAGAGGTATATCCAACTTTCAGGATGGACACTGAAAATCCACTTTTCAAGAAAACTTTAACTCTTTTTCAAGCCAAAACTTGGTTAAATCAATAGCCTAATAATAAAACCCCCTCAACTTCATAAGCGAAAAAACAAAGCCATTCCCCCCCGCCCAAAAAAAAAACAAACAAAAAAACCAAACAAACCCAAAACAAACCCAAAACCAGTTCTACAAGTAAATTTGATGTTTTCTAATACAAAACCAAAAAAAAGAAAACCCTAACCAAACAAACCCAGAGAAGAGGGAAATTAACCAAAACATACTGTTGAGGATGCCATTGATAATTTTAAATGTAACTATCTACCACATGCATGCCACACTTCCATAGGGCTTTAATTTTCTTTTTCCTAAACTTAAAGTCAGAGCAGACAGTGGCAAGTGACAGAACATCCACGAGCTTGAATGGCCATAGGAAAGAGATCAGGTAAGAAGAAGCCTTCCATGGAGTTAAAAGAGTAACACAAAGAGTACTGCAAGAGAGAAATACTTGAGGGACAGACCTCAGAGTTCTCTCTGTGGTTCATTTAGGTGGTGAAGTGCAAAACAGCTTGGCATTGTGACTGAGTTCAGAGGATTTCCAAAAAGAAATGTTCTTTGTGATATGTCATTAAAAGAGAGAAAAGCAGTAGAGCTCTTAATGCTAAGGAAGATTTGCTTTTTATGCATATTCCACTTTAAATAAAAACAAAGAAAAACAAATGGGAAAGCATCATGCTTGGTATAGATACCTCTCTGAAAGTGAATCTGTTATAAACCACTAATATCTATCTCCATAGCATATCTGATGCATCTATAATTAATTCAAACATGAATTCTATCAGACTTACGAAATGTCAATAAATTGGGCCAAAATACAGCCTCCTGACACAAACTCTTCTATTGATTTTGAGATGTGAGCAAAAGATGCTTAAATGCAAGTATTTACAATATGTTTCTTATTACCAGTTATCAATTCAGTTACCTAAGTCTTTTGGATATGACTGATAACTTACTGTAAAAAAAAATGAAAAAAAAAAAAGAGTAGGACTAGAGAACAGATTCACTGAGGTAGAAAAAATTTGTTACGACTCTATTCCTGTTTTAAGGCCACTCTTTGGAGTTCAGGACCTTGGCTTCTATTCATCAAACTGCTTAAGAATTTATTTAATTCCAGTGGTTTCTGTAAGACTTGAGTATGTTTTTAGACATTTACTGAATAGGAATACAATTATTCACAGAAGCAATATAGCATATTACTCAAGGGAATGGTTGTGTCTCATGGGTCTCCTGGGTAAAGCACATACACACAGACAGAAAAAAAAATCAATTTCTATAGACACTAAAAATAGATAGCTTTTCTCAGAGAGATGCGTACCTTTTCTTCATATTCAAGCTTCTATTTGGGTTTACAGTTCATTGATGTTAACAAGGCTATTAATATAGAGCAATAATTTAATGCAATATTCTATTTTTAAATGTCTATTTTAGAGTAAACCTTTCCCATAGCATCTTCCAGTCTCCATTTTACATCTCTGTTTCTATGCTTTGCAATTGATAAAAATACTAGGATTTCCTTAGCTTTGCAGACAGTTTCCAAAACCAAAGCAGCAGCTGTGCTGCAAGTGAACCATGACATGTTTTCATTTTCTTTGCAATTTCTCAAAAGTCTTGACATCTCATTACAAAACGGAGCAAAGTCAGTCTTCCCATTAAAATTATGTCAGCATAAGTAGGGAAAATAACCAGAAATTCAGTTTCAATTGGAACACAAAAGTAGTTACTCTGCTACTGTATATCTTAGTTTACTTTCTCCTCTTTTATTTTACAAACTAAGATTTTTATAGTATAAATAAATTGGGTCCTTGTGGAACTATTCACAGCAGATCCTCACAGGACTATAAAGCTTGACTACAATGGCAGGTACCAACATTAACATGTTATTTTGCTCGGTGCAAGTATAAATCAGGAATAATAAAAAAGAATTCAAAGATAGGTCACACTAGTCCTGAGTGTTTCTGCTGATTGTTGTTTTTTTTTAAAAAAATGCATATTCCTAGCTCATGTGCAACTGGGACATTTCACAGAGCTAGAGAATGAAGTAACAAATATGAAACTCCATAAACGTTCTCTGGTATCTAACTACATAGAGAGAAAAAGTCAGAACTATTGCATGAGTTTAGAGCACGGCAAACAGTAAAGTTCTACAGAATGCTTTTTTTAGACCCATTATGAATTGTTTTACATAATTCCTCCTACTCAGCTTACAGAAGAAATGTAACTCTTTTTCAGAAACCCCTTAAACAACTCTTATTTCCAAAAACCGATTTAAATCTTTTATAAGCATAGCAAACCGTGCATCAAATACTAAAGTAACAGTCCAACCTGCGCTGGGAGTTCTCGAGAGCGCAAGCCTGACGTAGGAATCATCAAAGAAAGGGATACGTTTCATGGTAAGATGTGGCAATCCGTTATCCCGCCCTAAAACGCCGAAGCTCTTGGGCTGCATCCTGCCCTTCTTTGCGACCCCCCGAATCCAGCCCTCTGCTTCCTCCCTCAGCCTGCCCCGCTCCGGAGGCTGCTCCCATTGTCTGGGCGGACAGCGCTGCCCCGGCCGCGGCTACCCCGCGGGATGTCCCGCTCACCCCGCGGCTGGAAGGGCCGCGGCCGCCGCCGGTCCCCGCTCCCACAGCCCTTGCCCGCTGCCTCCCCGTCCTCCCCGCCATGACTGTGCAGGATTCCCGGCTCTGGGGCAATTCCCGCTCCGGTGGGAGCAGCGCCGAGCGGGCGGTCAGTCGGCGCTGCCGGCTGCGGGAGGCGGCCCCGGCGGCCCTCGCAGGCAGCGTGGGGAGCGGCGGCGCAGGGCAGGGTGGGCAGGGCAGGAGGGACAGGAGCAGGGCAGGGGCAGGAGAAGCAGGGCAGGGGCGGCGGGCGCAGTTGCCCAGGGTTACGGCGCGGCATTCCCAGCCGGGCGGGGGAGCGGGATCTCCGGGGGACACGCCCCCGCCCCGCCGCCCGCACACGATCCCCCCGGCGGGGCTCCCCCCTGCCCAGCTTTGTCCGTCCCCACCGGCTGCACCTGCCGCCTCCCGGCCCCTCTGCCGCCGCCCCGCACCTACCAGACAGAGCCGTAGGCGCCGGAGCCCACGGGGGTGAGGTTCTGGTAGNGGGAAGGGGAGGGGAAGGCGGAGGCCGAGGGGGTGGGGGCAGCGGCCGTGGCCGGGGAAGCCCGGGCTGGGGCGAGGGGCGGTCGGCGCACAGGCCCAGGAGCCCCGGGGCGGCACCGGGTGTTCTCCCGCGGGGCCACCCGCCGGGGTGCGGGGAGTGGCGAAGCGTCGATCACGCCCCGGAGCATCACAGCATCGCACCGCATCGGCCGCCCCTGCCCGAACGTGCGGGAAGGGCCCGCGCCGCAGCCTCTGCTGCCCTCGGTCACCCACCCCTTTCCCTGGCATCCGTCAGGCTTTCTAAAGCCTTGCTGACTCCGCTCTGACTTTGCCACGGCCACCTGAAGCTCCCCACTCCCCCAGACCTCGGGCTGCAGCGCCAGCGCCGGTGACCCCGTGGCGCGCTCTGTGCTCGGGCATCGCCCGCGGGGCCAGCGCGGCCACCGCGCACTGACGGAGCCACGGGCAGGGCTGGGATTTACTGGGAAACCTTTTGTGCCTAAAATTTCCCGTTACAGCATTGATTCCCACATGCAATCGTTCGAGTCTTCTCCCTTGTCATCAAGGAAGGCTCGACCCCACAGGATAACTGATAATCTTGAAAACTTTAACACTGCAAAACTCATGCACCAGTTAAAGTAAAAGGTTCTCTGACTTGTTTGCCACTTTTTTCTTTTCTCTGTAATGTGCCTTATGCAATATCTCAACGACCTCTCAAATCAATGTTACTGGTATACTTTTTTATGTATTATTTCCTTCCATAACTTCTTATGCTTCTTTGAATAACTCTAAATAACCTGAGCACAGCCTGCTTGCCTAAGTTTGGTGTGTTTGGATTGGTCCACATCTGTCTTTGAATTGGTGTGGAATGTAAATCCTTTCTTTTCAGAACACACATAGAAGTCCACTGTATTCCTGTGCCATGATTTGCAGTTCACTTTGACAATAGGTGCTGGGTTTGTGCTGGGACTAAGTATTGAGAACATGTATGCTTGAACATCTGTGAGCATGATGAGCCAGAAGACAAGTTTTATGGATGCTCCAAACACTGGGTGGTTCAAGTTCCAGCTCTGAAACTGCAGCCCATGTTGCATGATAAGACTTCCATACTAAGACTAATCAAGTGAACAGCACCAGCAAAGTGGCATTTGCTCGGTGCATTTCAAATTAAAAAACACATGAATGATGCTAGTGCAGCTATTTATATGCAGCCATCCGCTGAAAGTGTACTAAGTGCTCCTAAAGCCATAGCCTAGTTCTCACTTCTACCCTGTTCTAGTGCAGCAAACCTCTCTAGTCCTCTCAAGACAGCTCCTTGGTCCCATTTGAATTTCTGTGCTGAGAGTGCAATGCTTGAAGGAAGTGGCAAGTATGAAAAATCCAACAATATGTTAATTTATCATGCTTTTCTCAGCATCACCATTTTGACTTTTAAAAACTGAATAACAGTGCAGTCACTCCACACCATGCCAAGAAGAAATATTTCTGTCACTGCTGTGACAAAATGAAGCAAATAATTCTACTTGCTGACTTTTATTCTACTTGGTCTCTAGAGGTGTTTTGGTGTATTAGGTTATTTCTTTCTAACTGCAGCCATGATTTTTGAAAGTTGAGTCTGTCCCTATGTGCCCAAGCTTTTAATTGTGCAATTTCCACAGGAGTTAATCTTCTGTCTGGTTAACATTTACAGTTGCTCTCAATTTTCTACCTTCTGTCAGTTATTTGTATTACAATCATGACAGAGATGATGCTTGATATCCTTCTTTTATTGGACACTACATACATGCAGTATTCTACTGCATGTAATGAGGGAGATAATGAAAAACACCAAGGATGGAGGACAGAGTTACTAATTTCCATTATTCCTCATTCCCCTTTTTTTTTCAATTGGACTTGTTCCTGATGGGTCCCTTCTAACTCAGTGTATTTTATGATTTTACTTCCTTTTTTTTGTTTGATATATTGCTTGCACATCTTTGCTAACCTCCTCCTGGCTCATTTCAATTATCATTTATTCTCTCCAGTTCTGTTTTGATTTTCAGTTTAGGAACCACAAATTTAATACATAATGCAATTTAAAGGTTTCAACTTTCATACTAACAATAAACATGGAAACTCTAATAAAGAAAATGCCACCTTAGTACTGAAAACATAAAATTTCCTGGTTGAAAACATAATAAAATTTTTGTAAACCCAGGACTGATTTTAAAAAAGACTTTGGAAAACAGGAAAGATTGCAGATCAGAGTTCAGACTGTTCTCAATACAATTGTTGTAAATGTAGGGTACCTCTAACTAAAAATCTGCCAAATATCAGTGAGGTTTCAGGGTGAGCCCCCTTGATTCCATCATTATATCTGCTACAGAGTTAATTTTGAACTCAGAGATGGCCGTTAATAGATTTCACCATGTCCATTGGAAGTTAATTATGGTAAACTAAAAATGAGAATATTGTGAAGGTGCTTCCTGTGCCACTTTCTTTTGAAAAGAAAGTGTAATGAATATATAACATATTTTAAAAAGAAATATTTATATACATTTCTGTTAATAAAACATCGGGATAATTAGCTATGGTGCTGGTTTTACTTGCAAGTTCTTGTGAAATTCTGAAACTACATTCTACAAATATGTAATTATAACATAGGAAAGCTGTCACTGCTATAAGGACAGAAAAGACAAAGTACAGGCAGCAGGAAAGGCTTAATGAAGCCTTCTGTAAATAGCAAGTCAATCATTAGCTATACGTCATTTTCCATGACATTGTTTGAGAGAGACTATGTATCTGTTACTGAATCACATGACACTTGTTGCACATGCCTGTGAGAATGTATTTCTCTGCTATTAACACTCTTTACTACCAAATACCTATTTGGAAGCCTTCTGTAACATCCAGGTTGATTCAGGTGATCTGCTCCATCCTGAGACTCTTACGGTACAACTGTTAAAACTTAGGTATTTAAATTGGAGAAACTTTTTTGATCTTGTGAGAACATGAAGGATCTTGCATTGGAGAAAACTGTTAACATTTAGTTACTCTTTTTGAATCTCAAGTTTGATCATGAGAAGTCCAAGGCATTTCATACCTGTGATGAGGTGTGAAATCAGATGAGGAATCCTGCTATTGATTGAGCCCTTCTAAAACCTGCCTTATATCCTAATAATTACATGGTAAGAATATTTTTTTATTGTTTCTGAGAAGAGAGATTCTAATACCATTTGAGTTCAGAGTTGGGGCTTTGTTCTCTTCCATTCTTTCTACACAGAATTGGGATGGTCACTTGGTATCTCTGTACCAGTTTCCCACATTTATGAACTGAGACTAGGATTGTTTCCTTATTTTGAAGATAAATATATAAGATTGATACTACCTCAGATAGCAGTAGCACTTGTTCTAGTTGTGATTATTGTTTACAGACATTGATAACATTTCTCACATATTCCTTTCATACTGCTATGGATACAAGGTGGGAAATATTTTCTAATATCCTGTTAAATTAATGTAGTTCTGACAAAAAAATCAGTCTCCCTTACGTGAAATTACAGTGAAGTGTGTCTTGGCCCCCTGTAGTCTACCAGAACAGGGCTGGAACAACATATGGGCATTATTCTTAGGTCATGTTGCTATTAGATTTTCAATGTGATTGGGACTGCAAACACGCTAGCAATTGGTATCATAAGTTTCCAAAGTAAATTTAATAAAATACAATATCCTGCTCAGTCATGTCAACAACGGCTTCTCAGTTATATGTACACTCAGAACAAGGCCACCATCAGAAAAATAAAGAGAGATTTAACTTTTTAATAATTACTAATTAAGTAAACAAAGGTCCAGTTATGAGGGAAGGCTGAGATGGGCTATTAATACATAGTGTTATATTTTGCATTGTATTTTACTAGCAACCCATGTAATTATGTTGCCTGCTGTCTCACAACAAGTCCATGATGCTTCAATTTTATGCATAATATGGCATAACTCAAACACAGTCTAATATTGACATGTATAATCACTAGCTGTGGACAGCCTAGCACTGCTCCCATTCAAGTCAAAGGCAAATTGCATTATGTAAATGGGAGCAAGAACACATTGTTCCAAATGCATTAATTTGAGTTTATGTCCTGAATAAACATCGGTTGTAAATCTCTCCAATAAAAACAGATGCAGATGTAAAAGCCCACGTACACCAAGCTCTGTGCTTTTCTGATGCGTATATGAAATCACGCTCAAGGAAGACTGTTTAATTGACTATTTCACTGTCTCTTTGGCTCCAAAGAAAACACCATGGGATCTTTAAAATGGCTGTGCATTCCTACTAATTAATTCCTCTAATCACAATCCAAAAATATTTATGGCAATCTGGCTAAAATTGTGCTTATTTTGCGCACAAAGTCAATATGAAAAGAAGTTGTTACTTACAGGACTTCTGAATACTGTGGGGTTGTAGATGTGTACAGACTTGCACCTACACCTGTAGGGCTGCTCTGCTTGATTCCTGTGGGCTTTGAAGTAAGCACTAATAGGGTACTTTTAAAAATATGCAAATATTTGCAGTTAAGGGAGAACAATATGAAAACAATATCTGATTCAGCTTTAACTCTTTATGAACAGCTACAGGAAATTGTTACCAATGCAAAAACTTGTAAAAGCAGAACACACATCTCCAGTAAATTATCAGTCTAACTTAGTATGAAATGCATGTATTTGCATGCCTTCATTTGCCATCTGCTACTCATCTACAGAGTTTTGTACTTCAATCTGGTGCCGTTCATTTCCCATAAAGCAGTTACATTCAACCTTGTCTTACTGAGAATACTGTATTCCTCTTCATAGCTGTATTTTTCAGTCATTATTTGACATATTGTGAGGATACATCTCAGACTGTTTGAAAAAAATTGTTCAAATTTAGTTGTTCTATTGTGTCTGAATCTCTCCAACCTATCTGCAGGTTTTGTTTTTTTCTTTCCCACCAGCATGATTCCAGTGCACAGTGGGTTGTTCCACAAAGGTGTAAAGTGGAATTTCTACTTTAATAACATTTTCTTCCTCACTGATATTGTAATGTTACCTGCTTGGGTTTTTTTCCCTTAATACCCTGTTTTTGGAATCTGCTGAACAGACTTTTTGTTTTTCAAAATAAATGTGTCAGCAAGGCTTCAAATAATGGTTGCAATGTGACAGTAGTGTGACAAATTACACTGCAGATGTTGAGCAGTGTGTACAATAATGGATCTGATGGCGGCATGCCCTCTACTGGAGCTTCTACAGGGAAATGGCTGTTGTGTGGCTTGGCAGGCTGTTATTAGGCACATTTGGACTCACAACATACCTTGCTTGTTAAATATCTGTATCAAATTTTCTGTTGTTATTATTATGGAAGGATGGTAGGACAATAATGTGGTGTTGTTCAAATAATTCCATACGGCCATTTGGATAAAAACTGTGGTCTGCATGATCCACATTCTGTTCAGAAGCTGCCACCCATAAAGGAGGACAATTTTTCACAGTTTTGTCATAATTCAAGATGCCTTTGAAACATAATAACTCTTTCAGGCTATACAAACTGTGCATATACTGAAGTCTAATCGTAGTTCTCTTAATGAACCTACATAATATCTATACTGTAAAAGCATAGCTTTACTACTCCTTAGTTTTTCTTGTACTTATTGGAGTTATTCTGAACTGAGTTACATAAGCAGTGCCCACAACTTAAGCAGCCTTCATATGTATGTATTGCCCTCTTAAATAAAGTCATAAACATTTGTATGTAGAGTTGTGTTGACATATGACATACATCTACTAACATTTCAGAAATAAATACCAAGTGTTCCCTCAGTTTACCTGTTTTAGATTATTGTACTTGAATTACACAGTTAAATCAGTGAATAAAAGCAATGGCAGATATAACATGCTTTTGGGAAACAATTAATTGAGAGACTTGAACCTAAGGTTTTAAGTCCTTTAATGTCCTTTTTATAAACTGGAACGTAACAAAGGGAATATTCAATCACTCTGAGATCAGGGGCCTTGAAGAGGAGTGGGTTTATCAGAAGTTGCAACGAAGAAGTGAGACAGATCCTGACTGCCACTTTGATGAACAGTATGAGACTGGAGGTGACTTTCCAGACAGATCATTGAGTTACAGGTGTTACATTTACCATCACAAACTTACTATGTGCCAATTAATAAGTAGTTAATTTTCACTGGTCTTATCAGAAAATTTATACTAGTTTGTAAACTGCCAATATGTCTTTGTGCTTGTGCCAGTGCTGCTCTCTGGCCTTTTCTTGGCATTTCTGTTTCCTCCAGTGTTTTTTCTGGATGTCAAGTGTGTCTTTGGCAGCCTCCAGATTAAGTCCACTGAGCTCTTTATGTCTTCTGTGATAAGATAGTCTCATCTCTTCCCTCTATGTTTCTGAGGAGAAGGGCAAGCAAAAATTGTAACAGCTCCTTCTGTGGAGTTGAGTATTTTATAGAAAATACCATGTGATGGTTCTCTGTGGCCATTGGGGAGTTATGAAGTAGTCCTCTTTTCAGTGGAGTCTGTTGTTTAAGGCGAAATTAATTACTCCAAATTTCCTTGAGGTTTTACTCATCCTGTAGCAAAACACACAGACTGTCCTTTTTGCTGCTTACTGTTATCTTCTGCTTCTAATGATAAAATAATAAATAGGCTGAGATCTCTGTCATGGGTTTCTGTAGCTGAATTTTAGTAGAAAGTAGAAGTAGAATTTAGTAGAAGCTGCTAAAAGTTTCTCCTGTCCTGTTGAGTTAATTAAAATCATAGTTACACCTCTGTGATACATACTCAAGAATTGGAGTGTTTGTGCAGTTGGAAATTCCAGCATTGAGATAACAACGCAGACAGAGAGAGGGACCAAGGTCAGAAGAAGAGCAGGAGGAGGCGAAGGAAGAACCTTATGCTGGAACAGGGTGGGGCGGGGGAAGGACTGAAAGCTATTTCCTCCCCCCCTGCTCAAGCCCGTGGAGATCTTTTGGGGTTTGGAGACCCCCTGCAGCCCCTGGAGGAGCAGGTGGATGCCTGAAGGAGCTGTTGCCCTGTGGGAGACCCAGGATGGAGCGAGATCCTGGAAGAGACTTGCAGCCATGACTCCTGGAGAAGGAGACGCACCTGGGACAGGTTTTTTTGCCGGTAGGAGTGTTGCCCAGGGGGTGGACTCATGATGGAGAAGTTTGAGGACTGTCTCCCATGGGAGGGACCCCACAGGAGCAGGGGAAAGATTAAGAGCTTCGGCCCCCCTGCAGACCGTGGGGGAGCACGTTGTCCCAGCTGCAGCCTACGGAGACCATCGGGGTGCAGAGACCCGACTGCACCCCGTGGAGTGACCCACAGGACGAGACCAATGCCAGCAGCACGACCACCACCTGCGAAACTCTCGTTCCCTGCTCTCTTGAACTGCTGGAGGGAGGGAGGAGTGGGAGGAGTGTTCTTAAGACTGATTTATTTCTTACTTTTTAGTTTTAGTGCTTCTAGTTTTAGTTCTTGTTAGTAATAAATTTAAGTATTTAGCTACTCTGAGTTTGTTTTGCCATTATCTCTCAGCTGTTTTTTGCCTTTTTTTTTCCTCTTCCTTTTTTCCCTTTCCCTTTGGGAAAGGAGGGGGGAGGAGCCTGGGGGTTTGGGTGGACACTGGGTGAAAACCACCACAGTCTCTTATTGACTCTTGGGCATGAATGGCATAACACTGGGCTTTCAAAACCAAAGGTCATGCCCATTGCCTTATTTGTGTGAACACTTAAATGACAGGACAGTGACCTGTGGCAAAACCTTTTGCATTCCCAGAGTGCACTTGGGGGCTCCCTCAAGGTGAGCATAATTAAGGTTGGCAGAGGTAAGAGACCTACAAGCAAAGGCAAGAGCCATTTCTATAAGAATTTTTAATGCATACAAAGTTGCTGTTTCTGTCACACTAAGGGGAACCAATGCAATATATCTTTACTGGCAAAGGCAGCACATTTGTTCTAAACACCAGCATGTTTTACAGCAAAATGCCTTGGTAAGCTAATGTTTCTTAACACTACTTATCGTCTTCAGTCTCCATTTCATGTAGGATTAGACTGAGTATATCTTAAGGAAATTCTTATCACCAGTTAATAAGGCAAATATATCCTTAATTGCAGATTATAGATAATGATTTTTGTGCTATGCTACTGGTGTTCTTGAAATCATTACAGGGATGGGTGTGAGCCCAGCTTTTAATACTGCCACAGTAACAGGTTCTGCCTTATCCCAGTTAGCTGCCTTTGGACATCTAGTGGTCTGCCTTTCTTTTGCAGTAGTGTGAAACAGTGGATGAATTTTTAAGAAGCCTTTTCTTCAAATATATGTTTTTTTTCATCTGTTTCAGCTTATTCCAGTTTTCTCCTGAAGGACATCAGCCAACTGCCTTGTCCAGCAGTTTCATCAATTTTCACTCTGGGATAGAGCCTAATATTTCCTTTGAAACGTTGGATTGGTTGTAAGCCTGACCACTGAAACCAATTCTTTCTGCCAGTCTTTATCCCTCTATTTCTTAACATAGAGGTTTAGCAAATATTGTATCTGTTTTAGGTAATTCTTCTTCTAGAAGCTCTGTAGACTGCTTTTCCCTGTTGGGTGTTTAGAAGCACCAGGTTTTCTGTAATTTTTCTTCTTTTACTGGTTTTCACAACTTTTCCTGCTTTACAATATAGATGCAGCAAACCTTGAACCAAGCTTCATTTGAAAGTAGGTTGTGTTATGTATTGTAAAATTTAAGTTCTTTACTGTCTCATGAACCTAATGGATGCCTTTGCAGAGTGTCAGTTTACTCCTTCTGCCTGATCTGTATCTTGTTTTCCTGTGTGATGCTGTTGCACTTACCTGGCAGCTTTACCAGGTCTCTCTCCCATGACTCACCAATTATTAATGTATTTTTGCGATCCAAATCAATGGCTGGAGTTGCCTTAGTTTATGTATCCTACACTACATATATTTTGAAACGAGGATTAGCAACATTTCAAAGGCCTGTGCTAGACTGTGTTTTCCTTCAATGTAAAGAGGCTGTTACCAGGAGCCCAGTGCACTGGTAATGCTTTGTCTTTATATAAATAGAGTCTGCTGAGTTTTGAACCCAGTGAGATCTCAGTGCCTATGAATGTCAGTGATATCTCCCTTGAGATATGCCATGATGCTCAGTCTTGTTCTATATCATTTGTGCTGTGTGCCATTCAAAAGAGCTCATGTTATTTGTGCTGCAGCTTCTGCCCCTTGCTTTGATGTGATGAATTACTAAACTCATAATGCCCCATCAAACTCTTAATTCAGCTGTATACTGGAAAAATAAGGTACTTTCTATTTGATTCTGCTGTGGCAGCAGAAGAGCTTGGCAATCACTGGTAGCTTTGTGGACAGGTGATCCTGAAAAGTCATTCAATCTCAGCACTCTTTTGTGTGCTGAGTTACAGAAATTGCTAGCTATAGAGCAGCTCCTTTAATCTCAGAAAATCAATAGATTATGTCATTAGCTATTAGAACTTCACGCACTACTTATGGAGGCGGAGCAGTAGTTTTTTTGGAAGCATCCAGCCTTTTGAAACCTTTTTAGCTTCTAGATAAGTGGTTTTCTCACATTGCAACAGCTGCAATGTGATGAGGTCTTTTTAGTTTTATTCAGCAGGCTTCTCTTTTTTCCTCATTTCCAGTTGAGGATTCCCATCTCATTTCAACTGGCGGGACTCTCACTCCACAAATAATAACCATTTCTTAAGACTGGATACCATCAAGGCATTCATACTGCACAGCTTTTCAACAGTTGTGATCCTTGTAGCAATATTTGATGACAGTGGGATCCTGGATTCAACCTGTGAGATTCCTTCCCAGAACTGTGACATTCCTATTACAAGTTGCACAAACTAAAGATCAAACGGCAAAGAGGAGGAAAAGCTAAATCATGACATAAAGTCATGAAACAGCACAAGAAGTTCTTCATGAATCTCAATCCCACTGTCCAGTGACTCATTATCCCTCAGATTTGTACTGCACCACAAAACTTAATTACATCACAGCACGGATCTTCACAGCTATGTAAAAACTTGTGCAGACCAGAAAACATCTTTATTAAAAATTGAAGATGAGAAGGATGGATTCTTCTTCAAAAGCACACTATTTTCAGTTATTTCCTTCTATGGTCATGCATGCATAGTTATCAGCAGTACTGCTGTAATTGAGAGAACTTTCCCTAATTATTTATTTCCTTGATATTCATCCCAGTAGTGTGAACATTTCCTTTCATTGTTTCCTTTCTTTCTTTCCTGTTTCTTAAACCAAAACAAGACTTGAAGATGTTTCCCACAGTCCCCCATGGCAGAGAAGATTAAAAGAAACTGAGGGCAGCTGGTTTGGCTTGCATTGGCCTCCGCTGCTGTGCTAATCATCCATTCTCCCTCATTAGCTTACCTAGAATGCAGAGGTTTGACCCGCTGGATTCTGTATAATCTTCTTCCCTTGTGTCTGCTTTTCACTGCTGTTAGATCCAGCCTGTATAGCTGTAGGGATCTGCCCAGCAGAGAATTTCCTGTCTGTAGTGCAAGCTGTGGATAGAACGTATGTGTGAATAGCCTGGAAGGTTCACTGTTAAGAGGGTATGAGGAACAAAATTACTGAGATTGGGCTCAGTGTCCTGCTTTCCATTCATGAGTTCTGCAGTAATCATAACTCAATCTGAACTACATAACAGTTAAGCAATATTTGTTCAACAGGCAAACAGAAATAACAACAATAACAAAAGCTTAACCAAGGTCTGCATTTGCTTTCTGAGGTAAAAATTGATAAAAGTGTAGCTTAGACAGAAATATCAATTTCATTAAGACTTTTGTTAAAGGTGATGGCCCTTTGCTAAAGGAATATGACAGGTGATGCTCTAAGAGGAAATGGCCACAGATGCGAATGCTTACACTGTAAATGTTGTAGCTTTCCCTCTTTATTTAATGAAATAACTGTAATCACAGAGAGGAGAGCAGATAAATGTTTTACACACATGGCAGGCTTCAGCAGTCAAACAAACAATTCTCCCAACACAATAACACAATCTTTCCAGCTCTAGGCCTTTGCCACAAAGCTAATGGCTCTACTGTTCCGGAAAGCGATCACATGCCCAATGCCCCTCCCTGCAGGTGCTGCTTTCCTGGGAAATCCAACCACAAACACTGTATTTTTGCACTTCCTTGTACAGAAGTAAGTTGCAATGCTGCAATCAGGAAATGCTGTGACCAGAAGTTATCATGGTGAATTTTTGAAAGTAATGCAAAGGCACAAGGGCAATAGCTTTCCATGGTTTTAAAGTATTTTCACAGGGGCTGCTAAATTCCCAGAAACAGTGACTAGTAACTGAAGAGAAATGATAGGTTATTGCTTTCTTCCCTTCCACTCCCTCTTTTTTTCCTAGTGAAGCAAGAAGGGAAATTAAAGATAAATCTGTTTTTATGAAACAGAAATAATTTTTTTTTTATTATTATAAATGAATCTTGGGAAAAAAAGAGCAGATGAAAGCACTGTTTTCTCTTTTTGGCGGGTGACTTGGCAAAGTATGGGACAGGTGGATTCAGGAGGCAAAGTACTCTGTACCCCAGCAAGTGCTTAGTGATCTGTTAACATAGCAGCTGTCTCAGTCTCAGTCATAATGAAAAGGCAATTATTACAGCCTCAGTTATCACTATAGATAAGCAGATTGCCTCCAGCACCGCTTGAATCCTGACTCTTTTGCTCTTGTTTACCAGAAGCCACACACTGCCCCAGGCAATTCATATAGCAAGCAGACACAACCAGTACAGCCAGAGAGAGGAAAGGTGTTCACCAACCTCAGCAGTTGCTCAGACCTTAAGAAATGTGATTTCAGTTCTTGTGGTCCCACAAACATCCTACAAGACTATACAAATTATTTAGTGTAGTTCAGGTACTTAAAGCGACCTCTTTTTTGAATGCCTAAAACCTTTATACGCTTGTCCTCTGAAGAAGAATGCATTATGAATTGCTACATACCAAAGTTGCACAGGAATTAAGGATCTGGCAAGTGTTAAAGGAAAAGTCATTCCTTTCTTCTAACACTTAGAGAAACAAACACTTTCCTATACAAGACTTCAGTGTTTGGAGAACTCACATAGGAGTGAGAAGCATGATTTCAATGCTTCCTTCAAATTTGCTGCCTTGAACCCTAGATTTCTGCTCACTGCCTAAGACTGTCCCAGACCCCAGGTTCCAGTGTCTAGTGGAGGAGAAAGGGAAGTACAAATGGAATAGCATGGGACAGGAAAAAGAAAGTATTCCTCCTGCAAAACATGTAGAGTTTTGTACTGATAGAATTTAAAGATCAAAGAAACTGGAGGACAAGTAAGCTGCTCCTCAGTTACAGCATACCTGGATTTCAGCTGTTGCCTTAAGTCTTCTAGGACAATGTAAAATAATGTTATCTTTTTCTTAGCAAATACTTGGTTCTTGTTTGCAAAATGGAGTTGCTTCAAACAAAGGAAATAAGAACACTGCTGCACCCACATAACCCAAGACTTAAGGTCCTCATGCATGGGAGAAGGACAAGGCAAAGACAGGAAAAGAGAACTTTGATTCTGCATGAGCACAGTGAGGCACAGAATCCAGCCACTCATTTACTGAGTATCATAACTGTCTAAAGCATATATTCCAGAGATGTTGCTCAGTGGATACACTTGATGAAAGCATAATTTTTAGTCCCCAGTCAGCTCAAGCATGAGAGGTGTGAGTTGCCAGGCCTCGAGAGATCAAGGCTGTTCCACTTATTTTCAAAAGTAGAACTGTAGGCAAGGGAACTTCACTATTAAAAAACCCTGATAACTGTGGACTCAGGCACTAGGAATACAAGCCAGAGTTTTGAAGTTCATGGTGTCAGACTTCTGCATCTAATTGCTCTCTACAAACTGAACCCAAAATCTGACCTTCTGAATTTGACCCTCCATAATTATTTTCATCTTCTTCTTATACAACAATAATAATTTATACATGTTCCCAGCCATTTTGGATTAAGTATGAGAATCATGTTGATAACACATTGATGTATTGGCTGTTGCTGAGTAGTACTGATGATAAATTAAGGACTTTTCAGTGTCTCATGCTCTGCCAGTGAGGAGCTGCACTAGAAGCTGGAAGGGAGCATGGTCAGGATAGGTGACCCAACCTGGTCAAAGGGATGTTCCATACCATGGAATGTCATTCCCAGTGTATAAACTGGGGGGAGTTGGCACTGAGGGACCAGTTGCTGCTGGGGATGGGCTGGGCTTTGGTCAGCAGGTGATGAGCAACTGTATAGTGCATAACTTGTTTCTCTTGGATTCTATTGCTCTCTATCCCTCTCTTTATCATTACAATAATTATTATTTCTACAATATTAATTACTAGCATCATAATTACTATTATTAGTGTATTACTGTACTTGTTGCTATTATAATTCGTTTCAATTAATAAATTGTTCTTATCTCAACCCAAGAGGTTTACTTATTCTTTCTGATTCTCCTCCCCACTTGAGCTGTGTGGTACTGATTTGCTGGTTGGTGTTAAACCACAACACCAGTGAAGGGAACATATGACTGGAGGATATGCAAGCAAACAAAATTTATTCTGGATGACAGTAACAGTTGTGCATCTGTGGATGCAGTGAATTACTGAGAACATAAGATAATAACTATGGGGATGGGAGCATCAGCACAGGCCAAAACTCAGAAAAGAGGCCTAAAGAGACCTTATTTTCTTCCAGTGCAAGAGAGGACACCCACTAATATGAGCACGTAAAGCTGAGAAATGAGCCCTACTCCTGTATCAGCTCATACCTAGGGGCATTCTCACCCACTTTATGCTATGTAAAGGGACACAACCTTCACCCCATGCCATGTATGTCCTCCTGATGTTGAGTCAGTCCTGTACAGTGATGTAGCCTGGCTTCAGTTCCACGGTCTGGAAAAGTTCCATGTTCTTGCTGTCATGGAATGGAAGAATAAGATAGGCTTCTAGGGAGCTACCAAACCTAGAGTGTAGCTCTATATCAGTTTTTATTGCCTTGGTATATCTGGTTATGCCTGATTTGGTTGTAGGCATGTATTGAGAACAGCAATCTTAAAGCACCACAGCTTCTGTTACTACTCCATGATACAATCACACCTCCAGTGTGTTGTGTGAGCTCATCTGGAGGGGTGTATCTGTGCTGCACACTGTGTAGGGAGTAAAAGCAGATTAGCCAACACTACACAAAAGGTGGGGCTAGCTATCAGATGTGGAACTCCATGCTACTGGGGCTTGTTCAGAAGAAGCCCAGGTATTCACAGGTGACAGAATTATGCTGAGCAGACACTTGAGTACAGGAATGGGTAGTATTTTTCAAGAAAATATACCTGGCAGAAGTTGCAAACAAAAATAATTTTCTAGTCAGTCAGAAGTGATGCCATTGACTCCCTGTGCCTTGATGATATTTAAAATATTGCTGACTGCTGCTGTGCTGGTACAAGTAATGCAAATCCATGCACTTTCTGACAGTGAAAAACACAGGAAAACAAAGGCTCCAGGGCCAAACAGTCTATCGTGGCAGGAAATGTTTTCAAAACAGAAAGTGATTGGGTCATGCATAAGCTTTGCCATAGCATTTATTCTAGCAGCTGAGTAGTCTGTCAGGAGAGTTGGGTCAGTTCATCTCCCTTGACCTAGAATACTTCTTTCTGCCATTAATTGGCTGCTTTGATTTGCTGGGGTTTGTCCCTAGGTTTTGCTTACCTTTTTTATTTTTTAAAGAAAAGGAAAATACATGGCAGAAGAGCACACAGGGATCTGTGGTCTGAAAACTTCTCCACTGATTTTGTCTGATTTTTCAGTAATCTTGGCACACATCATATGAATGGGCTAGGAGATAAACCTCATCCAGTTGCAGGTCAGTATTATTACACCAATTCATCCAGTTTTGCATTGACTTTCAATACACAGGAAATTTTATAACAAACAAAAATCTCATGGGAGGTAGGGGTGCATCAATGCATGAAATCCAACATCTGTATCAGTTTTAGGGACTTTCCCTTTTGAAGCCTAAATCACAGAAATGAGAACATTACTGAGTTAACAAGAACATGTCTCTCAATTTGAGCCGCCCACCATAGGTCTTTAAACAAAACATAACAAGTGATAGGAACATGCCTGATACATTCACAGCCAAGACTAATTTTATGGTACAGTATGTTATACTTGATTAAACAAAATGTTTTGGTACTCACATTTGACAAACTTCGGAATAAAGCAATTGCATTAAGCTACAGGACTTATATAAATTTATTTTTTATAAAAATAAAAAAATAAAAAAAAGTCCTGAGCCAGGACTCTATAAATTTATTATTTTTTTTCCCAAGGCTGAGTGTTTTTTGTTTTTGTTTTTCTCCTCTTCTTTCACTTCTTTGTCTCTCTCTGGCAAGAAGCAGCTCATGCCATCATTATAATAGCTGAATGTACATGACATGTCCAGGCTGAACCTGCAATGGGATACAGCAAATAAGGAAGGCTTCACTGGAGGATTGCAAGGACTGTGCTCTTCCTCAATGAAGAGCTGAAGAGTGACTGGACTGTTTTTGCTGTGTACCACAGGTGCTTTGAGCATGTGTAGGGAGCACTGAAATAACTGAGAGACTCTGAAGTGGATTACCCAGGTTCAGGTAAGCTCACTAGCCTGGCTTCAGTGGGAAGCAGGGTCAGAGTGAGCAGGAGGAAGTGGAATAAGCATGGGTAAGAAGTCAGTAGGTGTGTCTTGAAATGACACACCTTGATATTCTACATATGACTGGCTGAAGTGAGTATGATCCTATGAGCATGATCATCAGCTGAAAAACCAGCTGTTACAGGAATTCTGCCATTAAATAACTGCTGCTGAGTTCAGCTTCCCAGGAGAGGGGTGAAGTTTGATCGGCACAAGCAAGGATCAAGACTTTCATTGGATTGTGTCACAAATGTTCTCACATGTTTTAGAAGTTCTTAATTTTTTAAGAACTTCATCCTGAAGTACATAAATAGTTGAAAAAGTACTGGATGAGTTAGAGCTGCTTATAAATCTTTGGACTATGTCACACGCTAATGACTGTATATCTTGATCAAACTGTGAGAAAGGCAGAAAGATCAAAGCAAGCAGGAAACTTCCAGTGTGGCTGGACTGGTAGAAAGATCTGCTTATTGTTATGTTTGTATAATCACTCATGTCATGGCTGTCAGACAACAACTGATACTTATGTCATTCTGAACACTGCAGCTCACCAGCAGCAGCTTGGGTGCTGTAGTTTCGAAAGAACATGCACCAGTATTAAAAGGCAGTTAATTGCATGTGAGAACCAAGCCTCTGCTCTTCATACTGCTCCTCAAATATATTGTTTAGTGTTCTTCCTGCCAGATATTAGCCAAGATAAGTTTTCTTTTAACTAATGTCTTCCATAGGCCTTATTTATTACTTTAGGCTTTTACTTCCTAGAAGTTGTTCAAAACTACCTTTCCTTTGTATCTTTAAAAAACATCATGATTTGTGTTTTAATTCTTCTGTAAATGTTAACTTCTGATGCACTGAGATCAGTGCATTAAAAAGACAGACATTTTATCAAAAAGTTTGCAGCATGTTGAAAAGAAGAAACTTTGTCTCCTTTCTGAGATGGTGAATACAAGGTAAGAGTTAAACTTCCCACTGAGTTGTTTTTATTGCTGAAATTATACTTAAAGTCCCTGAATAATAATTTTGGACTTCAAGCAATGCATAGAAAATTAAGCATTTAAGAGTAATCTTGCTTTTGAAACAGATATTCACTCAGCATGAGCAACCTATGAAGTTTGCGTAGGCAATACGAGTAGTAATTCAGACATACGATAGAAGACCTCAGAAGAAGAATTCTCTTGCATCACTTAACTTGAATAACTTTTTACTTCAACCTGGCATGTTCTTGTGTATCTAAAATCCATGCTGAGGTCTCACACCTTCTCAGCTGCACTGTGTCATTATTAAAGTTCATCACAATTATGCTGCACCTTGGCCTTGTCTTTCTGGTGCAAGTATTGTGAAAAGGGTAATCAATGCCCAAGAAAAAAACTCTGGAGGAAAGATGATGATCATCCTTTCAGTAGCTTTTTTTATTTTCCCTTCCTCCCTTCACTCCCAGTAAAGATTCATCAGCAGTTGTTACAAATCCCTATTGCTGGAGGCCATTGAGAGCCTGGACATAGTATTCAGCCTGTTGCCCAGCACTGAATTAGTATCTGTGCAAGTTTGACTTTGTTTTCAGTGCTGCTAGAGGTGAAAGGGACATGTAGAACATAAAACAGAATGAAAAGTGGATAACCTCTCCATTACTATGCTTAGTGTTTAGCATTTGAAATCAAGACTTAATGTTGAATTCTGTCATCAATTATGCACGCAAAGATTCCTCTCACTTAAGCAGTGTTAATTCAATTACCTTTGATAATATCAAAGGCCAGTGGTCAACAACTTGTGACACAGGAGTCTATTTTGAATGCCCATAGGGCAGTCTGGAGCAGTGTTGGGAAATTCTGCAATTTGAAAATTCATCTATGAAAGGCAATAATTCCTAGTTTCTGAATCCAGTGAAATCATTCAAATTTAGAGGACACAGGCAGTCTCTGCCCTTCAGAAGCAAGGTACTGCCAATTTGTTGATTGGTATGATCTTTCCCATCTGTGAGACAGCATCCCTCTGCTTCCACTTATCATCTTCTTCTCTGGTAAGAGATGCCCTTAACCTCTAAATTGAGAAAGAAAATACAGCTTGGCATGTACTCTTGAAAAAGCTGCTTCTCCAGCTTTAGAGTTCAATCGTCTTTGAGGATGATCCATTTATTTGGACTCAAACATAGTTTTTAATTGAAGCTGTTAAAGCTCCAGACTGAAAGTGCTTTTAAAATTTGGTATATCTCTTATGAATCACATCATATCCTGAGTTCTCTATTGTATCAAGTTGCCTTTTTACAGCTCTAGGCAAAAAAAACTTATAAGCAAAGCATTTTTAAAAGATTGAATGAAAGAAAGGAAACACAAAGAGATTTGTCTGGCTCACAGCCAGGTCAGGGTTGCTATCTGAAGAATATTCTGAAATATAAATCACAAAATCTGGAGACTTGCCGTGTCATCAGTTATTTTTAGCAGAGTGAAGAAGAACTAAGTCAGTTTTAAGAAACATGTAAAATGAAGATGCAGCCTTAAAATTAACTTCACTTTAGCTTTCTTCCTTGAACTATTAAATGCTGTGATTTGCATTTTACATATGCCTTGTAGATGTCTGCTCTTCTGTACACAAATTCAAAATACACTATGTTTTTCTATAATAGAAGCAGTAAGATTGAATAAACAACTATGTAGCTAAACTGCAATATGAAAAATAAGATAATAATTTGGGAAAAAAATACAACTCTACGTATTTTTAAAGGCCTTGCATTTCTATACATCAAGTGTAAGCTTGCCTGATACTTTTTGAAAATTTTGAGGGTGATATCCAAAGACCTACTCATTCAACCTACACCTTACTAGGCTGTTACACAAAAAATGTTTCTGGACTCTGACTCTCATTCAGAAGATGTCTATTATTTTCAGGTGCTATAGTTCTTAATCTTGTATGTACTTTAGACTTTAATTGATCTCAAGCTGTGATTACTTTCATGAAGATACTGTTATGCTTGTGTGAACACTCATAAGTACATGAACTAGCATTCTAGAAGTCAATTTTGCTGTGAGACACACAGTCAAACCTACTGATGTGGGAGGCAAATAGCAATGGCAGTAGAGGCCACATAGTCATGCTGGTTCTTGGTAAGAGGGGAATGTCAGTCTGTTAACTGGTTCTAGAGCTGTAATCCACAACTTCCCTTGCTTCATTCCACTGTAGCAAATATAATGTTAAATAGTTATTCCCAATTTATATTAAATTTTTGTAGTCAGTTTGCTGACCACAAAAATCCCCGCTGCTACACAGTCCCAATCTGGTTGCAAACTGACTTGCTTCTGACAAGTCATGCCACAATTGTCACCTTTCATCAAAATAGAATCTTCTCCTTTAAAACAAAGTAAATGAAAACTGATGAAATACCAAAATTCATCATGGGCAAAAGATCTGTTCTATAAAAGCAAAGAAATACTTCCAACAGAGACTCCTGATTGCTGAATCACACACCTGTGGCTGAGTGTGGTCACCATGTCAGTGGAAGGACTGGGCAGTTGCTCCTGCACTCAGGACTGAATGCATTTGTTAGTGAGTACTAGAGGGAAAGAGGAGGGAGTGGGACAGAGTTGTACAGTGTTCTCAATTCTTTGGAAATTGAAACTAATTACAACTGTAGAACTCAACAAATGTGTTCCAGTATTTGTGCAGGTGATTGACAGGCTCTACTGGCACATGGAGGGCCGTATCTTCCTCTCTTTTCCTCATGCAAACTGAGAATAAGTCAACTGCAATTCATGTTGGTAAGACAGAGAAGAGCCAAATCTCAGGTTTGGTTTTCTCTTACTTTTGAATTAAGCTTTTCTAGCAAGTTATCACTTGCATACAATGCAAGATGTCCCCTTGCAGAAACCTTAAGTGCTGTTGGCAGAAATGTTCCAGTTATATTAAGCTGCTAAAAGAAACTGCCATTTTAATGTAGAAGGAGGGTTACTTTCAGTGATAGCTGCAGTAGAAATAGCTTCTTCCTGCAGAAATGGAACAGCTGGGGGAGAAGAATTCAGCAACTGTACACAGTGCAAATGATGATAAAATAGAACTGCATAGGAAGAATAAGGAACAGATCAGCAAACAGGGAGATGAAGACCTAGAAAACAGAGTATAAGTAACAGTGTTAAAGAAAATTACTTCTTGTGCAAGAGTAATGAAAATGCTAGACTACCTCTCTGACAATACTTTACTGTGCCAAGAAGTAGTGATCATGGTGGGAAATGATGACTGAGAAACTGGATAGTGAAGAGTGCTAACTTAAAATGCAGCCCACCTCATTAAAAAGTCTGAAAGCTCAAAAAGAAGCTCTTTTTAAAGATTAAATTGTAGATTCACAGGATGAAGGAGCTATGTATGAGGAAGAGTTCAGAAGAAGTGAAAAAAAAAAAAAGTTAACATCCAAAGCATATCTTATGGTTCTAAAAGCAGTTCTTCAGTCTGAAAGCATGAGAAACCTCAGAGAAATCAGTGAAAGACTTCCAGTGCTAAACATGAGGTTGCTGCAATTTGCAGTGAACAACCATATGTGTATAACAAAAAGAAGGTCAAGCTGAAAGAAATAAAGAAGGAAAAAATTACTGAAAGGACAAAAGGAAAAAACATCTCTTCAAATTGATGCAAGAAAAGATGCATGAAAAAAAAGCTTGTCAGAGGGGAAAGGGATTGAAGAGCATGATGGAAAAACTTGACAGTTCAGATATAGAGCTGGTAATGAGGCAGTTTCTGGGTGTCTTTACCCTGTTCCAGGGATGTGGGGAGGTCAAACCCCATTCAGATTAGTCAAGGATCAAAGACTCCTGAAAGCTTCATAAAGCCAATTTTTCTTTCTAACATGATTTGGGATGTCTCTGAGCTAGTTCTGTGTCTGTAAATGGAATTCAAGAAAGAGAAATGGAATGAAAAGACTGAGAATCAGGAAGAGGATTAACAGGGGAAATAGAGTTATTTTTAGCCTTTTGGTTTTTTTCCCCCCAGTACAGTGTCAGAGTGAGGAAATGTAATTAATATTGATCCTTTGTGATTCAGAAACTGCCTGTAGCAGCTTCTCTGAATCTATATGTCACTTGCACAGCTGCCATTGGCTTTCCAGGAGCACAGAGCACCACTGAGCACCACAAACTATGCAGAGAAGAAAGGGTACCACTGGGCATTACTGTGATGAAGAAGCTAAATAGAGGCAATGGTTTTAGTAAGTGCATGCAAATAGTTGCAATGCTCAAATGATCGGGAGTTGGGGAAGACAGTTGTTAAGTTGGTGCTACAGTCACTTACACATACGGCCACATCTGGAGCACTGTTGTGGACAGGATGTATCATAACTACTCCAAGTTGTGACAGTTCACTGTGAAGTTCATCATCTGTGTCACCTGCATGTGCCCTCATACAAAACTTCCTGGAAAACTTTTATCATAGAATGCTTGAGGCAAGAAAAGCAGATCCTTCAGGCTGTTAAAGTGCCATTGTTGATATATTTCTGCCAATCCATTTTCATGACAAAATTGCCACTCTTCTTCCAGTAAGACACTGAATGTCACTGTCTCCCAGCCCATCTGTCCTATCAAATTGGCTTTTCTCCCTCTGGCTGTTTTGTGTTTCACTTGCATATGCAGGTTTTAATCCCTCCATCTGATTAGTTAGGAGAAAAACAGTCTTAATCTGATAACAACAGGATAATGTAGCACTGAAAAGATAGGACAATTACATCAAATAATGTTTATTTATTTACTTACTTTTTTCTGTGTGTTTCAGCAGAATGGAATGGAGTTTGCTTTTGGGCTTTGGTTTTGTTCATTTGTTGTTTTTTGTTTGTTTGGTTGGGGTTTTTTTGTTGCTGTTGTTGTTTTTGTTTTTCTAAGAAACTAAGAAGTTGTCCTATAATCATATAATATCTTGGATATAAGACCACCTTGTGAAACACTGGTATTATCCACTAAGAATAGATATCTCTGAGTTCATGTCATCGGCATGTTTTTGTGCTGGTGTTCTTAAGGGACTTAGCCTGTCCTTGGATTGTCTATTCTTGGCTCAATTTGCCCAGCCTGGGAAATTTTGTACATTCAGAAAAATAAAACCCAGGCAAATGTTCCCTTATTGTAAGAGGTAGCTGCCCTCCAAAGAAATATCCTTGTAATTATTTCCACAGCGACTTTGCTGAAATAACTTGCAGATTTTAAAGCTTAAATTGACAACTTATTAGTTATTTGTGTTCAACACAAATGGTTTATGCAGGCATCACTGTTTTTGCTATTGGCCCATGGCTCAGACAGATTAGCTGGGAATTTGGAGACCCATTTCTTTAAATTGTCTAAGTACGCTTATTAGACATCTTGTAAGATATGAAAACAGCTGTTCAATAGATCTTCTCTTTGTGCTGAGATGTGTAACCCTACTCATTCACATCAGAAACACACATCTGGCACATTCAGGATAAGGAAAGGCACATCTGGATTACATGACAACGGTGTGCCTACAGCCTGCCTCTCAAGTACATGAAAACCCTCCAGAGGTCTGTCTGGGAACTTGTCTTCTGATATTCCTCCTAGCTGGTGACTCCAGGCAACCACCCACAGATGTGTAATGACAGAGGCTCCCGTGGAGCAGGGAGGCTGTGGGGGACAAGGGCAGGGAGAAGCAGCTTGTCCAGAGCATGGCATGCCCAAGGCAGAATTCAAAGCACACAGTCAGCAGCTGGACTAACTCAGATGCAGATCAAGGCCACTGCCACTGACCTCAGCCAGACTTAATTTGCAGAGTCCTTTCAAATATCTTGAGCTGACAATATTTAGGCCTTTTGTTTGAAGTTGGATATATAACACATAAATAAATATATGTTTTAACTTATTTTGCTGAGTCAAGGTGGAAGCTTCTGCCAAGAAAAAATTGAAATCACAGGAGGAATCTTCACAAAGAGGTAAAATTGTATTGTATGTAAAAACATACAGACCAACACACTCACACAGAACCAGAATTACAGAAGAACAGCACCTACAGAAATGTCAGAATACAATCATCTTAATAACTTGTGGTATCATAGAATCAGAGAATGGTTTGGGTTGGAAGGGAGCTCTGAAGATCATCTAGGCCAATCTTCCTGCCACATGCAGAGACATCTTTCCCTAGATCAGGTTGTTCAAAGCCAAATTCAACCTGGCCTTGAACATCTGACATAGACTTCAGGCAGGGGCTGGGAGCTGACTTCTGGTGAAACCAGCCCATGACATCTTCACCAGGCTTATGCTTTCTGTGCTAGGATGTTTTGTTTTGAGATACTGGGGCCACCTGAAGATCACCTAGTCTATTCTTGACTAGCTCCCATGCATCCATGCCAGGCAGTACATTCTGCATGGCAACAACCTTCTTCCTAATGATCTCCTAGCACTGAGCAAGCTTGACTCAGAGCACTGAGTATAATAAATGAAAGTCTTCATTGAGATTGGATAAATAGGTAAACAGATTGATTGATTTTAGAAAAGTCCACTGCAGCTTGACATAATTATTTTGCCATTTTTGAACATTGCTATATGAACCTTGTGAATGCTGAAAGGGGAATTAATCCAGTGTCTTTTCTGAGGAAGAAGTCTAAGAAAAAATTAACATAATAATTACAATGAGAAATGAGCTCAGGACATTTTTTTTCCTCATAAAAATTAGATGGGAAGTATGATTCACGTCTCTTAGCAATGGACACTTCTGGCAGTATAAAATATGGATAAACATTTTTTTATCATGGTCATTGGGATTTTATCTACAGTGAATTATTAGCAATATCTAAAAGACAAGAAGATTTTAGAAGCTGAAATTTCCAAAATAAGTGATGTAAAAGACTGCATCTATCAAAAATTGAAACCACAGGGCAAGAGAGATGAACTGTCATTGAATTTACACAGCAGAATTGTAAAAGCAGTGCTTCTTTTTAGAAGCTTCTAATAACTGATTCCACTGTAACCTTTTGTTAACAAAAACTTAAGTTGCCCCCCTCACATAAATGAGTCTATTTTATGCAGAATATACAAGCAGTACAGCCTTGTATGATCCAATTCATATTCAATTAATATCGTCTCATACACTTCATCATACTTATATTTTCACCAAATGTTAATAGTGTTACTGAAATTTCCTTGTCAAATATCTGTTTTGTACTTCAATTTCAATTAGAAAATTTTATAAACCACAACCAACTCATATTTTACAGTCATGCCTTACTTTGCCATGGAGCTCTGCTGGTTTCCCTGGTGGGCACTGCCCTGGGGCTGTGAGCTGGTCCAGCTCAGTCCCACAGTTCTGCTGACACTGTTTTTCGGCACTGAGTGAATCTGTGTAATTCCAAGAATTACCCACAGCCTCACCAGAACATTTTAAGCACTCTATGCTTTCTGAGTTCCAGAGAGATATTTAAACTGTCTTTAATTTCTCTTATGCCTGGCAGGAGGTTCCTTCAGAAGGTTGTTTGCCATTCTGGTCTTTTCTCTCCAGGTCCTTGTCTTTGCACCCCAGTGCCGATGATCTATATGATGGTCACTCAGGTGCAGGCAGACAGTGTTAACACATCTGTCCACTACTGCAGCTGTTTCCAACACACCACAGAATTCCAGACAGCAATACTTCTCAAACGTAACACCACTACATAGTCAAAGCAGCCCTCTTGCCCGTGCCCCTTTCAACACATTTCCACTCTTTTTTCAAACCAGATGTTCGTAGGAGATCCTGTCCTTATCTGAGTAACATGGAGGAGGTTTAACTTCAGATTTACACCGAGAGGGCTGGTCAGATAGTGACTCCTGGGCCAAATAAGGCATGCAGGCAACTGAAATGTGGTTCCCGAGGAAGGGTCATGTCATGTGGCTGGCATCAGGGTTGTGCTGATTGGGAGGCTGAGCCTCTGTGAGGGGAGAGAGGGGGTCAAAAGGGACTGTTGAGGCTGGATGTTAGACCACCTGGGATCCTGCTTCCTCATGTGGCAGAGCACTGGAATCTTTAGATCTAAGAGGCATGTTGTCTTCCTCCTCCTCTCAGCTTCCTGTTGGTGTGTCAGCCATGGAAAGATTTGAAATGTCTTCTGCACAGCCTAACCGTGTGAGTTGGGTAGGCAGCAGCAGGCAGTTAACACCGAATCACGAGCTTTTCCCGCTGCTTCTGGGCAAGCTGGTAGTTTCAATGTTTGGACAAGCTGCAACAGTGTTTTTCGGCATATTTCAGTATGTCTCTTTCCAAACGTTAATGTGCAAAGCTCAAACCTGCTCCAGATAGACTTAGAATGATGGAGAAAACACCTGCTTCCTGAGTAGATAATTCCAGGAGTTAATTACACTCAATGTGAAAAATGTGGTCCTTATTTCTGTTCTCACTGTATTTGGCTTAGTTTCCAGCTACAGAATCGTCCTTTTCCTTCAGCTTTGACTATTAGAAATCTTCTCTTAAACAGATACTTCAACTGAATCAATTCTGAGCTTCCACTTCAACAAACTAAGTAATTTGAAGTTTTGTTACTAGGTTCCCTGAGTTTCATATCATTCTTCCAAGTCCTTTTGCAAGTCCTTTCACATTTTTCAGAGTTCTTCAAAGCAAGTAGCAGCTAATGCTGGGCATTATTCCAGGTACAGCCACAGAGTCTTCATCTCAGCTTTGGTGCAGGAATGCTTTGGGGTGTGCTGTGCATTCTTGATCTTCTAACCATGCATTAAATTAAAGCCATTCTGGCCACAAGTTTGTCGTTGCATAAACCACAGGTAACAGAAATTGTATCATCACTGCTTTTTCAGATTTCAGTGCTCTACAAGCTTCTCCATGTCCCTCTGAAAAGCCACATGAATATTTTCTGGTTTAATTACAAGTTTCAGCTCATCTTCTGAAAAACAAAAAAGGTCATTAGAAATCTACCTTTCATCATTTATTTCCAAGCCCAGATGCCTATATTAGCTATAATGTTAATTCTGCTTTGTATTCACTAAAGCAATTTCAGCTCTCTTGCAAACTGGTTTCATTGGTCTCTCTCCATGTCGCTGTATTTTCACACACAGCATATTCTTTAAGGCTGATGCATTAATCTGGTTAAGAAACCAGAACAGGTATTTCTGGTTCATTCATTGAAACCCCAAGGGAATTTAGCTCTGTTATTGTGGATTTTTGACTATTTTTGTTTCAAATGAACCGGAATTGTTATGCCAGGGATAAATTTGTACTGGCTTGTTTACCGGCTTACTTGAATGATTACTCAATAGTCACTCTCTAAGAAATAATGCTGCTATTCAAAGTATAATGCTAATCAGAATTTTCTCCTTGGAAATAAAAGATTATGAGTAAAAAGCATAGAGGGGAACAAGGCTATATTATCTCATGAGAGAAATCAACAAACACTAATCCCTTTAAGTGCTCAGTGTTGAAGTAGAATAGCACTGTGCACGGCATAGAATTAGAAATCAAATATACAAAGTACAAAGAGATCAGTCTGTACTACTAGAGACGAGGACAAAACAAGTAGACAAATACTCCAGGTTGCATGTTTCCCTAAGAAATGCTTTTTCCTTCTGTTATTCTCGTACTGGATTGCTGTTTGCACAACTCTGTGATTTTCAGTTAATACTGTAAGAGACACAGTAATTATATTTGTTTTAGAAGTAATGTTATTATGTCAGCACTAGTCACCAGTATTTCGGTTATCTAATTATCTCTTTGAATCACCCTTTGTGAACCTTGCTTCTATTTTTACTTTTGAGTGTGAACAAATGATTTAGCTGATTACCACAGACTTTTGCTTTACTTTAAAAATGCCCAAGAAAGGACATCACACTGTACTTGGCCATGTTAGATTGTGTTCAAGAAAGGAGCCGTGGCTGGGGATCATCAGTACCTCATCATTCATACAAAGTTTGCTGATCTTTCTCACAGTTACCCAGCAACAGTGTCCAAATCAGTCTATTTTAATTAATGACTATGGAAGCAAAGAGTTAACAATTAACGCAAAGATATGGGACTTCTAAAGTCAATTCCTCACAGCTCATGTCTTCAACATATGGAGCAGAATTTTGACTTAGGAACATTATTTTTCTCACATTATTTAAATAAATATCATGTAAGTCTATAGAAATTTCAAATGTTAATTAAATGCCTCTTTAAGATCATAATCAACCTCTGGATGACATATGTTCTACTGAGCAAGTTGAAGAAAAATTGTTTTGCCAGACACCTTAAAAATCATGTGGACAAAATACTCTTAATGCATGGGTTGCTGTATCTGCTGGGATTGCCAAGACATTAACACCATCTTAATTTTGTCGCCCCTTTGCCATGCTGGTTTTATATATCCTAATTGCTCCCCAGCCCTACTACTCTACAGAATGTTCACAAGTACTTTGGTCTGTTGTTCAGGGTTTTGCTTTAATAGAGTTGTAAAATAGATTGTAGTGAACTTGCCTTCTGAAAATAGACCATGACAAGGAGGTTGCAATTGTGTTTGAAAAATTTTGTCAGAAATGTTTATAAGCCCTGGATCAGAGCAGGGGGTTTATCAGCACTTGACGCACAACAGCGTTACCATTTAGGTGAAGGCAAAAGTGAGGAGAAATAGTTCACAATATTACCAAGGGATGAGCTTTCTTGTGAAATTTATTGCCCATGAAAATAATGGATTGTAGAATTAACCTGTCATACAGAGAAACAGATAACGTGGCCTCATGCTCGCAGCTCAATGGCCGTGGTCAGACTGGGGCTTGCTGGCAGCACGGAAACGCTGAGGAACATACAGTTTCATGAAACAATTTCAGCAGAAATCTCCCAGTTAATTTTTTTTTAATGATGAGTTATTATCTTCAGGATGCCTCTAATAATGCCAGGGCTGGCACTACTCCCCGAGTGGTGTTTGGTCGCAGAGCCGCTTCGGGAGGCTGCCCAACCATTCCTAAAGGGAGAGCCTGGGAAAGTGTCCCCAGAGGAATGTCACCGATGCCGAGGCCTCCTGCCATGGCACCCGAGTGGTTCCCAGAGCCTCCCCAGGGGCGTTCCAAGAACCTGGCCCTTCTGAGGGACATGCAGGTGTACTTTAGGTGCTTCCTCTGGAAGTACTGAAGAAACAGGGAACATGAAAGGTCAAAGCCACCTTTTCCAGGAGACTCCAGGTAACTAGAGGAGTTGTGTGCACTGGAAACGCTGGCCATTAAAACGCTTTGAGAATACACGTTTTATTGTCGCTGCCCCATCGTCTGATTTGGGGTCGGACAGTGCCAGTGCGGCATTTCTGCCCGAGGGGGAGCGCCGGGATCGGGATTGGGAGCCAAGGCGCGCGCCTGCCCCGCCCNNCCCGGGGTTGGGGAGGTAGGGGTGGGGGATTCTGTTTATTTTTTAACCCAAGTGTTTAGGATTTTGACATATGCAGGCGAGTGCGCGGAGATTTCCAGGCAGCGGTTCCCGCCTGCCCCGCAGCCCCGACCCTCTCTGAACAACCCTCCCCAGGCACCTTCGGGACAATCCCTCCCGGGAACCCTCGGCACAAACCCCTGTGCCCGTGGCCCCGGGTGAGCTGAGCACCGGCACCAGCGCCGGCTGACAGCTGTGCTGAGGGGATTACCGCTGCTAAAAGAACCCACACACTACGAGAGACTTGGGTCTCGGCCGCCGACCTGTTGTTTCCCCCCACCCCCCCCCAGCCCGTACAATTACAATGAAACAATTGCATTACAAAGGGCAGTAAATTGCAAGAAAAGACTTTTTTTTTTTAACCTACTTTAACATTCTTAACCTACTTTAAGCAAATTTTAGTTGTGTGTGACATTTTACAGAAATTTTGTAGTAATTTAGAGATTTACTTTTTTTTTTTTCCCTTCTTTTTCTTTTTTAAACTGAAAATTACCGCACTTGAGTAGCCTCAGTAGTGTCTGGTTTTCAGTGTGCCCATGAGAGAGAAGAATTTCGTAGGAATGCAGGAAGCTATTTGGTCTACTGGTTTATGAGGATGTCCACTGGTAATAGTTATCAACTTGCAACATTTTTGTTTTCTCATCTGGAGGGGAATTCTAGCCAGGGAATTTGGGAAGTGTGCACAGCTTATTTTAATGTTTGTAATACTTTTGCAAGCTGTGTGCTACTCATTAGAGATGACAGCAAAACCAAGATGAACCCTAAAGGAGTTGGAATGAACACAGTACAAGAGGAAACAGCACCAGCTTGTTTTGTCAAAGGTCTAAAAGGGGAAATTGAAGATGAAAATAAGAACATAGAAATGTTCTAGAATGTAGTAGTTTTAATTTTCTTCACACTAAACTAAGGCTTCAGGGAAGTGTTGTAGCCTTTCTGATAGAAGTGATTTAATGTCAGAAATCTGAGATAAAACTGAGTTTGTGAGGGAGGGAAATAGATGAAGGTTTAGCTGGAGAACATTTCTTGTAAATTAGGACAACTGAGCAGAACAGCAGCAAGAACCTACTTCTGGAGGCTATGGTTCTGCTGAAATACTGATTCTTTTTCTGTAAAGGCACAGGAAAAAAACATTCTAATTAATTAGATTTATTTACAGTGACTGTGTTTGGGATCAAAATAATTGCCTTGAGACTGAAGTACACTGCAACACACATTCCAGATGTGAAATGTAATACTGTGTTGTGGCCGACCTCATTTTCTGAAACCCAGAATTGGTCAGAACTAGTAAGTGAATAAATTAATATCATCCTGTGAATGAATCCAATGCAGAGGTGCTGTCGCATATCCCAAATAATCACAAGCTTTTTGGGGACAGGTAGGGAAATAGCTTCCTGCCAGATGAGAGGTCACCCTGAGAAAAATCATGCACTTGGGTCTAGACAGTAGGAAACTCCTAACCTCTGGGGCACATATGCTCACAAAATCTTCATTTGCATTGCAGTTTGAAGCTTGATTCAACAACAAGTTACTATCACACTCCTCATGTGGATCGTGCTTCAATGCTTATGTCTGCCAGGAATGCCACCCTGCTCCCAGGAAAAACAGCCAGTTGTGTTGCCTCCTGCTGCACTTCTCTAGAGAGCTTCCTGCTTGTCCTTTTCTTTATTTGTCCATAGTTCAGACAATTTTTATATTAGGCAACCGAGAGACATCAGAGCTTCATCAGAGCTGTTCACACTAAGCTGTGTGAAAAGCTTAGTGAAAACAAAACAAAAAAAAAGAGATAAAAGAACCTGAAGAAAAGATAAGCTTTGCCACTTTCTTCAGACACGTAATGAGACCTAATGTTTGCAAGAACATCAAACAAGCTTTCCCATTACTCTTCCAGCTTCTTTTCCAGCAGACCATGATGACAAGTGGGTAGCTGTTTTCTCAGTAATTTTTAAAGGAAATTGGGTATGCTGTTCTATGCTTAATGCTTATTTCAAAATGAAGCAATTAATTAATCTAATTAAACAGATGCATGTGATTTTTTCATTCCTTTGTTACTCTTTCTTTAGTGTACATGGACAGAAGAACCACAATGATGTGCATCTGCAGTCTCCTATGATACTTTTACCTATCAGAAATTTTCTTCAAAACTTCAGCTTGCTTAATTCTTTTGAAGCGTCTTTTTACATCTGTTTTAGGTGTCTGATTAAGACATGCTGAATAGGCCACATTTTTAGAGGCACAAATATCTGATTCCTAAGGAAAAAAAAAAAGGAAGGCCCCTCTGAGAAGCCGTTGTTTTGGAAGCAAAATTCAGTGTGTTTTCCATAACAGACAGCCTGGGCTTATGTTGACAGAGCACAGAACCTCCCACAGTTCATTAGGTTAGGGAGAGCTGTACAAGAAACTCCAAAGTTATCTGAGATGTTCTTTTTTTCTTTATAACTTGTGCTATCAGATGTCAAACTTATAACAGGAAAGAATTTCTTTTGACATAGGTCACTATACCGGATCTCAGTTCTGTAAAAAATTCAGTGCTGCCTCAGCATCACTGAGGGCTCAGAGGATCAGGGGTTGCTGTATTTGGACATCAGCTTTGACTAACAGGTCCCACAGTAGAGAGTTTGAGAGGCTATAGTGTCCAGGAGAGTAAAACCAGCCATTTTGAACCCTAACTTATGGTCCTTCATTAAGAAGAAAAAGAATTTTTACAAGAACTAGTCCAGGCCCCCATATTACCTAACCCAGCTTATGATTTCTCCATTATGTCAAACAAGTTTGAGATGTTCCCTTAGGTAATTTTAAACATTACCTTTCTGGCAACAGCCCAGACTAGATTGTAAAGCATTGTATAGTGCTAGGCGATGGACCAGATTTCATCCCAAGATAGACAAGGATGTTATGCAAAGGAATGGCAATATTTATCCTTGAATCAACAAGCTTTTTAATTTGCTCCTTAATGTGTCAGAAAGGAGATATTTGGGACAATATAGGAAACAGCATAGAAACAGTAGCACAAAGTAGAAACTTAAATACAGCCTAATATAAGAAAATGTGAAGTATCATTGTTCTGTTTGAGATATGGTACTTGTCCTGTATTCATTTTGCCACTATGAATACTTTTATCATGGTAAGTTTAGATATAGAGCTCAATTAATGCTCTTCATGTAATGTTTGTGCTTCGATAGATATAGCTTATTGTGGGTATTCAAATCACTGGAATCAGAGAGATTATCCAGCAATTAGGGAGAATTAGGATGGTTCCTAATGTGTCCTATGTATCCCTGCCTAGACTGTATCTATGCTGCAAGCTGTCTGAGTACCTGATTTTCTCAGCAAAAAAAAAATAAATTAATATCAGACTAAGAACCTTCACATCACTGTACAGAGAGCTTAGCCCAGTAACCTGCCTGTCATAGTGACTGGCACCAAGGCAGTAGTGCTCAGAGAAAGCACAAAAGAGTACATAAAGAGTGATCTATCCTGCCCTGCTTTCCTGAATCAGAGATTGAATTAAGACTAGACTAGTTTTTTTTGTGTTTTTGTTTGTTTGTTTGTTTTTGTTGGTTTTTTTTAGTTACTATTTTTTACCAGTGGACCATACTTCCCTGGATTTTTGACTTTATCTACTCCTTTTGGTCTGTATAGAAGCCTGTGACAATATAATTATGCACTATGTGAAGAAATACCTGTTCTCTCCTCCTAATTTGACACCTAATAATTTCAGTGGGTGCCCTGTAGGTTTTGTGGTGTGAACACAGTGAATAGTCATTACCTCATCACCTCTTCGATGCTATTCATTGTTTGTAGCCTTCCTCATTTGTCTTTTTCCTCTCTGAAGACTCCTTATCCATTTGGTTTTCTCTTATATAGAAACTGTTTTCTGCCTTGGACCATCTTCATTGTTATCATCTCTACTGTTTAACTTTACTGTCTCTGAGGTGAAAGAATCAGACTGCATACAAAGGTTTATCCAACAGGTTTTTGTAAAAAATAAACCATGAGAAGAGATTATAATCTTTTTTTAATTTGTGTCTGAACAGGCCTGGTAAAATCATGTTACAGAGTGGGAGAAGTGGTAGTGATGTCCTTTACATATATATCAGTTGTCATGAAAGGAATGACTTTTGAGTTCAGATCTTTTTTTCCTACCTTTGAAAATGGAACTGAACTACTGCCTACTACTGGCTCATCAGGACAAAATCTCTTCTGTTGAGGTGCTCTGGTTTTGCTCAGAGCTCTTTCAAAGCCACTGAGTAGGGACTGATTACCAACCATTTTGCTTTCCAGCCTTTAGCACTTGGATAGGGAAGTAGTTCCTTGCTCATGCTCTTCTCTGCACATCTTTGCTATGACTGCCCTAAATAGCTATTGGTTTATTTCCTTGAGTAAGTTTGGGCTGATGTCCTGCAGGGCACAAGAATTCAGAATCCTCCTGACTCAAGGCTGTTTTATCAAACAAACAGCTGCAGCTGCTGAGGGTGCAGTTGCTAATTACAGAGCTGGTATTTCACTTACCTAAGCAGTGCTAGAAGTGGCTGGTCGGGAACAGCATATCTTTATGGTAAAACAATTATGGCCACGGCCTTGCTTTGACTATGCAGAAAAATTTATTTGGAAGTTGAGAAGGAGGCATGGCTAGAGCTCAGCTCATCCTGCACAATCACCCCTACTAGCAAAGGTGGTCTCATTGATCAAGGAAAGGACAGGGTTTTTTAAACAGCACTTGGGCACTGTCAACACTCTCAGCTTGGAACTTTCACTTCAGCTTTAAAACAAAAGATACAATTTCTTCTGGGTGTGTAGTCCAGCAGCTTCTGGTCCAAGCAACACAGCTTCTGTGATATATCTGCACAACCTTGTCTGCAAGCCCAGCCACCAACGCATTGTCATGGGTTGTTTGGGGACACAGCACTTGCCCCGTATGTGACTCAGGGTTCATCTGCAGTGCAAGGGGAGCTAGCTGCGGTTTGTGCATCACCCTGCCACATACCCTCTGGACATAGTGATTCATATCTCTGCATCTGCTCTATCATCCCTAACTTGGCAGATGAATCTACACAATGTTGCAACATGCGTGATACTCTTTTCCTCTCCTAAGAAAATCCTTAACAAAATAGAAGGTTCTAAATGGTGAATAGGTGAGCAGTGTGAGGTGGTCTGACATCAGTGCTCTGTAGAGACACCCGAAAGCCAGTATGCTGAGCTTATGACAATTGTTTCTTATATTTTTTTTTTCATGATTAATAAAAGGCTGTGCTGATCTGGACATTTAAAATGTGTTTCTTCCTACCCACTCTGTTTCAAAAAGTTGTTGAGAAACAAGCACTTCAGGTATAAGATTGATAGCTCAGACATAGCTGTGGCAAAATCAGCCAGCTACTGTGGTTACCAGCTGCTGTGTGCTGTTGTTTCAGCGTTCAAAAGTATTTCCTCTCATTGCAGGTACATGATATAATTGGTTCTGGTGAACTTTGGAACTCGATGTAAATGTCTCATAAGAGTACAACTGGTGTGGGTTCCTGCTGTGACAAAAAGGGGAAGAGTGATATTTGCAGGACAGGTCAGATAGTACCTGGGTTGAATCTCTGAATATGGCTAGTTTTCTCCCTGTCGATTATATTTTTAGCAAAAGAAGCCATCGTCCTGATTTAGTTGACCTGGTGAAGTGATTGTGGGTCTCCTGTTGCAGTGAGTCTTGTGCTGAAGGAAGCACTGAAGTATGCAGTGAAAGCACTCAGAGCAATGTGACATTTAAACAGAAAGAAAAGGAAATAGAGCAGTAACCATTTTAAGATGACAGATTGATTTGCATACCTAACATGTCGGCATCGAATGCTGCGTAACTGATAAAGTAAATGATACATTATTACCCAATGTGGAATGAAATTATTCTTGTGATGGATAATAGCTTATCTCCCAGTTGATACAGTGACATGGAAACATGAACAAGCCATGAAAACCTGGCAGGAAGATGAACCCCAGAGCTGGAGCAAGGAGGAGGAGAAGAGAGGAAAGGAGTAAAGCAGAAAGGAAGTAATATGACAAGTGGAGGGAAAAAAAGCTTTCCACCTTTCAACAGTGATGAGCCTTTGACTCAAGTTGTTCATATGATGAAACCCAGAAAAATCCTGACTGAGAAGTCTTTACTTTCTAAGATCATGACAAACACTTACATGAGATTTTTGTTCCCCCCAGAAAAACAGAATAGAGAGCAGAATGGTTTTTATTGATCCAGAAAGTCAAACTGCAGAGAACATTAAAAAGTGCAGTAGTAAAAGTTTAAAATCTACACTGAGGGTATCTTACTCTTTTTCCTGGGCAGATGGAATAGCTCTTTTCCAGTATATTGTGAATTTTGTAACTCCAAAAATAAAATACAGCAGTTTGGACAAAATCAGGAGCTTGCAATACATGGACTAAAGCTTTCCAGATGGAGAGGAACTGATCATCTATCCCTTTTTGTTGCTAATATGTCTTGGTCTTGTTATTTTGTTTTCACCAGGGATATTTTCCCATAACTGTAAATCCTAATACATATGTGTGTGTGTACACGTGTGTGTATGTGTGGTAAGTAGTAGAAGAGAGAATTATCAGCTGCTGTGAACACATTACAGAAGAAAGCAGGTGGTAGTTGTGTACCTGACAATTTGTGGATCCAAGACTGGAAATGCTACACCAGAGGAATTGCAGGCACAGTGTTACTGTGAAACTTTCAGTTTGTCCCCCAGGAACAAATGATACTCAAGGTGGAGAAGGACCTCAGACAGTCAGTTTACTTGCTTGTTTTAAATAAAATTTTGCTGTGGGAAAGGAAAAATGTTCTCAATCACAAAATCAGGGCAGCTATGCTCTGTAAAATCTCTTTCTCCATCTCTTAACTCCAGGACTTCTATTTAGCCTTGCAGGTGATTAATTTCTGAAGTGACTGAAAGAAGACTATTTATATGAAAGCAAAATGCAGTAAGCCTGGGAAGCAGGAGCATCTGTATCACATATAGACTGATAATAACATTACCTTTGGGATAGTTACTCCTTTACACCAGTAATTCAACTACTGCCTTGTAGCAATGTAATTATCCGTCTCTCTCTTTGAAGACTGGATGTGGTTTCAATTAATTTACATTCTAAAGAAATCTAATTTATTTTTTTTTTAATAATAATAAAAGAAGCCTTCTCCAGGTCTTAGTAGGTCATCTTAGCAGGAGATCTTTGCTAGTCCAGTGCTGGCCTGAGAATTGTGGATGAATATGATTCTTCTAAAAAGATCCAAAGAGGCTATTTAAATTCTCTGTCTGATCCACAGCAGCTGAGCAGCTGTGTAGACACTTGCAGTCAGACATAGTTTTGTGGAAGGACAAAACATTCCAAACTGCTAGCCTATATTCAGCCTTCTTTCAGGGCTGTTTGTTGCAGCTCTGTATTTTACTGGACACTTGGAAAATGGTGGTGGGGAGCAGCATCCTGCCATCAGGTGGTAACAAACTGTGATGATTGCTGTACGTTGGAGACAAGAGCTCTGCCTTTCATTAGCAGATTGCTGCACACCTAAACATAACTTATAGGCTTCTTCTCTCAAAAATGCCAATAGTTCCAGTAATGACAACATGAATGACCCAACTCAGTGTGGGTTTGGATAGTGTGCAGCCAAGAAGACCTGGGTAATAAATCTGATTTCTGAATAGATTAGAAATTCTGGAAGCAGAAGGGTCTGTGCAAAAAAATGCAAATGTAAAATACGTGGAATGTGAATGTACCTGACTTAAGCTGTGCAGAAATTGGTGTCTACACTAATCTAACTTTATCATACCTTTGTGGATCTCTGTCACCTGTCTGGATATGCCTTGTCCTCCCTCCCAGTTGTAGAGGAACCATAGGAGAATAAAGGCTGAAGAGAAATTTTTACATAGTGCATTAGGTGATATGAATTAGGACTATGTCCCAGGAATCAAATTAATCCTGTTACAGATAGCTTGGATTCTGATATTTCCCTAGATTTCTGTAGCTCTTTTGAGAGATTACTTGGATGCACTGATTCCAGGATTTCATCAAAATAATTTACACACAGGTTGCAGAGAATGCTGAGCTCTCTAGAGATCAGAGAAGGGCTAAAAAGCTCATTTTCTTTTAATGTAACATTTCCAGGTGAAAAAATAAAGCATATCCCCTGAGACTTGATAAACCCAACAACTCAACAGTCTGAGCTATTCTTACTACAATCTCTCTGTTCCCTTAACAAAGATTTTTCACACTTGTGAAGGTGTCATAAGCATGATGTGGAATGAACTTGAAGTATATGATTTTGAATGGTATCTTTCATTGCCTCGGAACTTCTAAAATTGTCTCTCTGTCTGATTATGGAAGTTGTAGTGGAGACAATTTTACCTAAGTAAAATAAGAAAGTGTAATCTAAGCAAGAATCTTGTTCCTGAGTCTGAATTCCATTTAGTGCTAACTCCCTGCAGGATCTGTTTTCACTCTGTCAATAACAGATGTGCTGTTTGCAGCGTAGGGCTGAACAAATCTATTTTCAAATGTCCCCTTGACTCTTTCACAACCTTTTGTGTTCCACTGCTAGCACAATAAGCTGCTCAGTTGGGAGAAGTATGGAAGATGGGAACAAACTTGACTTTATTAATGTTGAGAAAAAAGAAAAAAAAACAAACAAAAAGGAAAACAAATAAAGAGGTTTGTGTTCTTTTTGTTTATTCATGAATAAGTCCAATTAGGGAATCTAGTTTTGTAACTTTGTCTTCAGTAACAGTGATAGGAACAATAATAAATATTAGCTGTTATTAGTGGAGAACTCTCTTTTGATTACTTACAACTACTTATTTGCATACACTGTTTGTTTAAATTCTACCCATGCCAGAAATGCCTTTTAAAGGAAGCACATGCAGTCTTTCACAAGATCTCAAGGCATTACAATATTTCAAATTATATACCACAAGTACATGCATTAATTCTTACTTGACATAATTACAATGAATCAAATTTTTACTCTGAAAATAAACAGATTTTAAGTTGATAATTAAATACGTCATTGAAAATTACAAGAGCAGTATGCCATGCTTAGAAAAATGGAAAGTACTTTTTGCTCAAGAGCATTAAAATTTAAGAGACAGAGTTGGTTCTAAGGAATAGTTGCTAAATGTGTTGGTTAATGCTAGGCAAGAATGTAGCTAATTTTATTAACCCTGTAAATGCAAATACGTATTTGTTTGCCTGGACTAATTCCTGAGGACAGTGTAGGTGTTTCATTGAGAGTCAGGGTGCCCAGGGTTGGTCTCTGACACTGAGGTTATCTGGTATGAAACAGACTATGTCCATACCATCAAAATTTCTCATATGCCAAAATGGATCAGCTCACATGTGGGAGTTGAAAACAGCTTAGTTTCAATAGGCCTGTCTGGAAATTCAGCTAAACTTTGGGAAAGTGTATTGGGAGGTTCCCAAGCCTGATAAGACTCAATCAAGTCTGCAGACATCTGTTCCCTCAGTATCTCCAAGCTACCTGCAGTTGACAAGATTTCTTCTGGGTTTCTGTGTACCCCTAGGGCGGATGGAGTCGTACCTTATCAATCCCTTTGTTTCTTCTGTCTCATGTTTGTTAAATATAAACTGACCTCGCATTCCTGAGCTCCCTCATAATGAGCATATTGTATTCTCTTAATTGTAATATCTCCTCCCATCCTTCAGCATAAAACCAGCCCCTGAGATGAACTCGCTGAACCTATATATTGTATGTTATAACTTCAATAAATATCTCTGTTTGTCCCCTCGAAACGGAGATTGGAAACTGACCGCTACACTCACACAGATTGCCTCTTGGCAGTGGTATGCTAATGCCTGAATTATGGCCTTCGCTTATGTGGAGGAGTATTTCTTAACCCTGGCCAGCAGTTTAGTTTGTGAGTGTTGACCCAGTATGTCCTCTCATCTGCATGCTGAGAAAGAGACAGTACATGGCATGTTCTGCTGTGCCTCTCAGGAAAAAAAACGAGGAAGGAAAGGATGTGACTTTTCCTTGTCCTGATTCCCTTCAAACATACAGAGTTGCTTCTCAGGCTCCCTTCTGACACTTGATATCATAATGGTCCAAACTCCCAGCCAGCTGCTCTGCCCCCACCCTCAGCAATACAGGCCTTGGGGAAAATAGGAATAAGAGGAGTGAGTAAACTCATGGGTCATGATAAAGATAATTGGTGTCTCCTCAGCTATTTCTCACACTTTTTTGTTCCCTCATCATACTCTGCCTGTCTGCCATTTCCTCCCCTTTCTTAAATAGGTGATCGCAGAGGGGCCAGCAGGTTGGCAGAGGGCTGAGCTGTGCTCTCTGGTGAGTCTCTTTGAAATGGCTGAAACCAGCCATGCTTGGCACTGCCAGGGCCAGGCTTCTCCTCACTGAGGCCACCTCTCTACCAAAACGGTGCCACGGACACCCAGTATGGTGTCCTGGAAGGGCAACATCAGAAAAGCCTCATCTGGAGCATATTGTTCAAATTCTGAACATGTGCTTAACAGTCCACAAAATGAAACTTGGGAGGAAAAAGAAAAATGTTCATTAGTAGGATTAAATTTGCCTTTTCTCTTGGAAATTACTTTTCCTATCTGCCATATTAACAATATGGAAATAGTGATTCTCAGTAGGGAACAACTCAGTCAAACAGATGTTTTTTGGCCAAAAGAAGACAGTTTTCTTGTGTCAGGTTTTCAGCTTCTGCTCTAGATGATAAAGGCAGCAGGCTTCCTCAGCATTTCTTCTCAAATATAACACCAGACAATTTTTGCTGTGCAGGAAGTGACTGTAAAGAAAGGAACTATGAAGCATGTACTCAGTTCTTATGTTTTGGGGTTTTCTTACAAGTCATGTATGTCAAAATTTAATTAGGAGGAAATAGTCCCTAATACAAGGTTTTGAGCAAATTTTACTTTATCATTGATCTCAAAACTACCAACAACTATTTACAAAACCTTACAGGACAAGAGAAGTCCTTAGCTCATTTGAGGTGGCTTCCCATGTGTCACAGACTGTTAAGGATACCCTATACTGAAGGGAGAATAGTCCCATTCTGAACATACATTTTGTTTTCCATTAAAAGCCATGTTTTAGAAAGCAGACTTAATTTGGAAACCCAAATGATGAAGAGTAAACCTTTTCATTTAGTATTTTGTTTCAGTGGCTAATCACCTGCTTTTTTAAACATAGTTGATCTACTTCCCTGCTTCTCTCCCCTCCCCTGCTTGCTCCTCCCTTCATCCCTTCTTTTCTCCCTTCTCTTTCCCCTTCTTTTTCCCTTCCTTTTCTGTCTCTCAAGACTGATTCTTTACAGGTTTTTGATTGCTGGAATTAAAAATTATTTTATTACTCAATAGTTTCTTCCTTTCAAGTGTTTACCTATTCACTCTTTGGTTTTTATTTTGGTAAACTAAAAGAGACCAGGCTTGTTATTTTTGCCACTCCAGCTTCCAAATAATTTAATTGCTTTATCTTTTCCAGTTTGACAACATTTCTTTAAAAAATGGGCCCAGATCACACAGAATATTTCAGTATTCACACACCAGTATCTGTATGGCCTGGTTATAGTAGCCAGGACCAGTTTGTCACTGTGTGGGTGTGTATTCTAAATCCTCTATGTTATTTTCTCATAAACTGCTAACAATGGATCATTTGTAGCAGCTGCCCAGGGCACACCCAACCCATCAGGCTACAAACTGGGTGTTTAGGAACTTCTGTGAGATGAGGAAGTTTTCCTGTCTTCACACCAACGACTCTCCTTCAGGTATTAGCACCTTCACACCCACCTGAGGAGTCATATCTGCTAATGGGCCATCAGGGATTCAAAAAATATACCATTATTCACCTCACAGAGTAAATCACCCATTGTGAAACACTCCACCCTGGGGGAGGGACTGGTCATTCTCATCTGAGCCTAAGCATATATAAATCTGGGGTTTTGGGACTAGGGGCCCTCTTGTCAAATCCAGAAGAAGACCAGAGTGTCAACAGAACTGTGACTGCTGCTGTTGACCAGACTGACCATCATCCTTACCAGAAGGTTTCTTCTTTCTTTTTTCACTTTGAACTCCAGGGGGCCAGGTGATGCTCAGCACAGGTGTTGGTGAGCTCCATTCTGCTCGTGTGCTGCTGTGCTGGGCTGTACATCTGGTTTTGTAGGTCAAATGGATTTTCCTTTTGTATCAGTGTATTTATTGTAATCTTTTTATTAAATTGTTATTCTGACTTGCAATCTCATTTTGAGTTGGGTTCATTTTCTCATGCTGGTTTACCTTTAAACCAGCACACTATAGCACTTAATCTGTTTATTAATCATGTTTGATCTTCCTGTAGCTAAGGTATTAAACTGGGTTTTGTTGTTACAGTTTTGGTCTATTGTACCCTCAGTCATTTCTTGCATCCTTTCCTCTAGTCAGTAAGCTTAGCCTTCCCTTCATCTTTCTAAAGAGGAAATAATTTCTTAATATCCTTTGGCTATACCAATTTCTTTGAATGGGCTCAGAGGGTTTTATCTGCTCTGTTCTTCATTACTGTTTACTGCTTTTTCAGTCTTTGTTCCTAGAATTGCAATTTCCTCCTTCATCACTTTCAAAAACAAAGGCATGGTTAGTGCAACTTTCTTACTGATGATCCTCTATTGGCAGTGATGTTTTCCAGAATTTGCTTTCTACCTTATTGTATTTCTGTTATATAGGGCCAATTTTTAGATCAGTGTAATGTTGTATTAATTTAACAGATCTATAAAAGTCAAAGATAATTGTGGGGCTATGACACACTAAGTCAAAGTTGTAATATAATTTTAGAAGCAATTCAGGTATTTGACAAGAGCTGTTTCCCCAAAACCATATTGACAAGAGTTTATTACACTCTTGCCCTTTAATTTTTTCTAAAGTTGAACCAAGGAAAGATGGTATTTACTGATTTCAGAAGGAAACTAAGAGAGAAGAGCTCACAGAAGAAGGTAAGTGGATGATCATGGTACAGGAATGAGGATAAATGGCACAGATGGTTTAGTATAGAGAAATATAGCAATATTTTTTTAACAACATGTATTCTGGCTATTTTTTTTCTAACTGCAAGAAGGTTTTAAAGAAGGTGAGAGCATAGTGATGAAAGGCTTTTATTTCAAGTCTCCAAAATAAGACAAAAATAAAAATGAAACCATTGTTTAAAATTGTTCGTACAAGTAAAGAAAGGGTTAAAGAGAAAAAGTGAGATTAGCAAACCCCAAGATTCTCATTACAATCCCCCAAAGGCTGTGTTTGGTAAATAAGACAAATGTGAAATTGGGAATTAATGAAGAAACTTTTATGTGCTGCATGCTGGGTCTAATAATGAAAGCATGGGCGGCTGGGCCTATCCGCATTTGTGGGGCTGTAAATATCAATGACAGGAGAGCAGATGGACTGAAAGGAGCAAGCTTTACTGTGGTGGCTGCCACATTCCTACCTTTAGGATTGTGGAAGCCATGGTGACAGGCCTGTGCCTTTGGAAGCTCAGAGATGTCACCTGCTCAGGCAGGAAGAACCTGGATGGATCACAGCCACTGTGTCTTTCATAAATATGCCCTTTTTTCAGCTTCCTTGTCTTCTTTCTTCACTTTTCTTATCTGATTTTTAATGCCTTTGATGGAAGTCTGGTTCAGCTGAATGACTTGAATTCTTTCTAGTGTTGTTCTAAGTCTGTGGCCAAAAAGGCAACTGAAAGAAGAACTTCAAACAACCTGATGCTTGTATACATCTGTGACTGATAAGGCTATGTATGCATCTGTCATTCTTCTGCAGTGAATTGCACCAGAAACAGGGGCTGCATTTTTTATATCTTGCATTTATGTGACTCTCTCTAGTTTGTGTTCAGGAAAGCCACATCAAACTCCAACAGAAAACAAAGCAAGATGCCACCCAGCTCATCTCTTTTTTTCTCCCCTTTCCACTTCCCCTTGCCTTTCCCCTTCTCCATTCTCTCCCTCATCTCCTGGCAATGGCTCTTGCATTTAGCATCATCTCTTGCATTGCCAAATGGAGAAAGAGTTGGTCTTTTGCATAATTTTTCTGAAGATGAAAAGAAGCTCAAAAGGTTAATTTTCAAATGAAAGCCTCTGCTGGTGCTTTTAAGTGCTCAGATGAGTGGTTGGTTTTTTCTTTTTTCTTTTAAAGGAATTAAAAAAAAAGTTTAATGGTGCTGTTCTGCCATAGGAAAAACTCCTCATGAAAATCTGCACTTCAAACTTCAAACATAATCTATTTGCTTATCTCTATACAGAGAAAGGCATATTGAGTACATTTGTACTCTGGACCAGTTAAGACTCTGGAAATGAACATGGCTTATTTTTATTGAGAGCTCTCTGACATGTTACCTGGGAGGTTAAAATACTTTTTCGTAAATAGAAAATCATAGAATGGTCTGGGTTGGAAGGGACCTTTAGAGATCATCTAATCCAACCCCTCTTCCATGGGCAGTGATATCTTTCCCCAGATCAGGTTGCTCAGGACCCATTCCAACCAGACCTTGAACACTTACAGTGATGAGGCATCCACATCTGCCCTAGGCAGCCTGTTGCAGTGTACACACTGTTCCACATTTACCATAAAAAAAGCAGTTTGACTTGGAAGTGTATTAAGTTCTCTTGTCCCTCACAACAGTCCTGTGTCATGTAGGACTTTCTGGCCTTCCAAATACCCAGTTAGCCCTTAAACTAGCTATTGTAGGGTGCAGCGCTTTCAGGGCCAGATCATCCTTTCACATACACTACGCTGGAGAATTTGGCAGGAGAAATAGACATCTGCACAGGACAAAGTAAAAAAGCATGGAAACTGAGGAAGTTCCTTTGAGCGGGATTTTTTTGATGGGTCTCTGGTTCTGTAAGGTCAAAGTCAATGAAAAAGTGCCAGTCTAAAAACTTCACAGTCCTCTGATCAATCAGCAAGGATTTAAATGATGTGTTAGGAAGGCCTTTCCTTCTCCGCTCCAGTCTGGTAGCATTCCTCTCTAAAAGTGGACAGCAGACACTGTCACTGTAAGAACCACCTATTGGAATCAATAAGGGTCATCACACAGCTCCCTCATGGGTATCATTATGGTTCACTGCTGTCATTACATGAAAATACAGCAAAAAACTGATTCTCAATCCAGACCTCTTGTACTGCCAGGCAATTTTCTTTCTCTTTGATGCTTCTCTATTGTAAAGCATTCAAACCACAATTGCCTGCCAACCTTGAAGGTGCCAGGGGCTGGAGGCAAACAATGAAAGTGCTTCTGGGTATATCCACCTTGTACAATAGCACACATGGCTTAGGCTGCACTTTATTTCACAGTCCACCGCCACAGCAAGCCCAGCACTGAAAATGACACAATTAGCTTAGTCGTGCCCAAGAAGTAGGACAGGGTGGGTTGGGCATGGTGCCATGCTGTATGCAGGTTCAAACTAATGCCCCCTAATAATTTGCCTCTGTAGCGACATCTGGCTGTACTCAAATGAGTAACCCGTATTCAGATCAAACAGGTGCTCATCCTAAGGGGTCCTTTGTAACAATTCAGACTTACAGATAATTGGAGATCTATTTTACCAGACCTCAGAGAAAGGTATCAAAAAGAGTTGCAGCCTAAGTTTAAACAATATCAGTTTGTTGAAGAAGAACCAGCATCACTCACATGTCTTTAATTCAAATTTCTGCCAGGGAAATACAGAAGCAAAGTGTCTCTTAGTGGAACTTGTCACAGTCTGTCTGAAACCTTCTGAGCTTCAAAAGCCCCAAAGGAACCTAAATCCCACAGCTGCATTGTTTCCCACAGGGTTCTGTGGGGGTGTCATTCTAACATTAACCTGTTTCTCTTGGCTTGCCATGAGGCTGAATCTTGCCCAGTGCCGGAGAGTAACTTTGGGGGTTAGGAGGTTCTCATGAATGTTCTGCTCTTGCTCCATGCTGGTGGGTAAGACAGCTATTTAGAACCTAATTTTCATTGACTTCGGTATATAACAAAAGTGAAACATTTTTTTTAAAATTTTTTTTTTTTTAAATTATTATTTTGTAGAGTTGTAGAATGGCTTTGATTGGAAGGGACCTTAAAGATCATCTAGTTCAAACCCCTCTGCCATGGGCAGGGATGCCTTTCACTAGACCAGGTTCCTCAGAGCTCCATCCAACCTGGCCTTGAACAATTCCATGGATGGCATATTTACCACTTCTTTGGGTAGCCTGTTCCATTGCCTTACCACCCTCACAGTACGTAATTTCCCCCCAATATCTAAACTGTATCTACTCTCTTTTGTTTTGAAGCCATTGCCCCTTGTCCTATTTCTACGTGCTTTTGTAATTTCATTACCATCTTCATCTTATTTCTTCATTTGTTATATTCCTTTTTTTCTTTCATCCACTTGCAGCTCTGTGTGGATGACTGTCTTTCAAGGTGGACTTCTAGCTCTTTTAAGGACATTAGAAATTCACTGGGGCCAAATAACCCTGAATCTGCTCTTCACAGGACATGAAAATAGGCAGTATATAGAACCTAATTCTAAAGTTCAGGTTCTTGATAAAGTTCATCCTTTAAGTTTACTTGGTGCCCTAGGGGAACATGAAGTCCAAAGTCAACTCTGAGGACTGAAGTAACCAGCTTTTGGAGTTGAGCTCCCAAACAATGTGTGAAACCACTATTGTGGTTTCAAAGTCTCATTAAGTATTAAATATGGAGCATGCCAGAAGTGATTTTGCAGTAAATAGAAATATTCATCCATTTGAATAATCAGACTGTAGTGTCATTACAGCTGTATTGCATGAAGCATTATTTGTAGAGAAGACTTTTTAATCATCCACTTCAGTCAAATTTATAGGGAAACCAGTTTCACTGAGTGAGTTAATTTCAAAGAATAACATGTTTGGTTTTGGATTATTCTTTCACGGCTGAAAAGAAAATCAAAGTGTTTTGAAAATTATTCTGAAAGAACAGAAAATTATAAACAACATAGAGTGAGTGACTGCCCCTTTGCAAAAGAGAGGAAAACAGAGAATTTGCAAAACATAGCCTGCCTCCAGTAAAAGAAACTGATGCACAGATACAGCCCTCTGCCCCTCCCACCCCATAGGAATCAGACATTGAAAACTTTAGGGAACAAAACCTCAGACTTTCAAACCTTCCTGATGGAGCATTTTACCCTTTTACCCAAGAGACAGTGTTGACATTGCTAATGGGAGATAACAAATATCCTTTTAACTCTCTCTGTGGTCTTCTCTGCTGTTGTAAACAATATCCCTAGTAACTGAGGAAATTAAGTCTTTGATGCTGTTACTGACTGGGGGGACAGATTTTTGGTCACTGATGTAGCATGTTAATAACAGCTAATTTTTTTTCATGTGTGTGTAGACACGTAGACTTCAAAAACTACTTTTATTTTTTAAAGAGTGTAGGCCAGGGAGTGCCATTCAAACAAAATGGCATGTGTTCTTCTGTGTGCAGGCTTTCCTGGGAGTCCATGAGAAGGGTGTTTGCCCCTGTCTGTTGCCTGTTGTCTTTGCCATACTGCATTGTGAAGAGCTTGGCTCTGTGCTTCTTATGACCTTGCACCAGGTAGTGGGCACTGCCTGAAGCCAGGCTGGGCAAGCCCATCTCACTCGGACTCCCCTCTGAGGGCAAGTGTTCCAGGTGTCACGATGGCACAATGGTGACCAAGTTCCAGTTGATAGATATCTCTCACATACTGATTGGGACAGACAGACCAGACACAGTACTGTAAATGAAATCCTGCAACTTCTAGGCAGAGAGGGGGTAAGCCTTTCCTTAAGTCCTTTTCAACCCAAATTGTCACATGATCCTGTGGAATGCGTGTGTCTAGTAGGTCCAAGAGGCATGAGGTAATAAGGGTGCAGGAGGTAAATAGATTTTGTATGAGAGTAGGTGAGCTGCGTATGGTCATTGGGTGGGTAGGGATGAAAAGATGATAGATGTTAAAGGAGGGAAGCTGTTGAGGCAACAAGGGAGAAGTCAAAAACTCATCTCCAGAAGTTCAGTAAGAGGGTTCAGAGTTTTACTAGAAATCATGGTAATCTACAAATGAAGCTGATGATAGTGCAGGAACTTGTGCTCGCTTGAGGTCTCTTTTCTATAACTATTGCTTAATTGTGCATTAAAACACTGAGAGGAAGAAATGGATACAAGAATGCCTGTCGGCTTCTTGGCTTCTGAGTACTCTTTAGTGTGGCAGTATATGGCAAAAGCTCTCCCTCTTCTCCTGGCTGAGAAGGAAACATGAAATTGCAAAGGCAGGGGTGACAAGTGAAGCCATTCTGTGGCTCTGAGCTGGAGATCAACCTTCCCATGTTAGACTGCATCCTAAGACTCAGAATACTTTTCTTAAAACTCCAGTTTCTAGAATGGAGAAGTGTGCCCTTACAGTTTTAGAGGACACCTAGAAAAAAATGGAAGACATTTCAAGGTTTGGAGTTTAGAGAACAAATATTGCCAACCCTCTGTTTCACAGTTTTCTATTTTTCAAATCTTGCTCCTGGAGTAGTTGGTCAGACTGGCCACTATAACTGCATCTCTTTTCTGGGATGCAAATGATTGAATACACTGTTTGTGCAAACCAGTGGAGAACATGAGACATGTTGTCTCTGAGTTTTAGGCTATTTTTACCTGTTGACAGTGAGGAGCTGTGGACACATATTTGTACATAACTCTTCTACTACTTTATGCCCGAGGAGAGAAGATGAGAAACGTGGCATGCCTCAGCTCTCAAGAGGCATTAGTGCAGCAACCTTCTTGTACTGATTTCAGTGATGAATGTGTTAGACTTGGGTCATAAAAAATCTGCTTTAAAAATTAATATTTCCTTTTTCATCCTATTCCCAGTTGCTGAGTGTGCTCTTCAAAAAATGACTTACCTTTCTCCAAGACCACTTTATACTCCAACAGCTAAACTACTGCTTTTAACCAATGGTTTGTTGAAAGATTTCCTCCTGGCCTTGCCAGCTCTTTTCTGCCTTGCCTCGCAGATACATTTCTGTGTCCCTTCAAGAAGCCCAAGCAAAAGGTTTTGCAATAATTCTTGTCAAGGACTAGTGGCAAATGTTAGTTCTACATGAACATCAGACCAGGAAGTGAGAACCCAGGTGTGCAGAGACCGACCTATCTTGGGCCAGCCACAGCATGGTGCAGCTGTCTCATCATGCTGGGTGTGCAGCAAAGCCAATCTCTGAAGAAAAGGTGTGCTGATGCAGTACAGCTGATGGCACTGGAGGGGCTGGGTATTTTGGATTCTATATATATGTTGTGGAAAGTACATGTGTAGGCAATTTTTATATTCTAAACAATGACATCTGGAGATAGGAAGACTGTCATGTGTATGTCTGAGAGCTACTGTGAAAAAGCTATGATCACACAAAGAAAATTTTATACCTTACTACTCCCCAGAACGGGTAGGAGTGGACAAGGTTTATGCTGATCACAAATACAGATTTTGCTGTCTTTCCTGCAATACCACTGACTGTGTGCGCTTCTGGAAAATATTGTAGGTGCACGGCAGGGAAGTTAAATTTTAACTAGGTTCTTTCTTTCATGATATAGCTGTTCTCTTTCTCATTTATGTCTTGAATAAGTGTTGATAAATGTTCACATTTGCTGTAAAATTCTGAGGAAAAGAGGATTTCGTTTTGGTTTTGCAGTGACCATATATGAGCAGAGACCATTAATATTGATCATCACAATCTAGTTCAGAACAGAGATCAAAACTCAGGGATGTTAAAGCCTTGGGCAAAATTGTTGTAATTTGCTGTTATGGGGAAAACTTTACGGTTAGCTTCTTGGATTAAAAATCCCTGAGAGTCTTCCACAGGAAAGTTTTATTAAAGGCATATGGTGTAGTTAAATGCAGTTATACAACACTCCCTGCTCACATATATAGTTACATGTATATTTATCTATCTGTAAAATCAAATTTTCTTGCTCATGGTAAATGACATTTTAGATGATTTGAAAATGGAAAAATCTTCAAAATACCCTCTAATTCTTTGTATCACTTGTATTTTTTTTCTAAAATGTTGCATTTCCTTCAGCTTAACCAAATGCTTTTCCCTCCTAAAAAATCCCTAAACCAAATCCAGAAGGACCACTCAGCTTCACTGAGACAACTTGTTACTGTCATCATGTCTGCATGGAAACATTTAGCCAATCCAGTTTGGTGTTATCAAGCATAGTTTGGTGGTGTGAGCTGGGGTGAGGCTGCCCTTGCTGCCTGGGTATCTTCAATGGTGCACTCAGTTGGCCTGTGAGACAGGGACCACGCTGGGTAAAGGAGCACAGGTTTCCTTGCTGCCACAGTCTGGAGTGTGACAATGCTCAGGATGGACTGGGGTGTGTGGTGATGAGCTTCGGCAGGGCAAAGCAAGCTGGAGCTGACACCAGTCCAGCATGCCTGAACCCTGTAAGTGGCTCTGGGAGGGAGGACAGAGCAGCCCTTTGCTCTCTTCTGAGGTGGCACCACGTGTCCTGCAGGGCTTTGCTCACAGCTGGGGCATGGAGAGGACCCATGGTGAAAGGATTGAGGATCTGTTTACACACCACTGTGCACTCAGTGAGGTACGTAGAGCAAGTCCTGCTGCAAGAATAAGAAGCATGACTTCTGCAGTTCAGGCAGGGGTGGTCAGGTTAAACATCAGCTTAGTGAGGAGAACAGCCATGGCTGTGGGGACTATAGTGGGACTGTGGATGTGGCCAGAGACAAGACACCACCATCCTCAGGCAGCACCGAGCTCTGCACCAAAGGTGGCCATGCCCAGCTGGCTGTCCTCTGGGAATATGCATCACCTACACTTGTATGTCCACATCCATGTGATGGCATTGTGGCCAAGTATAGATGGTGCCAGAGTTACACTCTTAAACTTGTTACAGGCTGGCAGAGTTATATTCTTCCCATGTTTATGGGATGGGTTAGACTACATGCTGGGAAACACTGAAAACCAGGCCTTGTGTGCCCTTGTTGTGGGTGCTGACTATCCATAGTTTTCAGACTGCAACTTGAATGAACTTCTTTTCAACAAATAGCTGCATATATTTAAGCACGGACAGGAGTTTTGCTTTGAATTATGGATTTTGAACACAGATCAACCTTGCCAAGCAGGTTTTTCTTGTCCCAGCCTTGCATATGATTTTTTTGTCTTGACAAAGCCATGGAAAATTGTTACTGTGGAGGTAGCTATTTAGCTGGACCAGTTTTCATTTTTGTGTGTGTGGCATGGCTGTCAGGTTAGATGTGGGGGCCAAGAGTCTGGAATCTGTAGTTTTATTCCCAGATGTGCAATTGACTTATTCAATAATCCTAGGCAAGTTGGTTTTGTGTTTGTTTTTGTTTTTTGTTTTGTTTTGTGTTTTTTTTTCCCCTCCAGTTGCAGCAACTGAAACAAGATGCTACCTCACAGGGCTTAATTAGCATTTGTAAAACATATTAAGATTTTTGGATGAACACATGAGCAATTCCAGATGATAATAATAATTTCTAATGGCCAGGCTCAGGACATGCCAGCCCTCCATGTGCAGAGCAGGCACTAGGGCAATGATATCAAACTGATAAATGGTGTGCTTGGTTCCCTTCTTTCCCTGAATCAGCCACCTGCATCAGCCTCCAGTTTCCTTTCTTGTGCCAATCATGTTACAGAACTAGCTGCATGGGTTTAGAGCAAATATAATTGAGTAAATCACCTAGAGATTGCAGGAGAGATTCAGACTCCATTTAAATCACTAGGGACTTCTGGTATGCTTTGGGAAATCCTGGATGAGCAGGGGAAGCATCTGCAGCAAAGTAATAGCCAGATCAAAGCTCCAACTATGTTAATACGTAAGACCATGTTGAAAAGATAAGGGAATGTAAGTGGACCTGATCCCATCCATTCATCATCTTCTCTATTGCTTAGCAATTTGGATGTATTTATTTTCTTATTATGGGCATGGGTGATAGTTACGTTGTGTGATATGAGAGCTGTGTTGTGTCACATTCAAAACACCCAGTAGTTCTAATGAGAACAGAATTAACTCCATTTGCAGAAATAAAATATGCAGGATTATAAGGGTAGAATGTCCTTAGTAAAGGAATTTCCTTTAGTTAAAAAAATTTCTCATTAAAACAAACAGAAAACAAGCAAAAAGAATCATGTAGAAGTGCCACCAAAAAAAAAATCTATCTGGATTTGTTATTGAGAATAATGTAGGTGTAATTTTTTTTTGTGTGCATATAGATAGCCCATAACAGAGCCCAGCTATACACTACTGTAATAACAGATCTGTATGCATCAGCCTTTGAGGAGAAACTTGTAAACTGAGAAGGACAGTCTCTGTGAAGTTTGGGGAAAATAACTATAAAATTCAGCTTTTGTGGAGCATGGTATGACTGTGAATATAATATACCTCTGTAGTGCAGCTGTTCATCAATGGAGCTAATAAGGTCTCACAGTTTTAGGGGAAAAAAAGACAAGGGGAGCAGGAAATAGACTTCCTTAAAATTTTAATATGTGCCTGCTCAACATTTCTACAGGAGCACCACAGTGGTGAGAGCTTTAAAAGTGCAGATCCTTCATGGATGATCCACTTATGCACCAGAGACTTTTTAATATGGCTATTCACATACAGACTAGTGTTTCTCAGAGCTGCTGGTAACTGCAAAGAGTAGGTGTGAGCTAAGTTATGTTTCCAATGGGTTTTTTAGATTAGGTTCTCTTTATACCTCCAGAGTTCAGGGCTCATTTTGACCTCTAAAGTTGCTTTATTCCTGTTAGCTTTGTTCTGACTTCTGTGCTGCAAACTAGGGTTTCAACAAGCTATGTTTCATCTAGGAGCTTCTAACAACTAACCCTATAAACCACTGATGTCTCTATACCCAGGAGCTGAGAGCACCATGAGGCCCTCAGGGGTGTCTGGGCATGGCAGCGACTCTTGGTGCCAGCTCTACTGTGCAACACTGAACATGGACAGGTGGACCATGTGCATGGCCAGCCATGAAGATGCAGTTTTGATGTGTCAGTGCTGCAGCAGACTCTACTGAGCAATGCTGCCTACACCATGCTCTGTGCAGTTCATATCAGCTTCAGATCCTTGGCAACTGAAAGAAGAGGGAGGTCTTGGAGGCATCTATTGTCTGTCCCACCTGAGTTATCCTGCCTTCTGGATTCTTTGAATGTCAGCAAGGTATTCACACTGATCCCAACTGAGGAGTGCCATCCTGGGGACTACTCTTGCAGCAGCCATTGCTCAGAACGGGTCCTGGTCTCTGAAAGCTATGTGCCTGTCAAGCATCTCCTCCCTCAAAGCTTGGCAAAGCTGAGAGATATGATCCACTCTCTAAATCTATGGCTCAGGCCTTGCAGTGAACTTATCTATCTCTGGTTTTTTGGCTGCAGACATACCAGTGGAGTCATCAGTAGTGGAACAAATCTTCTGATGAGACTCTGAAGTCACCTGTCAGAAGTTTGAGTTAAATAGGAGCTAACCAAAGCCCAGTCTGGAATTTATTAGGCTTGATCACCTAGATAACCACAAGATCCATTGACACAAATAGCTCCCAACTCTTATCTGGCCCAGCTAGTGGAGCAATGGCCATGGGTGGCAGAGCAGCACCAGGGCATTGTGTGCAGGGCAGCTGCAATGCCCAGCTTATCTTGAGCAGCACATGGGGGCAGGCCCACAAAGAGAAATTGCTTAAAAGTTTGACATGAATAATGCAGCACCCCTTTGATTTGTGAGTTTTAACTACTGCAGAATGCCTGTCCTGCCACATTACTTCAACCTTGGAATGAAATACAAATATATGTGATTCAGATTCTAAATATTTAAAGTCAGAATCTAATCTTAGCTACATTGTATATACTGTCATCTCAGAAACCCCCTTAAGAGAGACAATGATGGGCAGCACAGACTGAAATTAAATTCAAGGTCTATATTAAACTTGCACTGCTAATTCATATGAATGATTAACCACAAAGAAACTTATGTCTGTCAGTGACAGTCATCACTGTCTTGGTAATCTTCAGAAAAGAGTAGTCCAAAACCACCTCACAGGGAAAAGATGTCACCTCCCCTATCTGCTGTTTTCTTTCTGAGATGTAGCTAAACTATTAACATTTTCCAGTTAAATGGCAAACAAAACATTTCTAATCTTCCTTTTACTGAAAAGAAAGATAAAATCACAGGCATAACTTAAATCAAAAGCTATAATAGTACTTGGGCAGTTACAGGCTCTTACTATAGATAGGCAGGTCAAAGCAATCAGCATATGAATCTTCACACACAGCGAGCAAAACCATAACTTGACACAGCTCTCTATCGAATATTATTGTAAGAGGAGTAAGCACACCAGGGTATGACCCTATTAAATACCAAACCTGTAGCTCCAAAATAGCTCAAAACCTAGATAGATGATCTCATCTTGAGCAGTAATGTGCCAGAATACAAATGGAGGATTGCCACTGCCTCGAGTGCACAAGGAAACAAAATAAGACCATGTTAAAAAAAAGGGCTGGAATATACGTTGACAGCAGAACAGAGTGAAGGATGCTGGGCTTGCCACCGCTGAACTGATGGTGGTCTTTCTGTTTGCTTTGCTGGACTTTAAGGTGTCATTAAGGGACTTCTGGATATTGTAACCACAGAGCAGTCTCACAAACTTTAGTCCATTAAAAGAAGCAAGAGAGCGGTGGGTATTTAGCCTCATCTAAAGCTTAAGATGTTAGCATCTGTGTTACTTTCTAGTTTGGGGCTAGAGTAGTGCAGCCACCAGTCCAGGGTAGAGAGTGCTGCAGAGTTTTGGTGGCGTTCAGATGAGCTAAGAGGGACTGTTTGTACAGCGGATCTGAATGTATGTACATCGGATATGAATGCTAATGTACATAACCAGTGGGTGTTTATTGACAAAACAAATGTGGCTTAGTTTAGACAGATGGAAATGTTTTATGTTTCAGTAAGACTGTCTGCTCTAGCACAAAAAATCCACTTCTATCATTTTCCAGTGAACTGAGTCTGGGAGGGCCTGAGTGCCTACAGGGTGCTTTGGGGAAGAAAAGTGCATGACTAATCCAGACAGTGATTATTTCCTTCCTTGGGCTTTCAGAGGAATGTAGCATTGTGGCTCAGAACGTGCCTTTGATACACAAGGTGAAAACCCACATGAAGAAGTAGCACATGAAGCAGGATGAGGAAACCAGCCAGACCCATGACAATAAAATTTCAAATAATATCCTGAAGCCAATTCTACAATTGTGAGCATTTCCATGGACCCAGATATAGCTGCAGGAAACATGGATTTGGGTTTGTTTTATATCCCATGGATTGGCATCCAAGCTTTGCAACTAGCAAGTATGATCTCTTACTGAATAGGAGAATAGCCACAGGAGAGGAAAGATTAAGGGTATCAAAGGAATACATTTTTTCACTTCACTCCTTTCTTATTACAGTAGATTAAAAGAAAAAAAAAGTGATTTTTGTTCAACATTCAATTTTGAGGACAATTAAATAACCCAAAAACATTGTTCAGAATTAGAGCACTGAATAAAAGATTTCAAAAACACAGTGTGGGGTTCATGGTGGGATTTTTATTTCCTTTTAAGATGAGCCATATACAGCTGTCTGAGAGCTATTGTTCTCTGTCCCACTGAAGAAATAGTTTCTTTCAGAAGCATCCAATCTGTTAAGACACATAGGTGCTTTAAAAAGCTTAAAAAAGAAGGAAAGCACTCAAACTCTCTTCTGGTTCAAATGGCAATTATGTGAGAAGCAGCAAAGAAACAGGAATACATGGGTAAATGAAATAGCTTTTGATTGCCTGGTTATGAATGATAGTAGGATTTCTCCTCTTTGGTAATGACATGCAGTAGCAAGTACTATCCACTGTCAAGACAAAAGTCAGCCCTGGATGTCTGGCACAACAGCAGTGATCTTACATGGCAGAGATGACTATTACAAGCCTCCAAAGGAGAAGCTACTTTCTTCTCTAATGGATGGAGAAATGCTCCTTGCTGCTGAGGCAAAAGACGGGACATGATTTCAAGAAAACAAAACTTTTGAAAACTTCCTTGTAACTATGGGTCTGGAAAGTCTCTTTTCCTTCTGTTCTGCAGGAACTGTCAAACACCAAGAATACCACCATCAGTTTTGGGCCCCATCAAGACAAAGGGTAACAAAAGAGAGAGGCTAAAAGACCAACTCTAGTTTACAATGCCACCTTTCAAATTCATCAGTCATTAACTGAAGGAGGGTTTCTTAAAAAAAAAAAAGAAAGATTAGGTAAGCACAGAGCCTGAGAAAACAAAATTGTTGATCATTTTAGCTTGTGTGTGGCTGTCATTCGTTCGCCAGAGAACGCTGTGCTCCAGACAGATCAGACCACTAAGAGAGAAGATTGTGTGATGGAGAACCTGGAAAGCTTCAGATGCAGAGTTTGACTGCATTGAGCTTGGAACGAGGAATGAAAGCAGTCACAAGGACAACGACGCTTACATTCCAGTGCAACAACTCTAGTGACTCAGTGCCAAATTTCAACCCCTCTGAGTGTAAAGCAGAGTAGCACAGCACTTGAGATCATTGGTGGTAGTAACACGGCAGCCAGATATTCCTCCTTTAAACTTGAATTTGACTGTCTCATTGCTATGACAGAATATGTCTAGACAGACATAGAAAGAAAAAAACCCAAACCAAACAAATTTCCCCATAAGCTTTTTATAAGAGAAGATAACAGACTTGGAAGAAGTCTCAAGAGCAGTCAATCTTTGCTCAAGACCAAATTCTTTAGAGAGAAACTCCTGAGAGAACTGTTAAATTACATGCTTAGGAACAAATGGGAAACCTGACTAGAACCTTATTAGGATAAATAGAGGTGTTGCAGACCTAGGAAGCATGTAAAGGAGGGGTTTCCCTGTCAGATTCAGAGATTTATTTTTTTTTTTAGGCTGTGTAGATACATGCAAAAAGGGCATATTATTGTTGAAAATGGTTATGTTACTAAAAAGGCTTGAGAATCTGGAATAGTAAAGGACTAGCAACAAAATCTCACCAGTGATGGTAAGTCCAAGACAGCAGAATTTCAAGCTCAGAGCCATTTAAAGTCTTTATGCAGCTGGCTAAAAACCCGCCTGTCTTACAGCAGCTTGTGAATTTGTGAAGTCCAGTTTGAGTTTCCAAATTCCTTGTATGTTTTTATTTATAGTGATGGCTCAGTTTGTTTTCAGAAGCTTACGGGAAAGGCCAGCTTTGGAGAGTGCATGTAAACACAGCGCAGACTCTGCAGGCTGAGAAACACGTGTCAAGAGCAGCAGCCTGCAGAAGGGGGAGGCTCAAGAATGGCTGCAACAGCATGATCAGAGAAATCATCTTGAGGAGGCACTATATGTATGTCTCACATATGTGAGCTAGCCCAAGGCTCCTCCACCCATAACCACTTGCTTATAAATCTTTAACGTACAGAGAGCAGCAAAAAAATCTAGTAAGGTGTCAGAGGGAAACCCGACACTCGGGAATAGAGAGTACATTCCTGGACAGATTAAAAACCCCCACATTCCTGTTCAGTTGGGTGAACTACTTCATATTAAACAAGCAGGATCAGGGACCTTGTCTCATTGTCTGAGATCTCTACTTGCTTTTTTGCTGGTGAGCAAACCCTTTGGAGAGGCTGCTGTCAGAAATAGGATTCAGATCTGCTGGTGGTGGTTAAATGCCTGTGTCAATGTCTGAATTAAGTCTGCAAGATGTCCAAGCAAGGGAGCTTTGTTCACATCTGCCACTATGCAGTAGAGTGGCTCCTATTATGCAGAGAGAAGGTTCTTGTACTTAAAGAAGTGTCCCTTAGAGGGGTTGCAGAAGGGATGAAAAGCAGGGAGACCCCCAGTGAGCTTTTTCCTTTTATCTTGCAGATGAACCAGATGGCAGGAGCAGCAGAAACCGAAGGAGGATCATGAAGGCTTTAAGAATCAGATTGCTAAAATGCAAGAAAAACTAAAGCCAAAAACTAGGCCTGGGCATAACAGAGCACCAGAGTTGAAAACTAAACACTGGAGAAGCTTAGCAAAAAAGGGGAAATAATAAAATAAACCAACTCAGTTCTTCAATTCAAGTTCCAACTTTGCACTTTCAGGAGAGGAGACTTGGAAGAAACTAAAGGACTGGCACTAAATCTCCTTTGTAGCTGCAGCTGCTCACACTGATCTGCCTCTGTTCTCTGGCGGCCGACACAGCAGCACTGATAGCCTGCAAATTTCCCAGGATGTGAGAAAAGGGCACCAAGAGTGACTAATGGATCCATCCTGAACTCCAACATGCCAGCAGACACACGATTGTCTAACAGGTAAGAAAGATCCAGCTACAGCACTGCTGCAGCCCACAGCAGCTTATGAATGCCTGCAGCTGCTCTGTGTCAAGTCACTGGTGGCGGGGGACACATAATGTCTCCTCTGAAAGCTCTACTTGCTCAGGCAGGGCTTTCTGATCTCTCTGGAGAGATGCTGCTGGGTCTGTATTTTAATTTGCCTTCAGGTCCCAAGATAGATTTTCATCAGGCAAGAAGACCTCACTATGGGATGTTGCACTACATCTTTGCTTCTCCAGAGTACTCTCATTTTTCAGAGCAAATGCTGATAAAAAGGCCACGATGTCAGGCACACCATCTGCAGCGTGTGCTGCGCTCCTCCATTACCAACCACAGACTGATGGACGCTGCTGCTACATCACCCCCAGAGGAAACATTACCAACCCCTTTCAACAACCATCCCCCCGATTTCAGTAAAGATCCAATGACACTTGGTGGAAAAAACAACATTGTATTTGATTTACAATTAACAGGATTTACAAATAATGACAAAGAAACAGATTAGCCATGAAATTCAGATGCCTTTGTTGATGAAAGAGTAGCTGGCAAAGCACCTTTCTGTAGAAGTCATGTACCTCAGTCTTAAACAGTGTAAAATAACTTACAGCCCAGGCAGCTTCAGGAATGATTATAGACAAATGCAAGAAGTCGAGTACAAAACAAACAAGAAAAAAAATTGCTCCCAGCCTTCTGGGCAGGAAACCAGTTCTGGTGAGGCTTTTGCTGTTCAGAAACTAAAGGAAAGGCCCAGTGACAAATACTAGGACATTTTCAAAATGGGAGGAAAAAAATATCAACAGACAGTAAAAGTCAGTGCGTGACAACCTACCAGGCAGCAGACACTGCATTAGCTTGCTAAGGGTCAGCAGAGTCCGGGTACAGGACAATGAATGAAGGAGTACGGATGGCAGCACTTCATTAAAATGCTACTTTACTGCCAAAAACTTGTGAGACAAAGAGAAATAAAGTTCTCTGATGTGCAATACAGCAATTTAAGAAGACGTACCTAACTTTTTGATTTGTACGGAGCTCACCTATATTGTAAACACACACTTTCTGACAAGTTATTTCAATTTTCTTTGCTATGGGTTATAGTGTGTATTCAATCAAATGCAGCATTCCAAGGCTCAAAACTGACCAAGTGGTTTTCAATAGATGGGTATATGATTTTTCCAATATCATACTAGTATTTTACATCACAGATACAATAAAAACAAGTGATGGTATTTCTAGGACAGTTCCAAGATTAAAATAAAAAATCATCAGAACCATTCTAAAATAGGATATTATACATAATCAAATCATGTTAAACAGCACACTCTCGGCAAGCAGCTAATTACAAGCATTCTGCTGGTCATGTTTTCACACAAAAGTCATTCAATAACACATAAATACTTCTTTTTCTGATCTGCTTCTTTTTACAAAACCATTCATCAGATTCACAGAATTAGTACAAGTAAGGCACATTAGCATATATCATAAAACTCACAATAATAACAAAGAGTTTTAAAGTTTTAAGGACTAATTCCTTCTTTGCAGTGACTTCTGAATTGAATGAGACTTCATCAGTAGAACCCTCCTTCAATGACATTACTCTTATTTCCATCACGACTAACTGTGGTGGGTGCAATACTTTGCATCACCATGGACATAAATAATTAGATTTAGAACTGTGTGTGGTAGCAAATCCCGTTTTTAGGTCTTGCAGAGAATTCAGACACTTCATTCACAATATTTGTTATGAGCACAGACTAAGTTTTAGAGCTCTATGGAAGTCAGTTTCCAGTTATCAAAATAAAAGGGAATATTGCATGTGTCTCTGAGTATGTAATTGTTTTCCTAGTATAAATATTGCTTAAGGTAGAAAGGATGTTATAGTATTGAATTTACTTGCATAATGAATCCTAAATGCTGATGTCGCAGATTCTACTCAATCAAATGAACTATAGGTTTTCCTTCTTCCACCCCCCACCCTGCCCCCAGCCAAAGGACTCTTTCCCACAGAAGATTCATTTACACACAGCACAGCTTTTAATTAGAAGCATAATTTACAGTAAAAATTCTTTACATTACACCTCTGCTATCAAAAACCCCATGAAATCTTTCATTTAAAGTTGTAATTATACATTAAAAAATAGAACACTATTTCCTTAACAGGAAGAATGAATTTGAACATCTTCAGATCAGATTTCTTTATTGCGGCTTTTGAGTCAAAGGTCAGTCACTTTATTCTCTAGCGCAGCTGCTATTTGCTGTAAACGGAAGGCAAGCTGCATTTTTTGTGCAGCTGGATCCTCTTCAAGTGCATTTATAATCTGGAAGATATAAACACAGAGTGTTTAGAATAATTTAGCTCAAAATATATGACATGGTTCCCAGAGTAAGTGTTTGATACTACTTTGGTTGTCAAGAGTCTTTTGCCTTCACCCTGTACTAAATTCCATCTAGTAGGTCCTATGTTCTATTTTTACACAAAGGCAGTAAAAATTAGTGCCTCTGTTACTATAAGCAAATTAATAGGCAGTACTTTATCTTGTGAAATATTACATTCAAAGATGGAACAGACAGGGTGAAAAATTTCCATAGAGCTATTTAAGAAACAGGGCTTTTCCTTACAGTGCACCCTACAAGGCTTAAGTGTCATTTACCAGTGGTAATTAAAGCCCATCCCATGAGCTTTAGTTATGAGAAGCTCCTGGGTGGTCCTCACACAAGCGTACAGCAGAGCAACGCAAAGTCTCCTGTGTCTGTAGGTAATATGAGGAATCAAATTGTCTGACCAGAGCATCAGGGACCTGTCAGCAGCTCCCCTTTGGCTCTTGCCAAGAAATGCCCAGACTCTGGCCCAGCACCATGTAGTTCAGGAAAGCAAAGAGCTCATCAGAGGAGCCCCCAGCATCCTATAGTCTCTGCTGTACAGAATATATATAAGAGACTTAAGACACAGGGGATTTGAAAACAAGAGCTAGTAAAGGTCAGCTGTTATGAGAAGGCTTTTCTTCAAATAGAGTTTTTTAGAGCTTCCCAAAATCAAATTCTAAAGGTTTCTAAAGGTTTTAATTTCCACCATCCTTTAGGAAACCTTTCCCACCAACTATTAGATTTCTCCATTAGAAAAATGTGTTACATGACAAAACCATTCCTTTTTTAGAATTGGCTTTATTAATATGTCAGATGGCATAATCCAGCAGAAACTGTTCACACTGTTTAAATACTATACAAATTTGCAAGTACATGGGCTGGAGAAGTATAGTTTGCCTGTCTCTACCTGTGTTCTTATTACTTCTTGAGCATCACTGACAATGGAGATTAATGCAGTCAGTATCAATCCAGCCAATAATTCCACTTTTAAGGGCAAGTATAGCATTTGCATTTCCAACACCAGAGCAAATTTGTTTAGAAATAATTATTTAAATGGATTTGTTTTTAAAGTGTGAAAATATTTTTACAAGACAGAGTTAATAAACACTTACTGCAGTATTTAAACTGGGCCTAATTTAATTTGATATTGTTCCCTTAATTTAAACAATTACATCTAGCTGTAACTCCTCAAACCTAGACTAAATAATTCATGATTATCTCTGCTGGTGAATATATCCTTCATATAAATGTGGACAATTAGAATGTACCCACTTAGTCACTGTCAAGCCCTGCAGAGATGCAGAAGGTACAGCACATGCTGGGAACCACTGTGTCAGTAATAAAGACAAAGGCAGCTGCAAAATGTTCCAATTTATGCAAATTAAAACATTTTCATGGAAAATAAATAAGCTCAATTAATTTTACTGAATGATTCTTGACAGATTATCTCCATAACTCTGAATTAGCAGCCTTTACATCAGATGCACCTTGTTGTTACACAGCGATGTACGTGGAAAGGAAGAGCTGCAGCTATGCACTGGGTTGTGCTGGCCTGCCAATGATGGAGTCCCACAAGCTCATGACTCAACCCGTGCCTGCCACCAAAAATGAAACCACGAGTGGAAGCAAGGACACAGAAGTGTGGATGAAGCAGGGATTTATGGTTCATCTGTCATCCAGGGTTCCTGAGTGTTTTTTTAAGAGGTCAGACTACAGACACATTCAGGAAGGTGTTGAAAGTGAGCTTGGTTAGCACAAGGGATGAGGGGCCAGGAAACCAATGCCATCAGGTTGGCCTACATGGCTCTGGCTGCTTCCCCCACTGACTGTCATTGCAAGACTTCTCGGGGTGATTTCATTTTCCCTGCTTGCACTTGTTTAAAAGCTGCTCCTGTCCAAAGCAGCTGCAGTGAAGGGGACTTGCTGTCTTTAGTGCTAAATATAAGTGAAAACGTGAACTGTGCAGAGGTGCAAGACTAACCGAACAGAGCTCACATGTGCCGTACTCCTTTTTGATTCGGCATCTGTTCTTACTTGCTTTGATTTAATTCTGAGAGTTTTCTGGAGGCATTCATTTCCATGGAAACCTTTGAATAAGTTTCCTTCTCTCTTTTTGTTTTCAGATTAAGTTTGGAGAGCCATAGTCACAGCTCAGCTACACTGGGATATTCTTTGTCCCCTTTTCACAGGGCATGAAAAACCTGAGAAACTTTTTGAACTGAATCTCTGAGCCCGATTTTGAATCAGACTATATTCAACTTTGCCTTACCCTAGGCAGGCACTTCATCTGGCATGGAAAAACAGGAATGGTAGCATACATGGAAGTTTTAAGTACATTTTAACTAATAAAAAAGGCATGGCGCCTATTCCTATAAGCAAAACAAGTTTAATGGATTGTTCTTAATAAAAAAGCTCACTGGCTTGAAACCTGATATAACCCTAAGACTACTTTTTTAACTCAGTGACATTCTTATATCTTAATTAGGATGGTAGAGCTGAAAAGATTTTTACATTATTTCTCTTTCTGATCATTTTAGACTATCTGTTAAACTATCCCTATCAAAACCACATAGCCCATACTAAAATTACTCATTTATAAGGACATTCCCTTGACCAGTGTAATTGCCAAGCAAGGTATATAACTGCAAGGTTAGAGCTTTGTGTTCAGCATTGCTTTTACCCGACCATCCAGGGAACTTCATAAGTTTCCCCTTTAGACTAATGTTAGCCTTCATAACATTTTCCCTTTGATATTAAAACAGGAAAACAAAAGCCATAACTTACCTCATCATAGTATTTGTTAGTGTACTGGTAGAGTTGGTGTAGAGCCACAAGCGTATTTAAGGAGTCGGTGTGTGCCTGTTAAACAACACAAGCAGGCAGCAAACATGTCAAAATAGGATCACAGACAGCTAAACGTTATGCACACGCACAAGTATTGGATACAATTGATAAAGATTTCCAAATGCAAGCTCTGCATCCTGTAACTTTTGTTAAATGACTCTTAGGGAAGAAAAAAAGGAGTGAGAAAACTTTTTGTTTAGTGATTTTCAGATTAAGACTTTCCCAATGGTATTTTTTGAGCCTGTCCACAACTCTAACATTGGAGGTGGAAAATATTTTGAACTGTGAATGTCAAACCACAGACTACAGCTCAAACATCTGTTAGCAGCATGGGTCTGTATAGCTAAGGGATTTACTCAGTACAGTCTACATACGGTTGAGATATTATTGGTTCTGACACAGTCATGGTTGTTTGAAATCCTTTCTCAAACTCTTTTTATATCCTGGAAATTATTCACACGTCACTACAGCAAAGGTGTAACTTGTCAAGATCATGAGCATGGGTATGTTTGGAAAAAGCCACATGAAACATGAGATGGAAAGGGTGGGGCGGGGGCAGGGGGTGGATGATGTGGGGGGAGTGGAGAGAGAGTGAGAGGGAGAAAGGAATTTAAATGAGGCAGGAAATAACCCTTCCATTACCTTGTCTTTTCACTCCCCCCCCACACATTTAACTTATTTAGTGAATGTGCTCTACCTGTCTAAACAGATGTTCTTCATTCAAACATGTAGGGTTCAAGACTCTAGCTATGCCTTTAGTCTTTTAAGTTAGTTAAGAAAATGAAGATTTGCAAAATAGTGCTGCTAGGATAAATGATTACCCAAGGGATAAAGCAGTAGAGAAACATCCTTCTTTCCTTGCTCTATAAAAGTCACTTTTAGAACTGGTCAAAATTTGCAATGTTCAATCACTCCTTCCATATTAATTTTTATCATAATTTATAATGAAAAGAGAAAGGCATAACATATTCTCTGACATTAAAACGTTATATTGAATTTACTTTCAATCAGCAAATGTTTTAATTTTATATGCATCTCAAATTATGTAATAAATAAAGTGAACCGGAAAATGAAATGCCACTGAAGATGAGTTTTGTAGTGAATGACTGAAAATAGAAATGCTCTCATGAGGATGTTGATCTGCAAAATGTTAGGTCCTAAGGGCACTGAAACAAACAAACCGCAAAAAATTTCCCCAACATCCCCCTTACGCTACAACTCTTCAACTAAATTAAGCAAATGAGCAAACCAGTCAGTAAGTACACTGTCTCCTTGCTCAAGCTAAACATCTTTTAAGACTCGCGAGGGACTCTTCTGGTTCTCCAGGTTAAATAGAATGCTTTGAAGGCAAGAGCCTAGTCTAGCTGAGCTGAGCTAGAGCAGACAGGCTCTTTCAAGACTGAAGCAGGTTTTACAGTGTCTTTGCTCCACCCCTCTCCAAGCAGAGCCCCAGAGAGCAACCATCCCTCTCTGTTCTTCCTCAAGAGAGCTAACCCAAGTAACCCATAATGCAAACAGAAAAAGTGCCACTGAGCCAGCACATGGTGAGCTTCTCACAAGGAGCATAAAGCAGAAGGTTTGCCCCTTTATAAAATCTCTAAAATATGCTGTACTTAATGTGTATGGCTCCTCTTTCATTTCTGGAATCAAATTTTTGCTGTGGTAGCACTGTGAATTCAGTCACTACATGTTATCACTACAATCCATGATAAAAATCCTCTATATGCTGTGGAGAGAAAACAGAGTTCTGGAGTGCTATAATTTTCCCACAATGGATGTGAAAAATCCAAACACTTTGCTCTGGCCCATGCATCACTCAGACAGATTAGTGATGAAAACCATTCTAACTTCCATTCAATAATCAGCATTCCAAACAGCTAACAGGCATGACTACACCAAACAGGACTATTTCAGAGATTTATGAAATAACTCATTTGATGTTTGCACATATGAAAACCCCACATGTTGAGATAGAAAGAGAAGCCAATGAAAAACAGTGCTACACTTTGCTCTAATTTCAGTACAAGTTAATGGAATTTATTCTTACCCTAGAAATTTCTGCTAGATGGGTGTTCATGTCTTGGTCACTCACTGGCACCATCTGACGAATACCTTTGTAGTAACTGTAAGAGATGAAAGAAGAATGTCAATCAGGTGAAACACACAGGTTTTCTGGTAATCCTGTCTTTCAATTTTGCAATTATTTTAAACATGCTTTCTAATAACACAGGAGATGCTCTACCACAAAAAAATCAATGATTCCTTTAGTAATCCTGCCTTCCAACAGTCATTAGCACTTTTGCAACAGAGGCAAATCATACCTAATTGTAAAAAGACATATCACAAGAAAGAAATCTATAATTGCAGTTGATAATTATTTTAGGTCTTAAAGCTGGCAAGAGTTTTGTTCTGCAGCAGATCTCCATGATATCAACAGAATTGCCAAGGAGTAAATACACAAGGTCAGAGAAGGAATAGAAAAATAAATATTTGTTAAAATGTTTTCAGGATTTGATGTCTACTGAGTTATGGAAGTGCAACATTTATTAGACAGATTGTATGGGTAACAACTACCACTGCAGAAAACATCATATTTTCTCCTGAATAAATGGAGTCATCTGTCTATACTGACAAGAGCATGCACTGGCTTGTAGCAGAGCTCCATTTTAACCCTGCCAATGCCACCACTAAGGGAGTGTTTTAACATTTGGGTGTAAAATTTTTAATATTTGACAGCTGACTTTGACTATCTCACCATTCCCTTTTCCACTTACACAGGCTTAAAATCCTAATAACTGAATAAGCATGAAAAGAGTCTATACTTACTCTTCCACCATTTTCTTATAGTTAGAGATTTCTTTTGCGTAAAGTAATTTATTACTCGGAGAATCCTGAAAAATTAATAATACAGAAAGCTTGGGTGACTATGAACATTTCTAGGAAGCAAAAGAAAGTCAGGAACTTAAATTCAAGCCTTTGTATTCCCATACACATGACCTTTATAGATTTAACATTTGGATACTTACTAACTTTGGTGGCCTTATTTGTTCTTAAGGGTTGAAGTTTACCCACAGCATCACTACTGAGTTTTACAAATCTATCAATGCAAGATGATACTACATTATTGGTAGACCTGAAATAATCAGTTCTTAAACTTTCTTTTTATAAAAGCAGTTGCTATTTTCTCCTTTTGCTAAATATCAATCTGCAGACTACACAGCACCAATGACACGTTCACCAACCTGTTAAGCGGTGAAATGCTAACTTCATTATAAAACTAAAAAGAAATGATCAAGGCTGTATCTCCTCAGAGAACGGGTATTGTCTATGAGGATGCCCTTTGTCTTGTCAGGCATGAGCATAGTCAGGATATAGAATGCAAATCACTTACTCTGCTTAATTTGTGCTCTGTTCTTGTGCAAGCATCCATGAAAGTCTGTGCGATGACTGACAAGGAAGCATCCACTACTTCGTGAACATGAACATCAAAAATGAAGTGGGGATTTTTCAGAATGTTTACCCAGAATCTAAGAGGCAGGCTGCAAAGCAAGGAAAATATAAATAATCCTTCTTACACAATAAATGTTCAACAAGCAAATCATATGAAATTAAGTATGGGCTTTGCTTTTTGATCTCCTCACAACAGTGATGCTTAATTTTCTATTTCAACATTTATACAAGCTTGTCTGGTTTCCATATTTGAAAACCAAGCCTTTATATATCTCACATAAAAACTTATATGAGAAAAACCTTGAGTGTCCCAAAAGAGCAAGAGAACTTGTCTGTGTGGTCAGAGAAACTACCAAGTATATATCAGATTTATGATCTGAGAGGCAAATTTAGTCCCATTTACCTCTTGCTTTCCTCTTCTCTTAGGAAAGACAAAAAGTAAAATGCAGTAAAACTGCTAGTGACAATCCCATAGGTAAGCTGGTTTCATTTTTTGCTTTTTCTAGGCTTACAGGAAATCCTTTTGATCACACAAACATATTACCTCAATTAAAATTACTATGAGCATTGTAAATGAAATTTACTTTGATTTGTGGTAAGAGTGCTAGTATCTCCCTGGAAATGACACTCTTATTTCTCTGCAATACAGATATGACTTTGTTCATATGGTACCTGTTAGTTTTCCAGATGTGAATGGTATCTTCATCCTTGATATCGTGTTTTTCTGCTTGCTCATCAAGAAAGTCAAAGAAGTACTTCACAGCTGGTGGCACCACATGGTTGGAGTTGAGGACACTATGAAAGAAGTCATCTACAAACTGCTGAAGTGTCCCCTAAAAGTAAAATCAAAAAAATCATTTACATTTGTGTTACAAGCTAAACTCTGTGCCATTTTAGTATCTTTTCTTCCTGTTGACAATAAGAGACCACTATCGAGTTGAAGTCACTGATGGCCTTTGTCTTGAGTGTAAAGGGTGAAAAAAGCAAGCAACTTCAAAGTGCAGTGACCTTGTAAACTGACAGCTTAGAGGATAATTTTGTGGTCTAGACTGGAAGGTTATGACTTCACCAAATATCCTACGATTTGCACAGAAAGGTGTGCTTTCTGCTTGACCAAAGCAGAAGAAACTGATGGCTACATTTACACTTCAGGGGCATTGTGCACATAGAATAATTTTTGGACAATTTTTAATGGTTTTGCAGCTTCCTACCACCAGTTCCTCTGACACCAGAGCATCAGGCAATTTTTAGAAAAAGACTGAGAAGAAGAAGTGCCAGAGATAATTTGAGTTTTTGTTTGAGGGCAAGCACTTGGGTCTTATCAGACATCCAGTCTGACTTAGCTCCATGAGCTTCACTGAGCCCAAGGAGCGAAGTCTCCCAGGAGACTAGGTTGGATTCCTGCATCTGCCTGGAATTTAGAGACCTGTGACCTCAGAGACAGTCCTCTTACTTTAGAGACGACTCTATTGAGACCACGTACAGTTCACTGCAACTCAGTTGATTGGCTGATGCTTTTGAAGGGCTGCATCCTCTTTCCTATCATCAGCCTCTGAAGAGGGCAGGAACGCAGATGACAAAGACTCCTAAGCTATTCTGCTATTCTATTCAATATTTCACATTGACAGTCCTTAGGTTGTAGGGATAGTTGTGATCCCAGCCATAAACCCTCACCAGTTCTGTATGAGTCAGTAAAGCTCCAGACTGGTAATCTATGAACTGGCTATTTGGAATAGAAAAGCAGTGACTATCTAGAAGTTATAAAAAAGAAAAACAGTCTGTAAACGTCTCGCTAGCTCTTTGTCCTGAGTCTATGTCACCCATACACAGATTTTCCTTCCCATGCATTTTCACAGTTGGACAAGTGGCTTTAACTGGAGCCAGACCACTCTCATTTTTATGAGGAGCCTGACTTTAGGGTAATTAAACACATTATTCTAAATTCTTTCTCCAAGGAGGAATGCTTCAAAAAATATTTTGTTTATGATCCATCCTGCAGTATAGGTGCTGAAGATACACTGAAAGGACTATTATTATTTGGAAACTTTATTTTTCTAGGTGTACTGCAGCATTGATCACATGCAAGAACAGGGAAATATAAGACTTTAAGTCTCTAGACTTTATAAAGTATTCAGTTCAAAAGAAAACCCAACAAAATATTATCTAAACAGATAACACAGAGCAGAATATCCATCTTTGCTTATCAAGGAAAATCCTTATTTAACAGTTACATAATAATGGTTCTCAGCTTTGATCAGGAACAGTATTTTATCTCTTTCCCAGTAATGTTCCTCGGGGCATACTAATCACTTGAAACCTTGAACACCAGCTTGTATGTACATTACACATATTCAAAATTGCAGTCAAATGAATGACTAATAGTTGTACCATCTCCTTCTGTTGTACCTCAACATCTATAGAATTAAGGTGCAGCCATAGCATATCTGAGCCCTACCTTCACAGAAAGAAGTCTTGTCAGGTAGATTTCTGTAATAGCTTTGGTCCTCTCTTTCTCTTTCACGCTGCCCCGCTTTGATTTACCTTCATCCATTTCATCTACCGGCCGGACTAGATGCCAGACCTTATTTTCATCTTCCAGGAGTGCATGCCCTAGAAACAGCAATGGCAATAATTGCAAAAACCACCCCACACCCAAAACAGCAACACCAAAATAATCATATACGTGTGTATATGTAAGGTATTTGTTCCCTATCCTTAACATACCTGTACTCTTGCCAAGAGGATCTGGATTGCTCTGCTCCTGTCCAACATATACAACTCAGGTACTAAATGGTCAACAATACATAGCTGAAAAAGCTTGCTTTTGTCAAGACCAAAGGGAGAGGAAGAAATCACACAATAATGAAACTCTTGTTTGGTCTTGTAAGCACAGTATATGTGTTCTTTGAGGTCCACACACTGAAGTACTCTACTCCTTTGTGAATTCTTGGAGACATGATCAAGTTATAGAAACTCAGCTAGGTCTGACCCCAAGCCACCACAGAAGCACCAATTGCAGACTACTTCAGGTACAACCTTATTTTCTAGGTAATACCATTACAATTCACATCTTTACCCTAACTGCTAAGGTCAAAGGATGGTACCAGCACCACTTTGTAGAAGAGAGGAGGAAATTGCATTCATTCACTGAGGTGACATGAGCTCCAGCAGAGGTAGTGACTGCAGCAAATTCATACCCATTGCAGTAAGATGTTTGATTTTTTTTTTTTTTGGTCAGTATTCATTGTTGAAACCAGAGAGAGATAGAGAATTCCATCAATTCTGTTACCACAGGAGTAAGCACTTGGATGCTAATGACAGCACATCTGATTACAGGGCCTCACTATGCTATCAGTGGCTTCGATGTGCATCTGGTCCCTGAGCTTAGTTCAGTGATCACACAGAGGATAAAGGGAATTTTACATTTCAGCATCAACATTACTATTCAGACAAACTCTGTGCTTGAAAATCTTTTGTTACAAACAATTCTAAAAGACATGATACAATTGTTTGAATTTGCAATTAATATTCCTTGAAAAGAGTTTCTGTGTCACAAACTTACTTTCAAATCTCCTGGTTTTGCTTGTTCTTCCTTTAATTCCTGAACTTTTGTATTTATTTGGCATAGTCCCTCAAATCGATGGTGCTTTTCCAGGGGGAATTATTGAACCAGTAAATTTAAAATCATTGATGTCTTAAAAATATGAAAGTTATTTTTCCCTTTAAAATCGTGATTCAGCCCCCCTGTGCAAATTATTTTGCACTAATGCTAAGTTTTATGCTTTAATATACATCTCTAATGTAACTGAATCCCAGTTACGGCACAAAGTATCAGTTGCTAATTGCATAAATTTTGAGCATATTAACTAAGTTCTTCAACAGCTATATTGAATTTCCAAACTCGCATGTATGCTCAATATTTTACATTGCAGGGGAAGATAACATTCTTCTGTAATCTGGCTAAACCAACAGTTTTGCCTGAATCTACTTCTTATATCCTCATGAAAAACACTAGCTATGCAGCCTTCTAGAACCTTTACTTGTTTATAACAAGGTGGGGGGAAAATATAAATCCCATGTTAAATCACATTGTCCTTTGAGAGCCCTTAATTCAACTTGGAAGCTTATATGAATGAAGCCAGAAAGAAATAAAAGCAATCCTTTTATTTTGAAGCAGCTGTGATTTTGCAATCGATACCACTCATGGTATTCTGGAATTTCTTTTTCAATCTCTGTTATTTACTTTTGTAAATTAACAGATAAAATCACACAGTTAGAGCAGAAACTATTTTCCAGCCTTATGCCAGTCATTTGGTACACTTCTGCTCCCTTGCTTTGCTCTCCTGATGGTATATGGTCCAGTTTAACTTTGGAGAGAAGAGGAAGCAACTAAAGTAGATTCCACTGAGGTTACTGGCTCTTACATGCAGCTTAGTTTGCCCAATGTTTGTTTAGCACAAGCAGATTTGGCTACTAGAGCAATAGCGGTTATTTCTTTGGAAAGTAAGGATTAAGAGACTACAACTCAACCAGATGAACTTCTGCAACACAAGGAAGCAGGAAGACAGAGGAAGAGAAATTCAGAACATGGGGCAACAAAACATGTCAGCAGTATAGCTAAGAGAAAATAACATTTCTGTGAGATAATACTTTCCTCAATGGAAAAGTAGGAAGTGAAGGAAAACAAAAGATGGGGGAAATACCTCCTTTCTTTGTCATTGTAGCCACACTATGCAACAAGTTTAAGCAGGGAGAATTTTGAGCCCATTAGGTCAAATGCTTCCCCCTGCACACTTTGTCTTGCCCCTTTGGCATACTTTGGCCAATATAAAATAATTCGGGGGGGAAGGGTTAATGGCAAGTATAGACTGTGATGACTAATTATAGTAGTATGAACCATCATGTAAACATGATGAAGGTAAATGAGGTGGTGACAGGCAATATATGCCCCTTTCCCCTTATGTGACCTGCAGCAAATTATCTTCCTTCCAGTCTCCTCCACCCTGTGAATACTGCTCCCTGGAGATGAAGGAGGGGCCGTCCTCATGGATCTGCTAATCAGTATTTCTGATCTGCAACCCTGTGTCTATTTTTATTCAGAATTTAAAAAAGAAAAAAACAATGGAAACCAAACCAAAACCTATAGAAAACACCCAGAATAACAAAATATGTTGTATTGGTTTATAGTTCAGTGCAGAAATACTAGTATAAAATCACTGAAACCATTCTCCATTTTGATACAAATTAGTAATTGCATTTATTGTCTCCAGAAGCAAAAGATGCTGCATTTAATTTGTCACAGCCTCTAGCTTCTAGTGTCTTCCTGTTATAATCTGTGAATTAAAAGCAGCATGGAAGCAATGCCAGGTTTTAGAGCAACATCTCTGAACATGGTTTTACATTTTCTTTCTGTGCAAAACCTCCTACTTTGGCTGACTGTCAGTGGTTTCAGCTGACACTTCTCAATGCAAAAGGTGCAAGTTAATGAGACATTGAAGAAAAGGAAATCCACTTGATCACAAGCCTCATTCACAGAGTCAGGATAGGTTTTCTCTTTATTCCAACACTGTAAATCCCTGTGTCATATAAATGTGCATGTGTGGGAGGGGAAGCCTCTGATCCTCTCCTTTCCCTTTTATAGAGTGTCTCACAAATCACTGTCATGGCAGGCTGTCACTTTGCACTATCTTTTTAACATTTTGTAGCTTTCCAACAGAACAAGTTGGCAGCAGATAGCTCTGGGGACCCCCTGGTGCTAAAGAAAATGGGGTAGCCTGGCATGAAACACTGTCATTCCAAATTTGTACACTACCATGGTGCAAGACAGGGTGTGGAGGAGAAACATGGTGGAAGCTCTCTTCACTTGATACTTCAGGATCTGAATTCTCTGCAGACTTATCTCTTTTGCATTAGAGCCGCTGTGTAACAGTGCTGTCCCCAGAACTCAGCTTTCCCTTTACAATTTGGTATGCCACACATATAACTTAGGAATTCACCCTGGAGCACAGATCATGCTTGTTCAAAAAGCTTCATCATACTGAATCATAGCTAATGATATAATTGTAGATGAGGAGGAAAGAAAAAACCCTAACCCAATAACAACAACAACAACAACAACAACAACAACAACAAAAGACAAATATGTGATCTGGTCCTCTCCTGCTTGCCATAAGGCAGAGAGGTGGGGAGGACTGTTCTCTGTCGAGAAAGCAAAGCAAGTTAAGGGCACCACCAGACTCCATTCATGCCACTTCTTTGGAGGAATGCTGACTACAGCCTCAGCAATCAGTGCAACCAAACTGATCAGGGACTAGGAATCAGCTCCTTGCCTGGCTGCACTCCACTGCCCTCTGTATTGAACTGGATGGATTTTTAAGTTAACATGCTGGGTTGGCACCTGCTGTGACAGAACACTCACTGCTTGGCCAGCTGTGCCAGGCACTTGAAGTAATAGGGGCAAGAGGATAGCAGTGGAGTTGTAGACTTGACCATTAAAAGACTTCTTGCTGCTGGAAAAAGTCTCAATAGAAAGAACCCAGGAAGACAGAGTAAAAGGTAGAAAACTCTCCTTGTCTTAATTTCCTGTCCAACACTCAAAACAAACGAAATGAAAGTTTGCACATTTTTGCTAAATAGTGATATACATGAGAGCTATCAGCTGAGACCCATCTTCTTGAAAAATGTACATTTCTGTCATATTATTTCCAACCTGTTTGATTGCCCAGGCCTTGAAACCTATTAAAACTAAGATCAGTAAATCTGTACAAAGGAATGAAACTATTAGGTAAAGCAATGGCTTTTACAATTGGTGCTAGATAGAAAAGGATATCAAATGAGTTCATAGGAGGAAGAATGATCTCAACAATTATTGTTCCATAAATCTGAGTTCTATGTCATGTGAAAAAATGAATGTAAGGATAAAAAAAACACCAAAGGATCTGAACATCTGAAATCTGTAAAGGAAATATATGTGAAAAAGAACATAAATTCACAAGTAGATCTTTCCATAAAAATCTGAGTCCATTTGAGGATGTAATGGCTATTGTCTCTCAAGAGATTTTGAGATACAGAAAATTGGTCTAGACAGAACACTAATATGCAAGGGCAAAAGCTTTAAAAGATGGGTTGCAAGCTAACAGGTTGATTTCTGTGTTGAGAGGTCCAGCATACTGTAACAGACAGCAATACAAGAATTATGCAACAGCTGCATTAGTGATGTGAAAGAGCAGAAACACAATGAGAAAATTCCTGACACTAACTTGCAGTGAATTGAAAAACTCAACAAAGGAATTGTGAAAAATGCTGCATCTAAAGAGATAAAATGCATGGGATGAACGAAGCCAACCAAATAGCCCTGGGAAAAAAACAAGCTAGCATAGCTGGTGAGGCATCACTCAAAGGCAGTGAGACACAAAATATCAATATATAGAGATGTGCTTGCAAGGCAACATAGTTGTAAGAAAAGCAATTTAAAAATTCACACCAGATCATTATGCCACAGAGAGGGGAGCTAGTCTCTACCATGGTTCATCTAGAACACTGCATTTAATTCTCAGTCTAATAAGAAGTGGAAGAACTTCGAAGAGGAAAGTGAGTAAAGGATAAAGAGAGAAAGTTCTGGGCAGATGAAATGTACAGTTTGACTACAGATGTAGTGTGATTAAAAACAAAATACACAAGGAAATGTTTAATAAGAGTGCTTTCTATTAAGTTGGGGTATGGACTCAGCAATTACGGTCAAAGTCCCAGTATTTTTTGTAAGTCCCAGACTTTTACAATGAGAGCAAAGAAAACTATTGCAAGTCTACAGCTGGTAACACACAACAAATAAACCTTATATAGTATAGTGGGGAATATCTAGCTCCACAGAAGTGCTCGATAAACAAGATCAAGACAGCAGCATCATTATATGTGGTTTTTGACTTCTAGGCATCTTAGGAGGCTGGGAAGCCATGAGATACTTACTTTCCCCTGGGACATCTTGCTGATTATCCTCTGGCTGCTGGGAAATTCCCATTTTTGATAAGATGAGTGTGGCACCATCTCGGACCTTTGGAAATATGAACACAGAGATGTTTTTCAAAAGAAGCACACAATACTGGACCTTTTTTGCAAAACATAAACTGTGATTTCTTTAATCTGTTGCAGGGAATCTAGATGAATGCTGCCCTTCAAAGGCTTCTTGGGCAACTGACTCTGCAGTTCAGAACAGACTCCCCTTCCTTTAATAAGAGATCACATCAACACCTCTGAGATTACTGAAATACTGGGATCATCTCCAAGGCTTAAGGTGGTTCCTCAATTAAGGTGTTGGTGCCCTTTATACAAAAATGGGGTTTATCATGAAGGATTGGACTTGCTTGTTTTCTGAGGGAAAACTAACTAACTTCTCTCTTTGCTAATCAGGATATCTGTTGTTAGAAAGCAATAAATAGCATACAAAGGAAAGATAAGTGGATTGCAAGTGCATGGTAGAGTGCACAGTATAAAACCTAAAACAGACTGTACAAAACCATCAACATCTGCTCTCCTGACTGGGCTGTTGAACAAACCAGACCAACTCAAAATCTATTAAGCAGCACAGGAAGGACAAAGACAATTCTCAGGGGTAGGAAGTGGTAGAAGAAAGAAAACATGACTATAAGACCTAGCAAAAGGAGGTTTTGACTATTCAAAGGGTAATTTGGATTTGGATACTGCAATGATTAGGAAATAAAAGCGCTGGCATTTAGGTGATGTGTTTCTATGTAAGATGTTTAGGCAATATGTCTAGACCCAGCTTTCACATTCTGAAGCTTCTTCTGCCTAGACCCAGAATCCCATGTTTTACTAGTGATTCTTTATTATAGAATGTTTTGGGTTGGAAGGGACCTTACACGTCATCTAGTTCCACCTCCCCTGCCACAGGTAGACCCACTAGATCTGACAGCTCAAAGCCCCATCCAGGCCTGCCTTGAACACTTCCAGGGATGGGACACCCACAACTTCTCTGGGCAACCTGTATGTAGCACTGAAGTTACTCTAAAAACAAACAAAGATTTTATTTATTACCGGGGAACAGTTAACAGGTACAAACAACTGTTTTGAAAACACCTTACATTATAATGCATTAACGTGTTGATACGCTTCCATCTGCCATCTCTTTGGGATGTTAAATCCAAGTCTGAGAGGATCTGTGCAGTAGAACCTGGACGCCACTCTAAAGGTAATTAAGGTGAGAAAAAACAGTTTTTAACCATGTGCAAAAACAACTACTTGAAGAATGTTTTACAGACTCACATATTGTGGAACATTAAGAGAAGTAATTTAGCACATGCCCAAATGTGTGGTTTTTATTGCTTAATGGTTTGGTCTTTATTACAGAAGTTAGCATGAAGTATTCCTATGTATATGGCCTCTGATTATTTTCCATAAAAAGTCAAATTCCTTTGCATGGAATACTATAAATATATATTATAAGATCTGCTATCTGTCCAAAATAGAGTAGGACTTCATGGAATAGAAACAACATTTTTAGGGAATTTACTGGGATTTGTTGAAGACCAAGAATTCATTTTTCTACTTTCAGATTAATGCAGGAATGAAGATATTGAAAAAAAAACCTATTAATTGGAGATTTTGTTATGAGATAATTAGGACATTTTAAGTAACACCATTTCTTTTTCTTTTCTTAGGAAGAGAGTAGCTATTTTGAAAGCCTTCACGGAGGATGCTTTTCAGAAGCTAGATGGTTCATCATCTACTGAATCCTGTAAGTTATAATTCTTTTGAATAACCATCATAAAGGCAACTGAAAATCAGTACCAGTTTCTGAAATTGCATCATTACTTCTCAGTCAGTTAATTATCCATGCTGTCATTATCACATTAATTAGTACCTGAGATACTGACTCTGTCAGACATGAATACATTTGTGCTAACAGTCATTAACAGGCTCTTTGCACACTAATGACAGTATACCAAAACTTTAAGAGTCAGGAAAAATAACTCTGTAAGAAAGCATTAATTTTTAAGGCACCATGATTGCTGCAAAATGCTGTATTTTTGCATTCAGCTGAACATGAATTCAATTGCTTTTTAAAAAAGAAAAACCAAACCAAATCCAAGGAATAAATGCTTTTAGAGGCATTTTTAAAGAAAATACAAAATCACATGTCTCATCTGTTCAGTACAGTATCACAAGTAGCTACTTACCAAGAACTACACTGTCAGCTTTTGGCCACTGGGAACATGGCAGATTTCGATAGACTTGGTCTATTATCTTTTCCTTTACTTGTGATATAGTATCACAGTTCAGCACTTTCACAGGTATGGAGTCGTTTCCTCCATCTTGCACATATACATTAACTGTCTGCAAAGAAAAGAATGTACATGGTTACTAAGGCCAATCAGTGCTGAATTACCTCTGAATCTGTTTTTCTGGGTGATTTAAATGCAAACAGTATCTGAAACTGACCATGCAATGATTATTGCACAGCAATACATATTTGCAATAGAATTATGGATTATTTGAGGGATTATTTGAAGAATTCTTTGCTGTTCTGCAGCCAACTGGCCATCACAAATTCCAATTAAGTTCTACCACTATGACAAAACAGAGAAGACACAGAATAGATTTAGTCATGTCTAATATGCTAGTATTATTGAGTCTTGGCAGTTTATTAAAGAGGACCACTAAAGAACCAAGCAGTTGGACCAGTGATTGATAAAATCCCAAACATAAAAGCATAAAAAAGCCAAGTAATAGTGTCCAAACTTCTTGAGCTCTCAATAATCATTTGAACTGCACTTTGCTGAACTCCTAGAATATTGTGTGCTTTTGCCTTCCTTTATGCTGTCTAAATGGCTGTGGTTTTAAAGTTGGGCAGATTACTTCTATACATATGGTGATTTAACATGGCTCAGCAGATGAGGACTGAGTTGTTCAGCTCCCCTAACTTTACCTCCTGTGACCAGATGTTCATTGACTATGCACACACACACACACACACACACACACACATAAAAGCCATTTCTATAACCTTTGGTGTTTGTACTGCTTACTATTGTCACAATAACTCTAATAGCTCCTAGAAATGGACCTAAATAGCTTATTCTAGTTCTAAAATATTACTGTTTTCTGGTAGTATTGACATGGTATTTTTAATGTTTGAGAGAATTTCTTGAAAACCTGTAATTTACTAAAGCTAGAGTGATTTTTTGAAAGTAGCTTTGCTATATAAGTGTCAGTTTCAATATAGACAAAAGTAAATAAGAAAACCACGGCCACTAAACATACCCAGAGATAAGAAAAATACCAAAAAAACAACATAAAATGTTACGAAAATCCTCTTTCTTTCACTAGCTGAATCAGTACAACAGCTCTGAGCTGTTGTGGATCTTCTGCCAGTCAGGTAGCTTAGGAGGCCAAGCACATCTGAAGCACTGCATCTCTCAGGTACGTATGCTCCTGCCAGCCATAGTGTCTGAATTTACCATATCAGACCTCAGAAATAAACGTGCATAGCTGATATTTTTAAACGGTGAAGAAAAGCTACACCATACGGCAGTCAAATTAAACATGATTGCACTGTCCCTTGACAGAACTCTCAAACTAATAATGAGATTTCACCTTCCTTTTCCTATTAGCTTTATGGTAATTAGACATGATTTTGCTGCTGGTTCAGTATGCAGGATGTCAGTGTAACCAGTGATGCAAAACAGATTCATCTTTTAAATAAGAACAATTAGAGAGCAGACAACTGCTCTATGCTGCACTTTCCTACCTTGTCTCACTTTCCTGCAGAAGTGAGGGAATTAACTCATGTTTTAACCTATGCTGGTGCACAAATGCTCCCTAACTGTTCAGTTACAGTATCATCATCATTGTGCCTAAGATCCCAATAACCTATGGCAATAGTACCATAATATTTCAACACAAATATATACATAGATAGCTCATCATCTTCCACATATGCACACATATATTTGTTTGATGGGAATTATGTATGTCTGGACCACATACTGCTACTGTACAATGTTACAATGTTTAATATCTGGTTAATATGCTTGTTGGGCCCACATTTGATTGCACACACATTTTCTGCTTTCACACTGATTCATTTAGTTCAATTGCAGACTTTTTTTTTGTTTGTTTGTTTTTTGTTTGTTTTTGTTTTGTGTTGGTTGGTTTTTGCTTTTTGTTTTTGTGGTTTTTTTGTTTGTTTGTTTTTGTTTTGTTTTTGTTTTTGTTTTTTCTTTAATGTGAAAAAAACCCAGACTGAAGAAAGAATCATTAAGTCATACATGATACAAATAATTTTTTTTCTTCATACACAACAGAAATGACAGCTAGCATTGCCAGTCAGTCTGTTGTCTGTGGGTGGTACTTTCAACTCAGATACAAAGATCATAACTAATCCCCAAAATATCAGTTAAGCTTAAAATATTTCTTCTTGCCCACCACACTCTTCCTCCAGGCAGTCTACGTCACAGTCTGGTGACTCTGTGAATGAAAGTCACAGAGCAATCTCCTCATATCAGCCCTCACATCAGTAACCCTTCACAATACATAAAATGGTGATTTTTTTTTTTTTTTCCCAAATCAGGACTAAATAAATTTTGTTTAAGTTTCTCTCTACATCGAATAAATGTCACTGCACTTTTTTCGGCTGAAGACAACTACAAATGACTCTGAACATGTCAATAAAAAAATCAGAAATGGAAAAAAGTTCTCGTTGGTCTCTGAAGAACAGTCTCTGTCTTTGATATTTACTATACTGTATCCTGAAGAAAACCAGCAAGACTGTCCGAAAGAGTAAAATTAGATTTTATACTTCCTGAACAGTAAAAAAACTGTTTCAGTTTTTGTTTAAAAGACAGTGAATCTGTGTTCTGAAGTATGGTTGAAAAAGTGGTGGAAATTTCTGTCAGTGAACAGAATTAAGTCAAAGCAGAATTCTTATCAGAAGAGAAGTGGTGATCAGATTCAGAGCGGTCGAGCTCAGAGGGGGAGCTCCCTTCTCAGGAATGTCCACTTCATCCCACTTCAATGGGATGGGTTTCCAGAAGTGCCTGTAAAGGCAGCTTCTTCTCTTCACTAAGTGAAAATAAACCCCTTTTAATACAATTTGGGCTGTCCATGTTCAGGAGAGTTTGACTCACATAGGAACAAATGAAGAAAGAAGTTCATACATTGTTGTGGAGATTGCAGAGCCATCTCACAGAACTGCAGAAGAGCTCATCACAGTATAGTAACAGAATCATCTCTAAAATGATGTTTGATGTGCTGACCAACAGCAACCACAAAAGAGAAAGACAACCTGAAGTTCAAGCATAATGGTAGTGCAAGAATTCTGCAAAAATCAATTGCCAGTGAATTTAGATGGAAAAAACGGAGGAGCCAAACACCCTGACCACTGTTCAGACATGCTGAAAGTTATGAAAGAGACATACTGAAATGGGTTTCACAGTGGCAGGATTTGGATCTTTATCTTAGAAGATACTTGATAATTCTTTTTTCCCCCTTGTATTCTTGTTTTGGTCATCCACAGTCCTGCCTGTGACCAGAATTTCTATGCAGTTCACAGTAGTCTAGAAACCTGTGTACAGACTTGACCCTAGAGGACTTAATTAAAAAACCAAAACAGAACAAAAACACAATTATAATCTGTTAGTCATGCTTTGCTTACCAACTGTGTATACTCTACATCATCTCCCAGTAAACCGGTGTCATTCAATGTATACTTGGCTTTCTTTAATACAGCATCCACTGGGCCTTTTTCTACCTGGTGTTTGATGGCCTTGAACAATTTATAAAGAGGCTCCCCAGCATTGTCCTGTTTAAACAAAAGGACATGAAATTAAGCAAAATAATGTATTGAATGTATGTTTAAGTATTACTGATTAAAAAAAAATCCCCACCAGCAACAGACTTCAACTCTTACCTTGAGGTACTGATATAAACAAATAGACATCCAGTTAGACAACATTCTCTCAACAACCGTTTCAGATCTGAAAAAAACAAAACAAAAAAACCCCCAAACAATTCTGAGTATGGTAAGGATACTTAAAGGTAAGATTTTAAAGAAGAACATTGCTTGTTTGAAATATAATATTTTACATGGTTAACTGCATTCACTCTCCTAAAGTATCCATTTCCCTATAGAGTCTTGAAAGCATATACTTGCTTTAGGATAAGTGCTGTGTATTGCTCATCATTCTCAGGTGCCTTCAGCTTATTGCTGAAAAGCATACATCCTTTATGGAAAATCTTAAACTGGGTTTATGCTGTAAGAGCTAAAAAATTAGTCCAGTTGTGCAGTTACTGGGAAATAACCTACAGGTTACAAAGCTACAACATAAACAGAGCAAGGTCTAGTGTAATTTATTTGAGATAAAAACACTAGAGCAAGCCCTCACCGAATGCACAATGCAAGTTGATTATGTGTGCTTGTTACATTGATGATGTTTGGTATAAATGCTAGATCATCTGGAATGAAGTTAGATTAAAAAGTAAATGAAATGTTCAGTATGGTACTTTAAAGTAAGGTAGGTGTTTCTACACTGTAGTATTTGAATCAGGAAATCTGTAGCCAGCAGACCTGCCTGTGCCTTCTGCAGCCGCTCTTGGTGGTCTTGTCTTCCTAATATGCTTGGGCCAAGCTATTTCTGGCTTTCATGGGTAGCTGCCATTTTAATACAGTCACTTTGCAAAAGAAACACATTTACAGAAAACCAGAGACCTACAGAAAATGACAATCATTCAAACCTTCTTAGCATCAGCTTTGGGTTTTTGGCCACAACATACTGCTCCATCAATTCTAAGAACAGTGTCCTCATGATGTCAGTATAGTATTCTAGTTTTCCATGTAAAGCAACTGTCAGTAAAGATGCAAAATACACTTTAGCTCGAGCAGAGAACTCCCTTTGGTTTTCCAGCGTGTGAATAAACTGAAAGAGAAAACAAACGTAGAATCAAGTCAGATGACAGGTTTCTGAAGAATCTCAACACTTGTCTGCACTAAGAAGACAAGCAATATTATTTTAATATTAATCTCCTATATGCAGAAGTTTGAAAAAACTACTTACAAGAAAATGTTGCCTAGAATTTTTTTCTAGACACACACACAGAGTGTACTGGACTGACCCAACGAATGCTTATATACTTAACTAAAACCTCATCTAAAATGGATGCTTTAATTAAATGAAAAACAGTGTTCAAGACAATTTTTAAAAGAGAAAGTCAACTCCTCTCTCTCTCAAATTCCCAGGCCTTTCACATCAAATTACAAAGACACTAATATAAGTACACCCGGGAATGTGCTTTCATCTGCCATAAAGTCTAATACTCCCATTAACCAGCTCAGCACTGGAGCCTCATTGAAAAAAGAAAAAAAAAAATAAAAGGAAAAGAAAAAGTTAGAAGCCTAAATCTATATTTAGGTGTGTGACAACGAGTCTCATTTTTTGAGAGTGAGCAATTAGAAGTCTCTTCAGAGCTGCTGTGAGCATGTCAGTCTTGATGAATAGGTCACTAGAGGAACCTCTGCCTCTCTGGGGGAGAGATTCAGCAGATGGCTGCCTGCAGGTGACTCCCATGAGAAGCCAGGATTGGAATCAGCACTCTATGATCACATGTCTTAAAAGACTAAAACAAACTTGTAAGACCAGTTTTTGTGCCAGACTGGTTAATATCCATTTTCCTACAGCCATGGCAATGTTGACTAATTCCATACTATATGACCTGGCAGAGAAACAGGATCTTGCCTCTCTGTCCCACCAGAAAGTTCTGGCTGTAAAGCCACATATCTGTAGTGGCCAGTGTGGAATCAGAACCATAAGAAAAGAATTTATTTTTATTATTTTTGGTTCAGTTGTCCTTGCAAACCTACTGTTTTCATACACAGTTATGCCTAATGAAGAGACAGGGTGAATCTACTTCAGTACTCACATTAATGAGAAATGATTTGCTATTGAGGAGGTTGGAGAATTGGTACAAAGCCTGCTCCACAGTCTGGCGCCTGGCCTCAGGAATATCCAGCTTCCCCGTAATCATCACATCTTTCTCTCCGTCTTTGGAGGGCAAGAAGAAGACTCTGTCTGTGTAGGTTTTGTAGTCCAGTACTGGAATCCCAGCTTCATTGATATCGTTTGTCTGATCCTCCATCTCTATCATTAGGTCTGCAACATGCAATGAAGTTTAAAGGTTCATTTAAAAAAGCCTGCAGGTTTTTTAGGCAACACGATATCTTTGGGAGCCTTGTAATAGAGAAAAAGTGGCTCAGCATTAAAAGCTCTTATTTCATCTCACATTTTCCCTTGCTATTTTTACCAATTATCCTGTTAACCATGACCACAGCTAATCCTATGGTGACATGAAGATAACTGCCTTTAGCACTGATGGTTTCCTTGTTGTTACCTATATGAAAAAGGGCCTTAATGGGCTCCTGTGTGTGTTCATACATACGAATGTAGGATTATAGTACAGAACCAAAAAAAACACACTGAAATTTTTTTTTGGTTCGTTTCATTGTTTTGTTTGGGCTTGTTTTTTCTTTTTTTTTTTTCCCAATCCATACCCTCTCAGTTTGGGTAGTAATGGAAGTTCCTTTAAAAACAATCAAGGAAAGAAAGGTTTAAAGTGTGAATTTAATTGAAAGGAAGGGGATGGCAGGAAGGAAGAAGGTTAAATGGTTCATTGAAATTGATGGAAACATTTCTGTGGGACTCAAAAGCTCTGAAGTGCTTAAAAGGGACAAAAATTAGGGAATCATCTTTTGGAGAAGCTGTTCTAGCTGAAGGCTTTCCAATTATCCAATATTGCTGATTGACTGGAATACCATGTTAATAAATCTAGTGACCTATTGTCTCAGGAGTTTTTTTGCTCTTATTCATTTACCTCTTTATTTTATAGCATTCAGTAAAGTTGGGGCAGAAAGTATCTTCTGGTTTCCCTCTTTGTGGTATTAGCACTTTCTTCCTGATGTCCCTTTCCTTGGCTGTCTTTGGTCCTGTCTATTTAGACCAACTGCACTGCATGCTGTTGACATTACAGTTTCATGGCATACTGGTTTAAAGATCCCCTCAGTTTCTTGAATTAATTTCCAAATCTAACCTGAAATTACTGTTTTTATTCAATCCTGGTTTTTAGCCACTGTCAATATGAAATAATGTTTTCTCTTCAGAAATAAAACTTTTTTTTTTTTAATAGAGATTATTTCAACATGACCCAACAGCAAGTATAATTCAGATAATGAGATGACATTTAATGGTAATCATTTAGTCCAATATTTGCTATGTTTACACTCAGATGACTAATTTAAGCATTGCAATGAGCAGTTCACCATGTAGAAATGCTGAGCCTTCACACCTCCTGCTGCCTTCCCTAGGACGATGCCTCTATATTTACATAGTTAGCTCTTCAAATCAAGCTTAGAAGTTTGTCACCATAAACAAAGAAATATGCTATTTCTTTCCTGTGATCAAATTATCCCTTTGTACGCTGATTGCTGCAAATAAATTTTTTCAGCTCTCAAAATAATTGTTAATGTGCATACTTTGCATTTACAGTCATTGTGCTAAATAGTAAATGCATGGTTAGTCACTATAAAACATCCTTATCTTCGTATTAATGACCACTCACAATACTGGCTATAAGTAACCCCTATCTTAACTAGTTTTTACTCCCAGTTTTTAAGCCTATGCTCCCTTTAGACTAAAACTATCCATTTCTTTTAATAACCTCAGCTACCTATTTTATTTTACTTCTTTCATATACATTAGCAAAATATCTGCTCTACGTCAATGTCAGAAATGAAAACTACAAAGAAAAACTAATTATTTGTTCCCAAAAGACAATTTCAGCATGCTAGCACCATTCCTTCAGTCTGTCTTCTGATTGCTCAAGAGGATACACAGCAGTGAAAATATCTGGCATACCTGTGAACTCCTTCTTGCAGCGGTCTCTGACACTCTCCTCCAGGCCTTCAAGCTGTGATTTAATTTTTTCATACTCTCGTTCTGCTTGCTGGCTCTTGCGTCTTTATGAAATAGAAGTAAGATTTTTTAAAAAGTTACAAATTGCAAAAGTAAACAATTTGGAACAGCTCTGAGAGGGAAGCCAAAGGACTGGAGGAAATTTTCCTGGCTTTGATTTTTTTAAAATATAGCAGAAAGAGAATAGAGGAGGAAAACAGCAACAGTGGTTGAAGTCTTCATTTCACGTAAATCAACTTGGCAACATCATGGACTGGCTGCTTCAAAGCAACTTGGGCCAACGATTTTAAAATCCAGTCAGAAGTTGCTACAAATTCTTTCAATCACATATCATGTAAAGAAACTAAATCTGTATGCACTGAACAAAGATGGCTTGCAACATGTCCTGAACTGGCTCTAAGCCACTCAGGAGTGTATCTGGGATTCAACTGAGAAGGTTGACAGAGATCCACGAGAACATCAGGGCTGTATTGCACATACTTCAGCTGTACTGTATGAGTATGTACTGTAAGGGGGAAATCCACCTCCTTCTGAGAGACAGTATGAGGCTCTCATTATGAACCTTAAAATTGGACTAAGTAGCTCTTAAGTGAAATACAGACATAGTTCTGACCCTTTATAAAGCATGGATTTCACTGTTAATCATGCAGTTTTTGTGTGGGTAACACTTATCTCAGCTGGAAAGGCCCAAAGGACCCCTTAGTAAAATCCATCCAGCTCAGACCTACAGTGCTGACTGAGGCAGCATAAATGCTGATGGATATGTATGCAGAATGAGTTATCTCTTTCACAAGTGGCACTTTGGCTGCCATTTCAAATAGGTCTGTGTGCAACTCAGTCCACAATTTTGTGCTTGGGAAGCCTGGGACCAGTTGTTGTGTTTATATATAAAGGACGGATTGGGCTGACTGACACCAAGGAATTTGGTGTGCGTGAGAGGAATAAATTGGTGCTTATACATACTTCCAGCTGTAACTCTCTTTCTTAACTCTGTAGTTCATAAAAAAAGATGAAGATAATTTCTGTAGACCGAGCTGAAAACAGGTAATACCTTGAAAGCTTTAGGAAAAAAAAGCACCTAATCAAAGGAACTTACCTGTAACAGATGATAGAAATGATGATTATTGCTATCATAGGAATAAGTACCAGTGGCAAAATAAGATTCAATGGGATATCAGTCACACGTGTATCATATTCTACCCTTCCAAGGATCCATTCCCGGAGTCCAAATTTCACCTAATTGGATAAACAGACATTTGTCTCAGAAAGTGCAAATGTATGGTGGTCCATTTACCAGTTGTACTCTAAATTCTTAGCAATACCCACAGGTGAATTTCCAGCTCAAACTGCCAAACAAAGGAAGTATTTCTGAATATTTAGTACTGAATTTAGATCACTAGCACTTTATTCCATGAAGTAATTTAATTTTGCTCAGCAGAGAAAGTAAAATCTAGTCTGTCTAGATACAGTTTTGCATTCCTATGTAATGAAAGTAGAAGGCATTTGGCAGCTTGGGACTTCTCTCCACGTGTTGCATCTTTTATGAAGCAAGCAGAAGCCAGAGGAAGAAAGAATTGCAAGAAGTTTCTTCATGGTACTACAACAGCATTGGAATTACTTCAGTTAAGAAGTGCTGTGTCAGTGTCACAGATGATACTAAATTCTATATAAAAGGTAACCTACAATGAATTCAGGAAGGTTATTGATGGTATCTCTCTTCTGCCGCTTCTTTGGTTGAGGCTGTACTTCTGGTGGCTCACAGTATAAGTCCGTTTCAGTAAGAGTTTTAATGTTGCAAGGCTCGTCACCCACAAAAGCCTGGGCCTCATCTATTGTCATGGCTTTGTTCAGGTTACTGCCCTAAACAGAAAATAAAAGGCTATGTCATTATCACAAAGTCTTGAGAGACAAGAAATCTTGAGCTGTAACTTTCATTTGGATCACTTTTAGCAGCAGCTGTGATTGCGCTGCAGCCTACAGAACAGCAGAATGATTGAGAATTATGCAATTCCTCTGATATTCTTGTGTGAAATGAGATGTCCCTTACAGTTCCTGGAAGGTTTGCTGGGAGAGGGCATTTTCAAATGCCAGACTCAGCAGGAGGAGTCATCCCTGACACCCCTAAAGTATGGCTAAAAAGATAGTAACTCTTCCTGAGAAGGGGGGGGAGACGAAAGGGGAGCTGTCAATGTTCGTCATTCATCAGAGGAAAGGTACTCAGGTACTCCACTAAGCACCTGGGGTATGGCACCAAGCAACAGTTAAGGCTTTGAGAAAGTAAGGATAAATTCCATACAAGCTTCAAGGACAAAATGAGCAACCAACTCTTGACAAGTTTACCTTTGCGTTAATAAGTTTATTGACTTGCTTTTTGATGCCATCTGTGAAGTTTTCAAAGGTTGGGTCTGCAACATAAGCAAAGGAGTGGCTCTCATTTTTTACAACCAACTCATAATGATCCATTAGAATAACAGTGGTGATGTTGTAGTTTTCTGGGTCTTCCAGTATTGGTGGGGATGAAAATACCACTACGGTATCATTGAGACTTGTAACAAGATTTCCAGAAAACTGTAAGCAATAAGACAAGAATATGCACATTTTAGAGCCTGACTGGTTCCAGTATGTAATTGTTGATAATTTTAGACTGTAGAAATAAAAGCACTGGATTTATATACTCTCCATACAGCAGAAATAACACAATATATGGTATTTTCCAAAAAGAAAATGAAACTAATTTGTTGATATGAATAAATCATTTATTCATTATGTTTGAGCAGCTGCCTGCAGAAAAATCTTAGGCTCAGTTTCCATTGTTTCTATGGGTCGTTAGCACACTGGACTGATATCATTAAGTACCTCTCAGATTAAGAAGTTAACATGTCACCTTTAATCCTGAACATCTTCTCTGCCTTTAAGCATCTTGGGTAGATTCTTTTCTACTCACACTGTAAAATACCTCACTGAAATTCAATACACTTCTAAGTAAAATTTTGGTATAAAATTTACCAGTTGTCATTCAGCTGTTGTTGCTCAAGGTAACAACTCAGTTCACCTCTTCTCCACCTCCCATAAAACAAATGGTTTTACCCTGACACTCTTTCAGTAACATTAGCCATAGTCAAGAACACTCATAAGAGCCCTCAACATTTGTTCTATCAACACCTCCATTCTTCACTTTGCAACTCACTGCAATTTGATAGTTTCTCCCCAATGTTTCTGATATTGCCATGTAAGTGGAAGCAATACAAAAGCTTAGAAAAGCTTTTAGTCTTAACCAAGAATGTGTGCTATATATAATGCTGACTTCAGCTAGCAGGCTGAACATACATAAGAAGAGCATAATAAATGTTGATAAATACTGTCAAGAATGCTAAATAGAATTTTAGATTGTCCTCGGAGTCAAGGTTCTCAAGATAATTGCCTCTTGCAGCTTATGGCCTAACAAATGCGGAGTTTTCATCTTAAAAATCTCTTGGGATAGGGTTCTAATGCATCCAAATTCAGCTGGCTTTGGCATGCTCTAAAAGTTGAATCATGCATATATTACAAAACATGTACATTAGCAACTTTTTATGGATCACGTGACAGTCTTAAACTGAAGTGCCAGCCTTAGAGAAAGTCTTATAACATTCTTTCTGGAAGATCACTTTTTAAGTCCTAAATCACGTTTTTAAATTGTGACCTTCATTAGAAGAGTGGGAAAATGAGACTGTTGGTAATGCCAGTTCCTCTTAACATGAGATGCAAGAAGGTTTTTTATTTTTTTAAGTTATTTTTCACAACTTTTTGTGAACCTGCTAGAGGTGGAATATGCCTGAAGGAAGAAGGAAAAGAAGACTTGGTACATTGAGATGTGAAGAAAATCAAAGGCACTGACTGTGCAAAGCTCTGCATTGTCTACATTTGGATCCTGATTCAGGAAAATCTCTAAAGATTGCAAGGGGAGAAGAAGAAGAAAGATAAAGAAAAAAATCCATTTTAAATTCTGAAATACACCCACTTCATCACTCAAAACTTAATTCTTCTATCCTTATTCATAGTGAATGAAAGCAATTTAAAAGCAGAGGATGGAAATGTAGAAGTGAATATAAGTAAAGATAGTAGGAAAGTCAAGATCTTCTTCCACAGAAACCCTGAACAGACCCAGAAATCTGCTCAAACCTTATTTCACTCCAAGCCCAGTGAAATCCAGTGGACAAACTTTGATGCAGTATTTTAACAGATTATATGTTGTGCATCCAATGTGATGCCTTTTGGGGGAAAGAAATAAAATTACCCTTTTTTGATTCATCTTCCCGGCTTCTGGTCGCTCTGCATATACCACCAATAAGAAACTCTGGATGAGCCCAAAACCGGTTCCAGTTACTGTAATATTTCTCCCTCCACTGTAAGGTAGCATTAAAAAAGAAGTCAAGTCATTGGCAAACTATCATAGCTATACACTGCTTCATCCTGCACTGCTACTACTTCTGCTGAAACCCCCACTATATATATAATGCCTGTATGACAATTAGATAACCTACAAAAAGGACTTCTCTTAAAGCTATTGATGACCAAAGCATTTAAAACCAGCAAATCAACTTAAAACTCATTTTAAAACAGCAGAACTAAAAAAAGTACAACTTGCTAAGCCATCATTTTTGGCTTTACATTGATGCCAATATTATTATTAAAATCTCTCTGCCTACCATACTCACACAGAGACAAAGAGGAGAGTGTATTTTCCACAGATCTGTAGGGACCTGGCTTCTCTTCTCCCTTTCATTTGTAACCCATTGTTTAAAAAATAATACATTTACATAGGAAGAAGAACACATGCAAGTTGCCAGTAGAAATTAAAGTCATTGAAGTAACATGGATTTAGAGGAATAGCAAACCTCAAAGCAATCCATAAAAGTAGGCTTCAGTTTATATAGAAGAAAAAAAAAAATCAAGTTGTTTAAATTCCATAGGATAAATCACTATTGATCTACCACTGCACATTCCAGGCCCTAAAAATCACACAAACCAAAAAATGAAAAGCAAATGTTAAAAACAAATCCTATTTTATACAAGTGACTACTCAATTGTCAAGGAGACAGGTATTAATATCTCCAAGAGAAATCACAGCCAAATTTATTTTTAATGTTCTGTTTGTTAGATCATGTTGTTACATGTTTTTTTACTGAAAGACTCTGAACAGACCCAGAAATCTGCTCAAACCTTTTACTGAAAGAAAGTGGAAACATCCTGATTTCCCTCTGCCAACCACACCACACTAAGCAAAAAGACCAGAATATTGGGGAACAGCAGAGACCAACATGAATCAGGGTCATGTTTGTCCCTGTGTTGGTCACAGAATAACTTTCAAAACCAGAGGTACGCTTCAAGGGCTTTTATATAGATGATTTGCCACATTACTACAAATACAAGAATGACATACATTTCTTTGGTTTCCCAGTTAGTGTTAGGTGAGCTTTTTTCCAGAAGGAACAGCTACCAGATGGGGTGTTACCACTATAGAACAAAGCTTACATTCTAAAAACATTGTTGAACCCTGGTCTAGATTTCCTAAAACGATACATTTTTTACGTTATGAGACAAAGAAAGATATGACATGCCATAACTTCCCTCTGTTCCCAACATACTTATTAAAAGCTAAATAGAAGAACTGTTAGAAACCTTTACATTAGAAACTCTTAATCTAAGTTATCTTAGTAGGATAATTAATGCAAAGATCATTTTTCTGACATCTGAAATGCTTCAAACCTCTTTGTTTGAGAAATCTTAATTTAAAAGAAACTCAATGCCTTTTCTGCTTTCAGGATTGACCTTTGAAATGGGATGAAAATTTGGAGGTAAACAGAATACTTTCAAATATCTGTTGTAGTTAAGGTCACAAACCCTACGTACCTAAATGTGTGCATGGCTAGGGTACAGGAGTTTATTTCAAACAGTTCCGTACTTAAGAGGTTTATTACATACTATACATATTTTAACCCAATTGTAAATGAAGTTATAACAAACATTTCATTACCTGCTGAAACTATTTACTGGTAGGAATTTGGTGACAGTAGGATTCTCACTGTATGTAAACTCCCCTTGTACATTAATTGTTGTGCCCCCATAGTTCATTGTGACTGCAACAGATTCAACCTTGTTATTAGGTCCTGTAATGCAAACGATCTCGTCTCCAAATTCAACACTAGATTGGAGAAGAAAAAGAAGAGGAAACATCTTTTGTTAGTAATATTATGGAGGTTTGCATTCTTGTACTATAGTACCACAGAAGTAACAAAACCATTTTTGTCATGTACCAAGTAGTTACAGGAGGAGACAATCAGATCACTTAGGCTTTTTAAAGAAGACATAGGATATGAAAATAAATAGTGTACAAGAACAGGAACACGCAATGTCAGCACACTTAAGTGTCCTTCCTTTTTCTGAGGAAAGAGAAGGGCAGCAATTAATAAAAGGAAAAAGAAGGAAGAAGAACAAGCCAAGGAGCACTAGAAGATTAAGATTTTATATGGGACCACTGAAGAGATGATGAGTGAAAGCATGGGTAAGTTTGAAGCAGACAAAGTGAACCAGAGAAAGCCAAAAACATCAGAAACCTTTGGATATCTAAATTCTCCCAGTCTGGGTATTTTTACAGCTCCTTCTTCTGGTTGGAGCCTCTATATGCAGAACTACATTTCATGGGATGGGTAATGAAGAGTTGGACAACAGATTTGTTTAATTCCTTAAGGCCAGAAAAGATTGGTGCTTTGTTAGGATACAGCTCTGTATTGCAAGTTACTCAGGCTACGTACACATTGCAAGGTTGGCTACCGACTGAAACCCGAACATCCTTCTTGGAACCAGTGGCCAGGTTTGTACCACTGATCGTAAGTGTGGTTCCACCTGCTTGAGGACCACTTTTAGGTGCTATTCCAGAAGGACGAGGTTCCTGCAAAGAGAAGATGGTCAAATTAATTGATTAAATTAAAATTAAATTTACACTAATTTATTTGGTTTAATAGCTAGCCAAAGTTTAACATTACTACCTGAAAAATAATAAAATTAATGACAATTTTTCTAAAATAAAACAAAATCTTTTATCATTCATGCTGAAGGAAGAAGTAACACATGATGTGATTTCACTTTTTTCCTTTACTGTACTTTATGAGGCTTTATACAAGTTTCAGTTCTTTTTTCACAAAATGTAGAATTGGCTATCATTACGTTTGTGAGAACTTCCTCTTGGATTGCCTGGTTTCCAACTTATTTGAAGATTTTTCTCTTCCTTATGTCTGAGTCAACCTACACCTTTCCTACATCCTTTGTCAGCTACAGAAGACAAAGAGCATGGCTTTCAAAGCTTGTACCAAACAGAAGGAGTATGAAAATTCTTTTATTTCATAAGGGCCTGATTGTGGTAAAACTGTTATACTGTACTTGAGCAATGAGCTTGCGAAGAACGAAAATTAGAAAATGTTCAACTTTTCTTTATGCGCCCAGAACCTTGGAGTAGGTTCCCTAAACCCAATTAAAACAAGTAGACATGCTCCAAAGTGTTAGGAATTATTTTCTTTTTAATATTTAAATTTCTCAAATAAATTTCCTCCTTTTGTTCTCAATTCAGTCTTTGTTTCCATGATTATATTCTGGGAGCTAAAACAATTACAGTAAGTTAACAGTGAGGGCTTTTCATGAACAGCGTGATTTAATTACTTCATCGCTAAGTAGTTTCTGCTTCCAGTTGAGAAAAGCATCCTTATTCAGGACCGCACTGAAGAGGATGGATGAAGCCGAGCAAGGCGCGTGATGGGGTTACCAGCTGGCTCCAGTGAGCGCTGCCCGCCGGCCCCACTGGCCTCCCCAGCCCTGCAGACGTGCCGGGGCCCTCGCACCACCCCAGCCGCAGCTGCCCTGCCTGCAGGCAGCGCAGGGTCCAGCACAGCCAGCTGCCGAGGGCACTGCACGCACAGACAGGATGCCACGTCCAAGCGCGTGGCTGCTGCGTTAGGCTGGGGCATCGCCACGATGCACCCTGGTCCCCCACTTGCTGAAGCAGAGCAGGGTAAGAACTTAGGGAGGCTGTGAATAGGTAATGACTTTTCTGATGTATAGCTGTGCTGCTGCACCCGTATTAAAACACAAGCTTTTCTTGAATGAGTCATATAAGCAATAAACTTATTTCTGAGTCTTGTGTATATTTGTAAAGGACAGCTGTTCTCCTCCTCTTTTCTAATCTTGCTAAAATAGTTGACTGATAATAAAAAGTCCAGACTTAGGGCTATTCCATATGAAGTATTTGCAAATAGAGAAAGAGCAGAGAAGTTTGAAAACTTCCTTTGCTGATGAGGGTTTCCCTGATCATCATCACACAGCACTGATATCCCACTTCAAGGAGGAAAGCCCTGTTAAGAAACAGAGTGACATGCTCGCCTCTTACTAGTCACACAGCAAACCCCCTTCTCTCATGTCATTTTGCTCAGGCACAGATTACCATCTCTGTGACAGCTTACAGCTACAAAAACAAGGACCCACCAATAGCAGGGAGGAAGGGGACTGATATACTGCACTTCGGTTCAAAGCTCAGTGAATCATCAACAGGTTTTTAACAAGCAGCAGGAATCCATAAAAATGCATCCAATTACCTCATGGTTACTTTACAAATTTATTTTATTGAAGCTCAGATATTATAGAAATCTGGGGAACAAATACACGCTCTGCTTGTTTTATACTTTCATGTCTGAGCAACTTCCCTCTGAAGGAATGCATCATGGTTCAGCACGCTTCACAAATCCACAATGACAACTGTAATTTGCTCTCGAGTCATTGAGCTTTAGGAATATACTTTAACTAATTGGGTGTCAATTGCTTTTCTTCCCTAAGAGAAATCTGTTTGTAAACCCTTCACTCCTCAAGAGTGAGCATATGACTGCTCTCATGCACTAACCTTTGATTTAGCATTAATTTAATACATCACTCAGGTTACAAGATTTCATACAGGAAATTCACTCAAAGTAATTTTAAAGCATTTTAAAAGCTCATTTAGGTCTATATAACCTTCTCTGTGCATCCTCATATTTGGATGTAATTGGTTGCTGATTTAAATTAAATTGAAACAAGTCACATGAGGGTAAATAAGTTTTAGAGGGTCACTTTTAAAAATCACATTTGAAGTTTAAATTAATAGAACTCTAGATATGGAACTCATAGAAAAACTCATTTGTGCTTTTTAATAACAATTTTGTTGCTAAAAATACTATAATCAAAACTGCACAAAAAATACATTGTCAATCAAGAGTTTATAAAAGTGTATCAAATACTTTAATCTTACCACATGGACAGAAAATCGTATATTTTGTTAAGTTCAAATTAAAACTTAATTGCTACAAATTGTAAAGCAAGTAGGACCTTTGTATTATCCATAGCAAGAATCCACAGCAATGATTAGATGATTAGCTGCATAACATGTCTAGGATAGGTTTCAGATGAGAGTATTGCTCACAAATCACTAAAGAATCAGTATGGACAAATTTATTCTCCCCAAACCTATGAAAAAAAATATTTAAAAATTGTAGCCTTTTCCCGAAATACGACCTTCACTGAAAGACTATTCTCCAAGGACAGACTCAGGAAACAAAGGAACAAGAAAAGGTTTCTGAAGCATCATGCACCACTATTCTCTCTAACGTCAGCATAAAAAATGAAAGGAAGCTTGCTAAGAACTTCAGCCAGTCAGTCATATTCCTTGCTTCCAGCAAAAATGTGAAATGTTACAGCACTGCTGGGTTATCTGCTGCATCCCTTTGGCAGGATGTCAGCTGCCTCCGTTGTCAACAATCAGTAAACATGGAGTGAGCCACAAACTTGAACTATCTAGCATAATTTTCTGTGGGGTACCTGTTAGCGGTGGTCTACCTTTGCCTTCCTAGAAACAGAGATGTATTGGTGACCAATGAGCAAATTTGTCTCTGAATTACACAGCTGTAAGGGGAAAGGGAAACAAGTACCTGTTCTGTTTTTCCCAGAAACTATTGTATTCTTCTCTTCTCTCTTTTTTTTTTTTTTCCTTAGAAAGAAACTCTGATGGAACTTAAAGCCCAGCTACACCAGACAGAAGAACTTGCCACCCACCCCTCACAAATCCATGATGCAGACATGCATTTGGGTTGCATTTCAGGCTGAATGGAAAACTGAGGCCAAGAATCACTCTGGGAGCTAACACAGCAGCTAGAGAGGAGGTGGAATAGTTATGGTTAACCCTTTTTCTGTCTTTAATTGTTGATCTTGCAGCAGTCCCTCAAAGGAGTATTTTAAAAGAGTTTAATTCAAAATATTAATATTTAACATTTTAAAGTAATTTTGCAAATGACAGGAGCTCTCCAGAGAACAAACACCGTGGATACCTTATGAAGATGATCTAATAAGGAGAAGCTGAACGATGCTTTGTGTATAGAGGAATTCTTCAGCATGACTGATAAGACAAAGTATTATACAGTAACACTTTGTTACAGTAAACTTGGCAGGAATATTATTTGATTAATTTTAACTTGCTATTTTCTGTTTCACATTTTCCCTCTTTCCCTTCCTCTTAAGGATCTGCCAGAATAAATAAGCAGCTAAAATAAATTATCAAGAATTTTAACAATTTTAATAATCATTTTATTGCAAAACCAATATGCTATGAGCAAGTTCTAGTGCTCTTCTAAAATACTCATGGATGGCTCCACTGGCCCACTTGGCAGTCTTCTTAATAGTATCAGTAAAGAAAAAAAATATGCATCATAGAAATATTCAACCAGAAAGCATTTTTAAAACATGTAATTAGGTAGATAGGATCAGGAGGTGAATGACATTTCACTGAATGCCAAGATAAATTGAAAAAGTGCCATCAGTGGTGGTACAAGCCTTCAACAAGAATTGTGTTACCTAAGGAGAAGGTATCCCCTTCCCATGGCAGTCACTAGTGGGACAGACAGGATCAATCCCTTGGAAGGCACCAGGTCTAGTCTCGTCTGACACAGTCTTATCTTATGCAGTCTGGTAAAGCTGCACCTAACCCACGGCTCTGTGTTGCTTACCACAACCCTGCATAAGATTCCTTCTCCTTGCATATGAAAATGAGGGACAAAGGGTAAATTCCTCATTTCAAACCTTCTATGAGGGGTAATAAAAATGCTCCTTGTAACAAGAGGCAAACCCCTTTAATTTGAATTCAACCCCAAGCAATACTGAATTACAAACATTACAAATGGCACTGATAAGCTTCTGACCTCAGTGCTGCAAGATCACTGATGTCACCCTTTCCAAAACCCCTAGAGGATTTCTTCTCTCCTGGTTTCTGCCCCTTTCTCATTTCAGTCTCTGAATCACAAGTACACCTGTCATTATGAATACCCCTCTTTTCTATTTCAGCCCTCCGCACTTTGAGATCTGTGTTGGTTCTGTCAGAAGACAGCCAGTGGAAGTCACACTTCCTATAACATCACACTGCAATGCTCAATGCAATTATGATGTTAAACAGAACATTTGATTATGTGTCCTGTACGGAATTTGTAGCAGTCTTGTAATAACTCTTCTGGCAAACATCAGCCCTTTTGAGGACTTGGCAATGCATCATTTCTCATGGATGTGATACAGCAAAATTTAAACAACCCTGCAAACACTAATTTAACCCTTGTTTTATAGCTCCATAAAGTGTAGAAAATAGTTCAAACATATTTTACTTTTTTTTTCCTTGCTTTGCTTGAAATGGAGGAAGAGTTCTTTCAGGTCTATACTTCCTTTGTCATCAGGGAAATATTGCTCACATCTTCCAGGTAGTTTAATGTTTGAGCATAAATACTTTCTGCAATAACAGGCTACCTCGTTATGTGGGCTTTTTGACAGTCTAGTTTAAAAAAGTCTGTTCCAACGTCTGTCAGCTGTTCAGTGGCCTGTTTTTTGATGAGTCTGGCAAGCCATCTCCCAGCAGAGGGACTTCATGTTACCAGGTCTCGCCACTGCCTTACGCTCTCACGATCTTGCCCTGTGTTTGTATGAAGTGGATTTGCAGTTTTGATAAAATGCACGCAAATCCACAGCTATGTTATTCAGATTAAAATTCAATAGAATAGTTTAGTTGGGAGTGACCTACAGTCATTATTTAGTCCAGCTTGTTAAGAGATATAGCCTGCTCCCCGTTGCACGATTTATCCTGAAGAAATAATTTGAGCTGAACAGGACTTCTTGCTTATAGGTCTAAGCAGATTGAAGCTTGTTAGTATTGGGAAACTCAATCACCTAACATATTTTACACATAAACTTTCCTTAAATCCTACATAAGTGTAATAATGTTGAGCTAGAGATCTCAAAGTCCACCTGCAACCCAATTTACCCATGTTGTACCAGACTGCTGGGTAAATATTTCCATCCCATGCTTCGATAACCACAGGACAGCTTTGTTGGAAGGATAATAATGCTACAAATAAGTTACCTCTAGTGCTTTTAGGCCCGTGGTTTGTGCCCATCCCGTTGATACCTGAAAGCAATGGTTATCTGCTCCAAGTAGTGAGACAATGACACTTTCTATGTCCTTGCACATTGTTTATGGTACATAGCATTCAAATAATGCTAGCATGTTTGGTAGAAAATTCATTTATTCTCTTTGTAATACAAGTGAATTCCCTTATGTGGCATTTGCATTCCTGTATGTTACTGTCTCATCTTTGCTTCATCAGCACAGAGGTGCTGGAAAAAAGATCCAAAGAAAAATACTGACAAAAGAGCTTCAAGTGGTCCAAGAATGTATGTGACTTCCCACTCAGGCCAATTCCCAGTGTCCTGTTTTCTTCATGAAAGCCAGAAATCTCCTCTTTGCTTGCTTTATTTGTGTGTTTTCCCCCCTACTTAAAAATCTCTTCACAGAAATGTGGATATATTTTCCATTGTAGTTTCATGCTTTCTGTGTGCTAGAGGGTAAATTATCTCCACGTCTGTTCCATTTATAATCACATTTAAATGTGAACTTGCTTATTAGCAGTGTACATGACTGCTGCTCTTACATAGCTACTGAGGATGCTCTGAGCATTCACATTTAGCTCTTACATTTTTCATCTTATTTATTAATCTAGAATGAACTTTTCCACTTTTAATATTTTATGAGTAGCAATTAGTCTTTTTGCAGAGTTAAGAAGGCGATATCTTATTTCTTCAGGTTTTTTTGTTACAATTTCAGTAAAAAAATGCCTTTTATAGTCTGAAAATGCTTTCAGAGAGCTCCCAACATTTAAAATCTCTGTGGTCTGCTAGTGCAAAATCAAAGCTCAGTTTTAAGCTGGCTAAGAGTGGTGTTATTCCTATTCTTCATTTATTCTTTTTTGTTTCCTGGTTCTTTGCAATTTTCTTTGTAATTATAGATATGCAGGTGTAAAAGACAACCATTCCCCCAGCCTCTTTTTTGCTCACCTATCTTGCATCTGGTATCTGATTTTCCAGGTTGCTTCATGTTCTTTTTCACCTGTTTTGTTTGCTCTGCAGCTTTCCTGATTTGCAGTGTCACGTCCAGCCAGCTCACTTCTGATCCCTTGCACAGTATCCAAGAACAAGAGGAGTGCAGCGCTACGGAGCATTGCCTAAGTTCTGCACATCTTCTTTTTCCATTTCTCTACTTTTCTAGACTTGATCTGTCACCAAGCACAACCTCTCCTGTAAAAAGTTTCATTTTCCCAGAAGAATTCCTGGACATGACTATGTAAATAAGGATACTATCTACTATAGCATCCATCTGGGGTAAGTAGTTTCTAGCCCAAGAACTATACTGAGATAAAATTAGTTGCCCTTTATCCTTCACTAATGCAGAAAATCAAAGAGAGAAACAATGAACCACTAAGGAGGCTACTGGTGGATCACAAGAAGGGCCAGAAATTCAAAAACAGTTGGAAAGCACAGAGAAAGGGAGCCTAACAGAGTTGCAAGGAAACCTTGGCATGAAATCCATGTTTCAGAGGGGGATGCTGCAGTAAACATAACTGTGCCAGACCACAAGCAGAGAGACAATTGGGAAGGGAAAAGAGGATGGTGTCAGAGCATGTCCCCATGATGCTGTGAGAGATGCCAGCTGCAACACAAGGGGAAGCAAGCAACAGATGGATGTGTTCAAATGGACATGATGGGCAGCAAATGGTGGAGCCACCTAAGCTCCCTTCTGTCAGCTCCTATAGACAGTGACCTCCAGCTGGGGGTTTGCCTTTGATGCAAGTGCACATCCTCACAAGAAGAAATGGGCCCTTGTGCTTCCATGCAAACAGAGAACAGGGATGCTGTTTCAAGGACAGTGCACACAGATGTGGATAAGATTTTCACAAATGTACAGACCATGTTATTGCTCTGCATTTGTCTCATCCATCCTTTCCTTCACAATTAACTCTTCCCTCTCCTCATCCCAGGCCCAGCTGCAGTAAGTTCTGCCTCTTGAAACAGGTCAGTAAAACAACTACTTTGTTACCAAAAATACTTGCCTCACACTGAAAGTCAAATTATTGTGCCAAGTCTGGCATCCTACGCACACAAAAATTAAAGGCATAGCCTATGAAGTGCTGTAAACACCAGCAATCTTCTTGGAGGTCAAAATGTCATTTCATGGGCTATAAAGATAACCACAAGAGATAAATTAAGCTTCTAAATGTGGAACTCCAGTCATTAGGAACTGCTCTTTCCCCCTCCACTTCTCTCATTTCTCAGACTCAAAGGAGCCCGTTTCTTGTTTCTTCAGACAAGCCACCCACTCACAGGATATTCAACCAGAGAATTTGCATTGCACATTCTTGGCAACCTGGTGTTTACCACAGTGGTTGACCTGTCCCACCAGCTTGCCTCATCATAGAATCCATAACACAAGTCCCTTCCTGGGTTATTTCTGCAACAGCAGAGGGGTGAGCTGAGTGCTGCATTTCTGGGGCTGCTTTGTCCAAACTTCACACCATGTAAGCTGATCAAACGCTTCCAGGCCCTCCAGGTGCCCAGGCAGAGCGTTTGCCTGGCAATGCACATTGTTTATTGGCTGCTGTGGATGGGACACTTATGCAAAGGGCTGGTATTTTAAACAACTAATTTTTTTGGACTGAAAGTGGCATCTTTTCCTCATGAGGCAGACACCACATGATTTTCTGAAAAGACCACAGAGCTTTGCTAACAGGTTTGATGGTGAAATGGAAGCACGCATGACTGGAAAGTCTGCACTATCATACAGCCAGTGTTTACTGGCAGCTTCTGAGAACAATCATGAGTACTGGATGGTGGGATATGGGATATTTTTAAGTTCATAGCTCAGATGATAGAGTTAAGACTAATAATACCCACATGAATAAGGATCAACTTTGTTAAAACTCTCAGCTAGTGACGAGTTCTCCTGACCCCTAAGTAGGCTGGCACACAAACAAGATGTACTCCAGGACTCAAGAATAAAATAAGATCCTCTGGAAGCAATTCCAGACTGCTGTAGATGTGTGGTTTATCTGCATCAATCAAAATGGCAACAAGCATGTAATAACCCTCCACAAAATAACCAAGGTCCCCAGCTACAGTGTAAAATGAATGTGTTAAAGACTGTTAGAGAAAAATCAAAGAGTGAATTAAACCACTCCATAAAACCTTGAGGCATTGCCCTGGTGAGAATTCCCAGAGCAATTGCCTCAAGTGTCAAGAAGCAAAGTGGAGGATAGATGCAGGTAAGAGGAAACCGCCAAGGCAGGAGTAGATTAAGATGAAAGAGTGCACCTCGTTAAATGTAACTGTGCTGTTCATTTCACATGCAAACTTCCAGTATGGTGAATAGTCATGTTCATGTTTGTTTTCAGATCAGGTTCTAATTTATCCTCCCTTTTTCTTCTTTTTGGTTATTCATCTCATGTTGGTTAAGTAATCAGACATCCTGATTTACAAGAAGTCATTAATTCCAAGCCAGTTTCTAAACGGTCTTCAGCACCTCAGAAATGTAGTACACTTTTACAAAGTTCTAACTCTAATTTCATCTAATATCATCATCTTAGATTTACTTGAGCTTTTTGAAACCATGTAGTCTTTTTAACCTGCACAGCCTGAAACTCACAGAATTGCTTTGATATACAGATGCTGGAGATGCCAGAACCAGCTGCAAGATCTCATTCTGGTGTCTTGAATCTGAAGCAGAAGTGTTCTGAGAAGGGAAGCAGTGCTTGTATGGAATCAGCAAATTTGGGCTATATACCTCAGAGAAGCTTAACTCCTTCCTTTGAGACTGCTTCTCACTGCCATAGTAACAAGCAAATCAGATAAAGTTAACAACAAATGAAAAAGCAGGACTGGCCTTTAGCCATGTTACTGCTTCACCTGCTTAGAGATCAGCCAAGCTGTTAGTACTCCACATGTACCACATAGTTGGATATTAAAATTTAGCATACTTCATTTCTATTTCACTAAACAGGAAAATGGTTATTGCCTGATCCTGTTTATAGTGAAACAGCAGAAATATTAGCAGATGACTGCGTTATCAGAATTTAATTTCACTGGAATGACTGGACTTGAATTTCACTCAAGTCGGAAAGAGAAATTGTGATGGGTAGGTAGAAACAGAGCTTTCTTCCCCTATTAGGCAGCAAATACAGATGAGGTGTTCACTGCATACCACAGACACTTGTGACCAAGGGCATTTGTGTGCAGAAAAAAATTTTAATTTTAAACCATGGCTTCCCTTTTAACTGGATTTTTGACCCTTTTATTGGAGGTCTGGTGCATTCTTCAGTTCCAAAATGCTCTGTGCTGGCAGTCAGAGCTAAAGCATGAGTCTGAGGCCCAAGTTGTTCTGACTATTGAGCCTCATCAGTCCACCTTTAAAAATAAATCTCATTTATTATAATTATAAAGAGATTTAAATATCTTTAATAGTGATTGAAGCTATTGTGCTTCAGTTGATCAGAACACACAGTAAAAACAGTGATAGTTACCAGCAGAAAGGTAGGCAATCAATTTGCCAAAGCAAGGGGGAAATTAATAAGAGAAAATGTGTTTTAGAAAGGCTCTTGGAAAAAAGTATTTTCTTTCCTTTGTATATACCAGATAGAAGAAGTTTTAAACAAAGCACAGACTTTGTATGTCTGCTGAAAGAAATCACCAAAGAACTGCCTGGAAACAGCACTGAAACAAGACTGCAGCTTTAAAGACAACATCAAGTGATGCAACTGTCTGCTCTGACCGTCTGTTCTCACACCAAAAGCATTCGTGTCACACTTGCAGAGGTGTATGTCAATGTGATGCTCCTGTACCAACTTCAATCCTACTGCAGTTGGCTTCATTTTCTTGTGGAATAGAGCAAAATGAAACTAGACACCAATATCATCAGTTTTAAGGTGTGAATTGTATTACTTGCCATTTCTTTGCATATTCTAAATCGGGTCCCCAAGGAAAGACTTCTGCAGTAAACAAAAATTATTAGCAGTTAGATTAGACGTCTGATTTTTCAGTAACCTCAACGCAGACAGAGATTAGCACACAGGGACTCTTGGGTTTGCAGGAAAACATCCACCTGGGTGATACCTGTGCACAGCAGCTTCTCCTAGTGCCTCACTGATGGGCAATTAAGAATCTTTCCCTGAAGTAGCCAAAAGCAGTGGCTGCTTATCTTGCCTCTCAGATGGGCTGAGCAGGGAATCACACCAGAACAAGTCCAGAGACAGGCTTTGAAGCCTACATGTGGCCTTCAGGTTACACTTCAACACACTCCAGAACAACTTCATGTGCTTTCCATGCAAACCATGAGAGAATCTTTATGCAGAGATGCATAGGAGAACTGATGCAAAACATACCCCACACAACAGATTCACATAAAAATCTCATCTCATGTAGGTTTTACTGTCATAGTGTCTGTCCTAGAGACAGAAACATACACATGGAAGATTATTTCATTTTTCTCCAGTTAAGATGATGAGACGGACAAGAAAGACCTAATCACAACCTACATTTCCACAAAAGAACAGATGACATAGTCAAGCAGAAAGGATGGCTGCCTTTTTTTTTTCAGCAAGAGGAGGTATTTTCTTGGAAATTACAGGAAATCCACTTATAGCCAGTTTTTTAAAAACAAGAATATCCACTTCTCAGTTATCAATGTCATTCTTGACTTATTCCCACTGCATATTGCCAACTCCTTTCCTTCTTGTAAGATATCAAGGATTAATGAAACAGAAATTAAAATAAGGGAGAAGACAAAAGCCTAAGCCAAAATTTATAAAACTATTTTATAGTTTTACAGTTTATAGGTGTAATTTTAAGTATCAATATGAGGATTGAGATTATTTAAACCTCACAACTATCACAGGCTCTCATAGATACAGTTAAAGAAACTTGCTGCTAAAATCACAGGCTACATCAGAGCTGTAAGCTAGGGCCACGGTTAAAGCAATTAAAACTGAAATTACATTCTCCCTCATAGTCACACTGAAAACAAAGCACGTATGTTATATGAACACACATCATGCTGTCCGTGACTCCGCATGCCATATTTTTGAACAAAATAAATTATTAAAGAAATTCATGTAACTACATTACATATTCTTCAGCTGCTCTGCATCCATTCTTCTAATTAAGAACATTGGCCAGACTAAATATGATTAAAATACTGCACTGTGTCTCTTGAGAATACCTAATTTTTTTAAGTGCTGAGTTGTTTTTCAATTCAGTAGTGACACTTAAGAAACACTATGTCACTACTGAGTAAGTTTCTTACAGTTGTTTTTCTACCACATCTTTTTAAGTTGAATGGCAGACATCATCCTGTGTTGAGACTCTGGATCTATTATTGGTCAGAATAGATTTTTGGTACATCTTTTGTATACAGAAATACCGAAGTTAAGTGTTTTCTAACATTATTAAATGACAGTGCTATTGATCAAACAGTTTGCAAGACAAACTCAAGTGATTCTGTGCTTAACAGGTAAACCTTTAAATTCAGTCACGCACAAAGTATAAAACAGGTCTCTGAAAAAAATGCACTTACCTGGTATGTAAACAGCACTTCATTTGTAGAATTATCTAATTTTCCGTTGATATTAACTCTAACTAGACCTTGTTGTGGTTCATTCATTGGTCCAACTTGACACACAATCCTAACAAGAAAGAATGCAAGTTTATCTGCTAGAAGCAACAGCTGCAATACCAATGTAATGCCTGTGAGCTACCACACACACTGCCAGTAAAAGAACTCATTTTGCTTTACTTTATGCAATGCTCTTGAATGCTGCTTCAGATTCCTAGCAAAACCATCCAAGAATAGTTTGTTTGCCTATCTAAAAGTTGGTAAAACTGAAACTTGAGCACTGTACATAGCAACTGCTTTAGCTGCAGAAGACTCAAATTTAGCCCGTAAGTCAAAAGCTGAATCTCTCCAAAGTTTACAGTGGACTTTTTGATGTTTAAAAAATGAAAAGGGCCCCCCACCCACTGGATGCAAGCATCAGATAATCAGCTACCTTAGAATATTGTGCATTTTAGCTGCTGACAATTTTGTTGTGCATCCTTCTATATTTGAACTTCAAAATACTCAACTCCATCAGAATTACTGTTCTCTGAAAATAAATTCTCAGAAAACACATGGAAAATCAGAGGTCAAGGAACACTGGTCAAGAACACACTGCCTTAACAAACACTGCTGCTGAGTGATAGCTAGAATGTTTAAATTTTTATTTCAAACAGGTGATGCACAGAATGAAAGCATGAAAAGGCAATAAGGATTTGACACACTTGAAAACTGGGACAAATGCTTAATGGAGAACTGATAATGCAATTAGATAAGGAGGTATATAATGCGCACAGCCTGTGCAGTCAGACAGTTTCATATAGGACACACCCTGAGGATCACTGCTCATTTCTGTCACTCTTTCCCTATTCTTCCCTAAGCAGAGCACGACTGCTTAAAAACATCCCAAAGTAGGAAAAAAACCCACCCTCAATAACTCCAAATTACTGGGTACAAGGTACTTAAATTGGGACTCATAATAACAGGATTGTCAAGTCTCTCTGCAGATCACTCCAGACTTTTTTTCATGGGTACTGGCAAATGGACAAAATTCTCCAAATTCCTGCATGTCCTGGCATGTGTATGGCTGCCTGAGTCTGTTCCTCATCATCCCTCTACTGTATTCTTGGAAGTTTTATCTTCTTGTCAGGCAGAAACAGGAAATGGTGCCTTTGGAGGAATTTTTACCATATGTCAAGCTAGGGAAACAGTGAGGGGCCGGGGCCGGGGTGTGTGGGGGAAACACTGTAGCAGGGATTTTAATTGAGACAAAGTTCCCTCCCAAGCACTGGCATTGCCTCCCTTCCCCCACGTTATTAATGGAAAACTACAAAGAATGAGAACATACTCCTCCAAGGCCAGCAATTAAATCACTGCACAGCCAAAAAGCAGACTTAAGTGCCTGAAATCTTTCTGTGTATGTGAGCAACTGTCTCCTAAAAAGACTAGCGTTTTACAGCAGAAGGATAGGGAGCAACACAAGGCACTTATTATTGTTTTTTTTTTTGTTTTTTTTTTTAAATTTATAGAAGAATGTAATAATAAAACAAAAGAATGGAGGAAGATAAAGACAGAAAATTACAGACATCTACTTGAAGATTTTTAATAACTTCTTTTTAAAGGCTTCCCTAATGGAGAATGTCCTTCAAAACCCACTAATTTGTTGATAAATGACATGATGCAAGTTGCATTTGTTCTCACCCATTACCACACTGCCAGAACTTAGGAAACTGGTAATGTTGCTATGATACAAGGAACCAGTCATCTCAGTTCTGGCTCCTTTCCATGTATTTAAAAATATCAAAAAGCTTAAGAAAAAGCCAAGAGGCTGGGGAAATTCTTGTAAGGCTATACTGCAATTCAGTGCAGCTTTTGCTGAAAATAGAGAAAGGGAAAAGATGACTGTACAAAAGTTTGTAATTTTGTGGATAGTAAAGTACATGTAATGCAGGACTGATGGCAATAAAATTGGGAAGCAGTAAGAAATAAACAGCTATTCTTTATGTTTTCAGTCCTAGGGGCATGTGAAGTTTCTAAGTAACTGATTCACAAATTGACTAAAATGAAACAATTTTCAAAAGCTAAAACAACAACATCGGTTAGGTATCTTCAAAATCCCATTCAAAACATGCCACAAGAATAGCAAAAAATTATTGTGTTACACTTGAAATCAATTGAAGAGAAAGAAAGCCAGTTTTTCAATTGAAGCTTTAAGTATCAAAAGTGAATGAAAGAAAAATCACATTGCCAAAAATATGCCATTACTCTCAGTATTACTGCTGAACCTTCATTCTGTGTGTTTCATCAGTTAATATCAAAAGGGTATTTTCCTCTTGAAATTGGGTGCTTGATATAATCTGTAGCAAACACCTAGATACCTACCTAGAAGAACTTAGGTACTCTGTTTTAATTTTTTGGCACTGCTTAAGAGTGTGACAAGTAATCCAAAAAACATCTACCAATTGGCTTAGGCAATTAAACATCCATGGACTTGTTGGCTCTGAAGATTGAATTTAGTCATCTACAGCTAAATCTAAACTCTGGGTTCCCTCCCTGGCCCCAGGAAAGAAACTTTGTGGTTGGACTAAAAAAAAAAGATTTGAACTTTCTCTTGCTTTGCCTACTTTCCCAAAAATCTGGTATGCTTGGCTTCACTGAGGCTCAGATTTAGCAAAGGTTTTAATGGCTAAATTCACATGTAGAATGCCTTTAATTTAAAACCAAATAAATAGTCTTGATATATGTATAATAATAAATTTACAAAAGCTTTTCAATCAAGTAAGAAAAAAAAATCAATGAGAAGCAGAATGGTAGTACACCATTGCAAATTTGTTGCTGTATTACAATCTGTGACAATTGAAAATAAAAACTCAAACATGTTAATATGAAATATTGCAAGTATATCACACTAGTTTTTTCTCCTACTAGTAACCTTTTGCAGCCACAAGATCATCCTCAACAGAAAATGCACAGAACTTCCTTCTTTCTTCTAAAATGTTGTGAAATGTATTCATCAATTACCTTGTGGAAACAGAGTAGAATTCTTCTTTGAAAATACATTCCTTGTCTGCCACCGTTATATTTTTTACATCTTCTGCTTTTATTCCCAAATTAGATCCCAATATGGTCAAAAGAATTCCACCACTTAGTGGTCCAGTTTTTGGCTCAATCTGTGTTTGCATGAGGGAAAGTTAAAAAACAAACAAACAAAAAACAAACAAACAAAAAAGCAAAATTAAAAACTGCAGTGACCATGTTGCTCTTTCACATTATTTAAAACTACTTTGACTTACTCACACTTGAAATACAGATGTTTCTTTTAGAAACCACACAAAAACATGCTATGTATTTTTAATGTTAATTAATCAACTGGTTAGCTCAGAACCAGTATTCATCAGCTGCAGATTTCACATCTCCTGTGGCAGACTGTTATGTACAAAACCCTTGCCTGGGGTTTGTTCTAAGTTGGCTTTCTCCACTAAATCACCATGATTTTGAAAAGCAAATGGATTGAATTGCTCTCACAATCCTTCCAGGGGACCTTTTTCAGCAATTTTTCTTGCCAGGATTTTCTCCCTTTAGGTTCACAGAGCAGTGCATCTTCCTAACACAGAGTTCTGCCCTACACAGTGTCTTCAAAAGTTCCTCTAGTCCCCTGATCTTCCTTACTGCATTTCATAGTAGAGTGGTACAGTACATGGGCTGATGCTAATAGAGTAATTTGCAAATAAAATGAGGACAGAGAGGATCCTGAGGTTGAAATGGACTCCTCAGACTGAAATACGGCCCAACCAGGCACTTGAAGTCAGAATGTTTGTTGGAAGACTAATCTGCTTTCTTATGCAATATTGGAACACCTCCAGCAAAAACTTTTTGAATTTTCAGCTTTGGAGGTCTTGCAAGTTTTCTATCAAGAAGAGGGAGGTTGCACTTTAATGTCTGGCCATCAAAGTCACTTTCTTAGGTCTAAGCAAATCTGAGAGACATGGCTACCTGTGGCTGCTGGTCCACCAAGGTGAACAACACTCTTCCCTCACTCTGGGTGAATGCTTCAATTGCAGAGTAAGTCAGGAGTGCACATTTGGCCTCTGACTTCTCAGCTTCTACAGTCTTGGGTTTGATTCTGCTATGGACTGGAAAATATCAGTGACACCCAGAAAACACACTGTGATGCAGACACAACCTATTCCTTTATTAAATACTATTTAAAAGTCTTGCTTGAAGCCTGTAAATGAGCCTGCTAAATGCTTGTAGTTCCAGGAGCAGTAAATCTCTCTTACATACTTATTTCAGGTATAAAGAACTTCAGGAGAGAAAAAACCCATGCTAATTCTCAAGAATCAAGTGACACATTTTAAGCATATACTGCTAGCCTGGCTTCTGGCTCAGTAAGGACAAGGCTTGAAAAACAAGGAGTCTCAAAGACTCCATTCAGTCTCTTCTTTTGAGTCTTTACAAATCTCTCAAACACATCACTACTGACATTATTTTCCTTCAGCTATTTCAGAGGCTGGAAAAAATCCTGTATTTCAGTATGAGCTTTCTTGGATGCTTTCTCCTGAAAAATATTACTCTGGTAGGGAGAGAAAAAACCAATCTTACACGAATGATATTTGGAGCAGGACACGTGTTGGTAGGAGGAATATGACAGAGTTTTTCATAAACACATTTGCCGGGCTTGTGTTCTTCTTTACACCAGACACACTTATAGTCATGAGGAGCAGCGAGGCACAAGCTGCAGTCACTTCGTCCGTAAGAGCAGTTGTACAGAGTCACTGAAAGATGAACGGTAAACGCACTTAGACATTTCCTCTGTGTGCTTTAAGAAGGAAAACCAACCCTGTGTACAAAGTTCAGTGGAGTCATGTGGGTAATATGCACACTCTGACAACCCTGAATGATATTGAGAGACTATAATTTTTGCCTCTATGGAAAAATCGGAAAACTATCCACGTACAGAGTATCAAGTAGAACCCAAATATATTTTTGTCACTCAGGCACTGTCAAAACATTAGGTACAAATTCCTTACTTTGACTAACCTCAATAACCCACACAACTGCTCGAAGATTAGTTAAAAAATCAGGTCCTCCTGAAGCACCTCGAATCAGATGTGGAAGGGTAGAGACTCTGCATGGGTGTCAGTAGAGACAGACATTAGCTGGCATGGGACCTCTGCCAGTTGCACACTTAAAGGAAGAGACCTGCCTTCATAGGCTGTTTCAAGGACATTTGGGACTTACTATAATCATCCTTAATGCCTGAACCAAATACAAAGTTAATACTTAATGACGCGTTTTCCTTTGTTCAAGTCAATACCTCTTCATTTCTCCATTCTTGTCTATTTTCTTGCCTTTGTTTTGCCTTTTGTCTTGAATTGTCATCCTGATGTATGCCTTACTCCTTCTGTAGTAGGTTTAGTTTTAGCTTTTCTGAGCCAAGAAATCGTGTCTGACAGTCATGCCTTTCTTACTGATGAACGACATACCAACTGTCCCAAACACTAAGCTTGTTTTGGCCCCCATCAGTCTCTAGCATGATGTACAGTCACTGAATAAAACTAATTTTCCCAAATAGATGGAAAACTTTGAGACATAGCTGGGTGGTTCAGCACCATACGGAGAGCCTGGGCTTGCAAAAAAACATATGGAGATGCACTTGAGAGGTAGCCCAGAAGAAAACAGACTGAAAAGATGCCATACATTTCTCTAGGGCAAATGTGCAACTTGCATGGATTACCCAGTGTGTGAGTGCTGTGCTTCCCTGGAAAGGCAAGATGGTTGTTGTAAAGAGGAAAACTTGTGCCTTTTCTGCTCCTTCTTTTTTCTCTGCCTCTCTCCTCTTTGCTGCTCTGCTTTTCAAGCCACACAGCCTCTCACCCTCTGCCACTGAGTGTCTGGCAATTGTTGAGCCTTGTAAATCAACTTAACTTACCAGAACAGCAGAATATATCTAGATTTCCTTCTGTGCTCTTTCAAGAGTTAAATGTGCTTACAGATGGAAATGGAGTTGTTGTGGTTTAACTGTAGCTGACAAGCAAGTACCACACAGCCGCTTGCTCACCCCCCCACCGGCAGGATGAGGGAGAGAATTGCAGTGGTGGGAGACAAAGACAGTTCAGGAGAGAAAGAAAAAGCCACACACACAAGCAGAGAAAACAAATAATTCACTGCTTCCCATGGACAAGCAGGTGTTCAGCCATTCCCAGGGGAATAGGACCCCATCTCATGTAACAGTCACTTGGGAAGATGAAGACAAACACCATCACTCCAAACATCCCACCCTTCCTCCTTCTTTCCCCCAGCTTTACATACTGAGCATGATGCCACGCGGTCTGGAATATCCCTTTGGTCAGTTTGGGTCACCTGTTCTGCTACTGCTCCTCCCAACCTCCCATGCACCCCTAACTTCCTTGGCAAGGTGGCAACATGAGAAGCAGAAATGGCCTTGGATTGTGTAAGTACTGCTCAGCAATAAAATAAATATCTCTATGTTATCAACACTGTGTTCAGTACAAATCCAAAACATAGCCCCATAGCAGCCACTGTGAAGAACAGTAACTACTCCAGCTGAAAACAGCACAGGGGTGTACAAGTCAAAGGCTCAACATCTCCCCTTGCAGTAGTGATGAGCTGTTTTATGTGCTCATTATGTCTGATGAAATAGTAACCTTAGTGACATTGCTTATTTTTCAAAGGCAGTTCATCCTTGAAGATGCAGGAAATAAAGGAAAGTAAACAGATGTGGATGAGGGGAAATCCCTTTGAGATTGCATATGGTAAAGGCCATTAAAAATGTCTATTTAAAGAAAGTTTTTATTCTCAGAGGAGCAGGACTCAAGGCAGGAGACTGGCAAAAGCACCTTCCAGTCACTAACAATTCAATGCACTTGATATCTTCCTAAATAACAGCTGCAGCAGTAGCTTTTAAAATCTAATTCCAAGAGACTACCATGTCAGATTTCTACTGAAATGAAAGAATAAAATGAGAAGGCTACTTTTTCAGCAGTGGCATTATTCACCTGAGAGGCATGTTGTTGGCTAGACTTCGCGAACGAAGATTTTGGGATAAGCCTGCGCAATGGATTTTTTAGGTGAGGCACAGTGTGCGCGGAACTGGCCCCACTCCCTTTACTCCTGAGGTTCATTTTGCCACGGCCGAGCACGCTCGGACGGTGACAGCGAGTTCCTCGGGATTCGAACTGGCATCCCCAGAGGAGGAGCCAGCTCCAGAGGTGGCGACTTACACCATTCGGCCAACACCCGCCGCTGTTTTCAAGTAACTTTACCAATACAAACACATTTGAGCTATCATTGGAGGTATTTGCAAAACTAAAGGACTTTGGCATCTGTAACAATGAAAAATGAAAGAGCATACATTTGTTTAAATCTCTCGAATTTCCAAGGAATTGCACAAAACAGGAGTAGCATCATCTGCTTCATAAACGAACCACATTGATATGGAAGTCATGAACAACAAATATAACCCCAGCAATATTTCCAATAGTTTGTGTGTCAACTATCCCCTCTGTGGGTTGGATGCCAACACAGTGCTGGAGAAAAGCACCAGTACGACAGCCGTGGTACACTGTTGTTTGCTTTTATAAGCAGGAAAGAGAACGAGGGCAGTAGCAAGGAAACATTTCCTTGCATCTAAGCTGAGAATAGCTTTTGTAGGAACCATATTCTTTTCTTATTCCAGCACTCTGAAAGGTTGCTCCTACACAGACACTTGAACAGGTAATATTGTTAAGCAAATCTTCCCCTTGGTTTCCTAAACCTGGCAGTTCCCATTCACACTACCAAATGGCCACCAGGTACAGCTTGGAAATATGTTTACTTTGTTATCCTTCAGTGGATGGACAGGGATTCTTATCCCATCCCCTGTAAACAATGTCAGTGCTGCAGTGTCTTGATGTTCCTTATATCCAGTTGCATAAATGCAATGGAGAAAGCCAGGGCCTCAAAGCTTTAACCACTCCCCCTGTTCACTGAACAGCTCATTAAATGTACCAGCAGCAAGCCACTCATTAGATTCAGACTCTTATCCATCACCTTGAGATACCAGCTGTGATATCATTGATAAAAAGGACAAAGGATAAAAGGGGTATATTGCATTTCATACTGTTCAGAACCCCTGATGGCTTGAGATGTAAAAATGCTATCATAACTTGGTATTCACTAAGTGTTATTAAGAAGAAAGGGTTCTTTCACTGGCAGGTTCAAAGGTGCTTCTCAGCAGCAACCATATACCCAAAGCCAATTCTTTTCAAGATTCATAGGAACATGTTACACTGTGGATTTCATATGGCAAGAAAGTCTGAAAGACAGATAGAATTTTGATTTTAAAAAATCCATTTTATAATAAAAAGAGACATTTGTGAATAATTTTTCAATTGGCCTCTTGCAAGGGTTCTATATTTCAAATGGAATAATAACATTACTTTAGTAATTTAGCTTTCTTTTTT
>VXAU01000919.1:627674-646878 GCA_013399695.1 Formicarius rufipectus | reverse complement strand
GGTGGGAAGTTGGGGGTGTGAAGCTGTTATGTTTTTCCCAGACTTGGAAAAAAGATATGGGGAGTATTTGGACAAAATTTTACAGTTTTAAATGACAGACTCTGGAATGGAAATTAAGACAGTGTAGGTTTGTAATATGACCTCCCTGTTACATTCATGCCAGATCCTCTTTTAAGTACTTTTAACAGTGCAAACAGCGCCATAAGGAAAATATTCTAAAAACATAGTTCTGTGCTGTCAGTAAGAAAGAGTATAAATTTAAATATTGTACAGTTGGAAAAATAGGGTCTGAAGATTAAATCTGCAGAGGAAATTACTTCTGGTATTATTATTAGTTTTCCTGATGTTGACTCATTATGCAAATAACAAGTGTGTTGCCTCATAGTTTTTGCAATTCCACCTAAAACTTCAGTCCAAAGGACATTAAGGTAGGTCTCAACTCCCAGATACTGCTCCACTGATTTTGAAGGAGCTTCCTAACTTTAGCTCATAACTAGGCTCACAGACACAATTGCTTCATTGTTGTATGTAAAAAGAAATAAAGAAATTTAGATTCATAAAGAAATTTTTATCAGAGATTGAGTCATGCTATAGTTTTTAATTTTTTTGGTCATATAAATAAATGAATAAAGTAATAAGCTTTGAAAGTACACTGAATGTTTCTATGTATTGCTGATTGCCAGCAACAACTGGGAACATGTCTGAGCTGAGACACAGCTAAAAGTTGAGACTTCAGATGAAGTCCCATGAGCAGGAGTGAGAATAATCCCCTTTATGTTATTTGGTGAGGAAAGTTCATTGAGGAAGGAAAATAGCCATTGAAAAAAATAATAAACTACTTAAGTAAGTTTGAACTGTTATACTTTGCTATTAGGATTGTCTTTCAGAGAAAAAACAATCTCAAAAATCATAGAATTGTAGAATCATAGAATTGGCGTTGTAAGAGACTTTTAAAGGTCATCTAGTCCAAATCCTTGCAATGAGCAGGAACATTTTCAGCTAGATCAAATATTTTTTTGAGGTTGTCTGGTGTACAGCCAGGAGCTGGACTTGATATTTGTGGGTGCCTTCCTACTCAGGATATTCTGTGATTCTGCGATTCTACTCAGGCTCGTCCAGAATGACCTTCCAAGTTTCCAAGTATGGGGCATATACCACCTCTCTGGTATCCAAAACACAGCCCATACTAGCCACTGTGAAGAAAATTAGCTCTACCCCAGCTGGAACCAGCACAGCAATCTATGCCAGTGTTTCACCACCCTCATTGTAAAAAAAACTTCTTCCTTATATGTAGTTTAATTCTCCCTTCTTTCAGTGTAAAACCATTACCCCTTGTCCTACTGCAACAGTCCCTGCAAGAAGTTTGTCCCCATCCTTTTTATAAATCTCTTTTATGTACTGAAAGGCTGCAATAAGGTAATCCCAGAGCCTTCTCTCTTCCAGGCTGAACAACTCCAACCCTTTCAGCCCTTCCTCATGGGAAAGGAACTTCAGCCCTATGACCATGTCTGTGTCTGTTCCTCCCCTGTACTCATGCCAACAGGTCCATGTACTTCTTACATTGCAGGCCCAGAGCTGGATGCAGTATTCCAGGTGGGATCTTACGAGAGCAGAACAGAGGGAGAGAATCATCTCCTCTGACCTGCTGATCACACTTCTTCTGACCCAATCCAGGGTACACTTGGCTTTCTGGGCTGCAAGCACACCTTGCTGGGTCTCGTCTAGCTTTTCACACCCAAGTTCTTCTCTGCAGGACTGCTCTCAATCCCTTCATAACCCAGCCTGTACTTGTGGTTGGGATTCCCTGAATCCATGTGCAGGACCTTGTACTTGACCTCATTGAACTTCATGAGGTTCACAAGGGATCACCTTTCCAGCCTGTCAAGGTCCCTCTGGATGGCATCTCTTCCCTCCAGTGTGTCAACTGTACCACATAGCTTAGTATAATTGGCAAACTTGCTGACAACATTGATATTTAATGCATTAGTTTAGTATTAATCACTTTTGATCTGTCACATTTAATTTTTTCAACTAAACTAGTAAAACCTAAAATATTCTTATTCACGTGACTCCAAATTATGAAGGAATAGATTTATGTTTACTGTAATTAACCTCCCTTTAATCCCGCGTTTCATACTTACCCATCAGTTTGCTGTCAATCTTGACCTTATCTGTTCTCATGGATAAGTTAAGTTGTAGGGTCTCATTTGCACTATAAGAGAACTGGAAAAGATGACAAAATAGAGATATTTATAGCTTCATTTGGCAAGGTTGATTCCATGCGCTTTCTATGATTCTAAATAATCAGAACTGTGAAGATTTTAGAAAATCCCTCAAGCCTTTTGTCCTTTTCATCTTGACCAAATACATTCGTAGAAAAATGTTTTAATGAACCTAATCCTTCACAATCAGAATTTTCAGGTACCAAGGGACAGCAATATCTGAATACTCACTTTTCAATAATTTAATTTACATTTGGTTATAAGTATCAAAGCAGCAAAAGTACTGTTCATATGCAGTAAGTATAGCTGCTGACCCTGCTGAGTTCTCCCTTCCCACACCATCTGGCCCCATTACTTCTGTAGGCACAGCAGACTCGCACCACATGGAGAGAAAATCTCTAGCATCTTTTGCAGTGCAACCTCCTCATTTTACAGCCAAATCACAGGGTTCATGTGGTCCAAGACAGGAGCTTCTGCTCAATTTGAAAGACAGCAGCAATAACAATTGTTGGGAAAGAAAAGAGCAAAGAAAAATAGAGGCTTTATAAAACAAATGCTTTGTGCTAGGCACAAATGATGCATGAGTGCTCATGAGTTCTCAAAAGTACTGTTAATAAGCTCATGAGATATAAATTTTTAACTTTGAGCTTAGCAAATAGACTATTTTTGAAATATTATTTCCTTTCTTGGTTAAATAAACCAGAGTGAAAGAAGCATAACTACTTGTGAGAGACTGAAACTGTTAATGGTTTAAACATCATTAAAATCAATGACAGACCTTTGTCCACTGTAACAAAATGTGAAAAGCAGCAACTGCACACCAAAGCCCACTCCTTCCTGAATATACCTACTAATTTGGACTGTGACAGGAACTTGAGATAAGATACAGGTGGCACTGTTTTCAAATTATCCCAGGAGAAGAATGCATCGAGAAACGTAAGAGACTGGAATGATAATGGTTCAACGGTTCAATCGAGCTGATGATGCACAAAGTAACAGCCTGCTGAGGGCGTGCACATCTGACATCTCAGGCTACAAGCTAGGTGTTGAACAAGACAAGGAAAGAGGGATATCCTGCGAGGCAGGGTAGTGTTTCTTTGTCCTTAGACAAATGGCAGCTGTGGGTAACTCACCTCCTGGGAGGTACCCAACATTCACATGAAGCTCAAGGTATTCATCTCTGCTAACGGGGCCATAATTGACTCAACTGTGGCTGCCATAACAGGCAGTTGTAACATCTTAGAAGACGTCAAAGACTCATGAAATGTCATGTGAACCAGTATTACATCATCCACTGTAAAACTTCCTGCCCCAGGGGAGGTACTGAGGGTGTTTCTACCTAGCCTAAGCATAATAAAACCCCCATGACCTTCCCTCACCATTAAGTTTTCCTCAGTGGATCCAGACTGCAACCAAAACTTAGACAAAACTCACCACCAAAAAGATGACAGGAAGAGGATCAATGGTACGCTGTTGAAATCCATGGAGTAGTGATATTTTTTGACTTCATCTGTCTCTCTGTCACTCTCTTCTGTCCCACTGAACCCCCTATTTGTTTCTATCTCTCTCTATCTAAGATTTACTGTTAAATAAAAATCCATACTACTGACTTCAGCATATGGTTTCCTTTGCACCTTAATTCAGGCAGAGGTATCTCCTCTAATAATAATCAGATCATAACAGTACTAAGAAGCCAAAGAACAACATATTGTTACCATTCTTACCACTCTTGTTTGTACAGATGCAAAATGGCAAAGATAAAGCATTGGAATGTGGAGAGGGAGAGTACTGAAATTCTTGTATTGTCACAGAATATGCTGAGTTGGAAGAGACCCTCAAGGATCAGCGAGTCCAGCTCCTGGCCCTGCACAGGAACATTCCCAAGGGTCACAGCGTGTGCTTGAGAGTATCATCCAAACACTTCTTGAACTCTGTCAGGCTTGGTGCTGTGACCACTTCCCTGGGGAACCTGTTCTGGTGTACAACCATCCTCTGAGTGAGGAAGCTTTTTCTAATATCCAACCTAAACTTGCCCTGACACAACTTCAGGTCATTCCCTCAGGTCCCATTACTGGTCACTAGAGAGAAAAGACCAGTGCCTGACTCTCCTCTTCCCCTCACGGGGAAGTTGTAACTGCAGTGTGGTCTTCCCTTGGTCTCCTCCAGCTGAACAGACCACTGTTCAGATGAGTGACCTCAGCCACTCCTCATATAGCTTCCCCTCAAGGCCCTTCACCATCTTTGCTGCCCTCCTTTGAACACATTCTAACAGCTTAGTAAATTTTTACATTGCAGTGACCAAAACTGCATATAATATTCAAGGTGAGGCCTCAGTGAATTCACCAAATTGCATAAAACATGAAGAATAAAACAGTAATGGTCTTGAACTACTCCGGGGACAGTTCAATACATCCATGGATTGCATGGGTAGAGAAATTATGGAGAAAGATAGAAGGCTTTGATGAGAGACTCCAGGGCCTGTGAACTAAAAATGTTGTCTTTGACTACAATTGCCAAAGGAGAATCTCCATCAGAGGTGACCTTTTTTTCTGAGGGAAACCTATATTTCCCGTGTAACTCTGGACACGTGGCTATTGGAACAGTTTAGAAGAAGAACCGAGTCTATTTGATAGGTGAGTAATACTTTTGCATTTACCTCTTTAGTCATGAATGAAAAATATCCTTCATCTGATTCATCAACAGGAGCTTCAAATTCAAACTGGTTGTTTCCAACCACAAATTTTTTACCCTATGGAAGAGAAAAAATCAGTTTAGGATTTATATAGCATCACCAAGCACAGCAAAACATCACCAAGCAATATCCTGTTCAACAATGGAAGTAATTAAGACCAAATGCAGAAGGCTAAGCAGTTATTCATCTTCCCAAGCAATGCTAGTGAAGCACTAAGCCAGAGCAATCTGCTGCTTTCATACAGCCCTCCAACATTTGTTCACAGTAGACACAAACAGTTCAAGGAAAGCAAGATCACATGTACCACTGTTTGAGGGAGCAGTAAGAAAAAACTAAGAGATGTGAACATCTGGACCTGAACGCTGGACAGCTTCACACATCATGTGTGTTATTAACAGAGATGTGGGAGTTCTGCTCTGAGAGGTTTTTTCTGTAGGGATTCTGGGCAGAGCAGCAATGCAAGAACTGCATGGAAAATTGGAATGAACATCTCTCAGCTCTTGCTAGCTTTCTCCTGCCTTATTCTGACTCCTGTATTTTCACAGGACAGTCTTTGATGGCAGCAGCAGTTTAAGGATATTCCTGCCTCCTAGACACCTTATTTTCCTCTCTTCTCCCTAGGTCCTGAATCCTCTAATTCATGTCCTAAGGCTGAAGCACATACCGACCTTCACTGCACCGACAAAGCTCTCAGCTTGGCTGTTCTGTGATTCAGTCAAGGAACTGAGCTGGTTAAAAACCAAACACATCACTCCACAACACTGTTTCTGTGCTGGGACATCCTCCTGACATAGGCAGGGACATCTTTCCCTAGACCAGGTTTCTCAAAGCCCCATTCAACACTTCTTGAGATGGGGTACCCACAACTTTCTTGGGCAACCATTTCCAGTCTCTTACCACCTTCATTGTGAAGTATTTCTTCCTTATATCCCATCTAAACCTACTCTCAGTTTAAAAACTGTTATCTCTTTTCCTATCTCTACAGGCCCTGGTAAATAATCTCTCTCTATCTTTCTTATAAGCCCCCTTTATATATTGAAAGTTCACAAAAATGTCTCTCTGGAGCTTTCCTTCTCCAGGTTGAACCACCTCAACTCTATCAGCCTCCAGCTCTCACACAGTCCTCTGATTATTTCCATGTCTCTCTTCTGGACCTGCTGCTTTCTTGCTCTGGGGACCCCAGACCTGCATGAAGTACTCCAGTTGGGGTTTCAGGAGAGCAGACTGGGGGAAGATAAATCACCTCCCATGACCTACTGGCCACACTTCTTTTCATGCAGCCCCAGATACCATTGCTTTTTTTCAGCTGCAAGTGCGCATGGCCAGTGGAAAGCTTTCCTATTGCACCTTCACTGTGGCAGGTTGGGCAGTGGATGCAAGCCCACCAAGGCTTGGAGCTGAGCAGGACAAAATGTTTTAACCAGTTAAAGGGCCTTAGTCAAGTGTCTGGGAGGTTTATGTTATAGAAGGGAATGTATCTTTTACTTCTTCCTTCTTTGAAGCTACATATAGAAAATAAACTACTGACAGCCTTGTCTGGAACTTTTACAGCCCATTCTGCTTTACAGAAAACATCTATGTACTCCAAGTTTTCAAGCACCTCCTTACAAATATTTTTTTGTTTTGTTTTGTTTGGTTTTTTTTTTGTTTTGTTTTGTTTTGTTTTGTTTTCCCTACTCCACACATTTTAATATAACATATATTTCCAAAATTGTTCAAATTTTGCTGTCACTGTGAAAGGCTTTCCCAGATGCTTAACAGCAGGCGCTGGGAGAGGAGGGGAGCTGCTGTGTGTGTGACAGCTGATACCTGGAGCTGCTATAGCTGGCTCTTGAGCAGAAGGCCACAGAGCTCACAGTCAGAAGTCTGGGTGCAAGATACACATAGCAAACACTAGGAAGCAGATTACACATTGCACACACACACAACAAAGAGAAATCCAAATGGGAAATTACTTTTAATGAAAATCTTTGGTGGGATAATAAGGTTAACTTGATGCTGGAGCATCTGTCTCTCCTACTCTGCCAATCTTTCAAGGACTCAGCTGGAGAATGTCTCTCAGAAATTGCATACAATATGACTGATCAGTGTGAAACTTCCCTTTCAACTGCCTATCCTAGATGAGGTTATTCCCAAAAGAATGACAACAGCTTGGATTTACCTCTCCTTCCTACCTAAATCCTTTCAGAGTAAGGAGGGGTAGAAAAACAGCCAATGGCTTCTCCTGTTTTAGTCTATTTCCCTTCAGTGGAAGTTCTCATGAGGATACTTATTCACTGTACTTTAAGCATTCACAAGTTAGGAGGTACATACAAAATATGCAAACTTATACTTTTTCTCTCAGTTCTGCAATAGTAGTTTTTTAAGCCATTCACCTCTCCTACTCACTTAGTAAGCCCTTCACTGCTCATCTTCACCTAGAAATGAAGATGCTTATACACACAATGTTGGCTAGTGCACTTAGTCACCCATGATAAGGCTGGTTGTGCATTGCCCCTTAAAGTAAACCACATATTAAACAAAGATAATAGAACTAGTAGTTCAAAGTGACAACAGAACATAAATTTTTGCTTTTTCTAAGCAAGAATTTAGGCAAGTAAAGTGGATATACCAATGTTCAAATCAATAAAGACCTTAAATGTGCTCATAGTTGCATGACTGCTCACTGTAAACACACTGTAATGCCCAGCATATCCTGTGGCAAAACTGTTCCACATGAGAAGCCAAATGCTATTTTGCATTTGGGCTGCAAGCCAACCCCTACAAAATATCCATCCATGGCTTCTCCTGAGCCATCCTGATTTCCATGAGGTGATTACCAAAGGCTGAGTGTAAGTTATGTCCTTACTCAAATGAATTTTCAATCATCAAAGTTACTGCTTCAGATAGCATGACCTCACAGGCATGAGTGCCTATATGATTACAACTATTTTATGCCTTATTTGCCTGTTATCACATACACGTAGAAGTCTGTGTATACAAGCTGTAGTAACTGTGTGTACATATTCAAGCACTGGCACTGAAGGTATTATATTGTTTTGACTTAAAAATGCACCTCTGTAGCAGGATATATGGAGCTGATCCTGTGACAGAGATGACACTCCCACATGGCTCTCACCCAAGAAAAATTACTCCGACATCATTTGACACTCATTGCTCTCCAACATCTTTCCAGTTTTGTGTCTATCCATTCACCATGACTTAGAGAGACTTGAATTCCTTGTAAACCTTTCCAGTTTCAAGCTAAAATAAATACACAACTGACTCTGTTCTGCAGGTAAATTGGTAAACATTGCTACCTATAACAAAGCATTCAATACACAGTACGTGTCTCCAGTTCTGTTAAATTTTAAATTTGTTTAAATTTTTTAAATTGCTATCTCACAGAACTAAAAAAATCCCAAACAACAGCTTTTTTTCCATTCTCTTTTTGTTATTAGTGATTCAGAAAGATTAAACTGCTTAATCACAGAAAGAGAAACTAGATGAAGGACTTTTTTGATTCTTGTTGCTCCTTCTTCTCTTTGGAAGAAAAGGGTCTACTGGAAGTCAAATTCAGCACATCTGCCCTGAATTTATTCTTGAGAGTGTCATTTACACTTATATCCAGGGAGCAGAAAAAGTTTTCCACTTGTGCAGAGAAGCAGTTCTTCACAATGTTAAACAAAAGAAATATGAGTTTAAACTCTGTGATACTTTTCAATTTTTAGCAAAGAGAACTATGGCCTCCAAGAGAAATGCTGTGTGCCATGTGTTGCACACAGCCAGACATCCTACCAGGGACCAGTCCTAGCATTTCAGAGAACAGACCAAATGAATCAAATTTCTTTTAATTGCCTGCATATATTTTAAGGTCTTCTTTATTTTTGAACATATGTTTCTATAGCACAGTCTTCATATACGTCTATAGTAGTGACACACAGCATGGTCTTCACATGATTGCAGTGCTTACAGGTTGCTTTTTACCCTTCTCTGAGTGCCCTTCTTACACTGATGCTCTTCAGACCTGTTGACCCTTTTCCATCCCTTGGCAGGTGTAGCAGAGGTGATAGAAAGAATTTATAAGTTATACAGTACTTCAATTTGAAAAAGGAAAAAAAACCCTCAAAAAACAAGAGCCTTCTTTCCCTTGATAGATGGCCAGTAGTTAAAGAAATCAATGCACTCCCCAGTGTATCTATCAATAATTCACATTTACACAAAGACAACACAGAAACAAAGAATAGAAACTAATAAAACACTTGAGCTATTATCTAAATTCGTTTTAAGCTTCATTTTTATCCAACAAACGGTAACTTTTTACGCATCTCCAGGCCAACTTGTCAACTTTGGTTTCCTAGCCAATGCACCAGAACTGATGCCTAAACACCTGGAAATGCATGGAGAATGAAAAGTTTGGGGTTAAATTCTGATTTCTCAGAAGACTTGTAAATTATTTTCTGGAAGCAAGTACTGAGAAAGAGAAGCCTTTTCCATGGTTGAGAAAACACCTCATCTTCTGGTTTGATGGTCACACACAAAAGATTATTTTATCCAAACAAAGAAACATTTAGTTTCTGAGTGCATTTTTATGTTTAAGTAGTGAAAACTGAATTAAGCACACCAAGTGATGTCATTCGAGAAAAATAACAACAAAACCCACCAAATATTTAATTAGAGAAAGGATATGAAACATTCACAATTCCTGCATCTCCTCTAATTTCATTAAATGAAAAAAAAATTGTCCAGTGTTTCAGTGGGCCTTAAATTACCCCAACCAATTTTAGTAGTTAAATATTTTCTCCAGCTCTGATTCTCTTGGTGATGACTCTACCAGTAACTAACATTATGTCAAACTTGAATGTGCAGCTCCTTTCTTTAAAAACAATTATGACCAGATCTCCAGGGCACATAAACTAATGCTTTAGTTTAGGGGTGTGGATGCAGTTCAAGTGGCATTCAAGTGACAGCTAGATTTGAATTAATCTGCTTACCTGATAATAATCTAGATGCCTTCCCTGAAAATATACAGTTGTTCGGTATTCCATAGGTATTATTGGAGGGTCAGGGTTTAGAAACTGTGGGCATTCTTCTTCCTGGGGAGAGAAATAATTCATATGTTATTACAAATAAAAAGATCTTATCACAACGAGCTCCAATGGCCTTCGGACAATAGAATGATTGTTCTGAAGAACTTCATGCTTAAAATACAGTGACAGATTTGATTACACCCTTTCAAATTAGACATGCTAAAAATGATTGCAGCATATGTCAAAGCTGTGGGTGATTATCTTTTCCTGCCTTGAAATCTTGTTCCTCCCATTGAAGCAAAATAGTAAAAGGAACAGAAATATCCTTTCAGGAGTTATTCAGTCTCACTGCCCCTCCTCAATCACACCCTTAAATTCCCACCCCCGCACTGTCACTAAAAAAATCCCACCTTACACTGCTGGAGTTAACTTTAGTATAATTTTTAAATCTCTAATACAAGCAATTGAAATGAGAGATAAAGCAAACAAAATACTGAAGTGCTCTAATAAAAACCTAATAACCTTATTTTAAAACATTACCATATTTTGTTTAATCACATCCTGCATTGAAGAGGACTCTTCACAGATATGTCTCTTCCAGTCCCACTGGCAATTCCATCTATTGCTTGCACAGGAATAGCATCTACAAACACAACATGGTAGTCATGACAAACTGTTAGGCTTTTTCCCCCACTGACAAAAAAAGTAAATGAAATTCCATGTTTATTCATAGAGGGTAGATCAGTCTGTTAGAATGTCCTTACTATATTAAGTTGAAAACTTTATAGTAAGAACAGTTCAAGAAACTGAAAGAGCCATTTTATCCATTAAATATTTGATCATGGATCAGAAAACCACAGCATCTTGCACTAACTATGAGATCAAGCCTGAGATGGCTGGAAATTATTCTGATCAACCTTCATACCTTCATAAGGATGAATAAAGGGTTTGGTCTGGCTGTGCCTGCTCTGGGGCAGTAACGTCTTGAGCAGGGCAGATGCTGGGGGAAGAGCTTTGTCTGTCTTACTTGAAAGCATCACAACCTGAAACACCAATCTATCATTTCAGGGAACAAGTAGGCAAGTAGATATCCACATTGCTCACCTGCAGATACATCAGCAGCTACAGAAATGGTAATACAATGAACTGGTCTTTAATTATAAGTGCCATGAATATTTTTATTCCACACTTTATGTTGCTGGCCTCATGTGGTGCCCTTCAACCATTTTTAAACTGCATTTAAATGTAAGAAAAAGGATTTGGACACTGACAAACTCTGAGAGTGCCAAAGGCTTCATTATGAAATGACTGAGTAACTCAGCTGTCAGTTACCTCACACACAAAGCTACAGGACATAAACACTTTAGAAGGTGAAATACTTACGGTTGCTTTTCAATAAGATTCATTGCTTCTTCACAGTCATAAAAAGGGTAAGTATGTGATGCAAAAAATATCTTGTTCTCTTCAAAGGTTAACTGAAGTGGAACTGAAACATGATCTATCACAAAAGAAAAAAAATTATCCAAGTGGTTGTTGAATTTTTCAGCTCTCAAGCTGAATGATACAATGACAACACGTTATTTTACAGGACATACGCAAATATTTAACTATACTGTTGACACTGTGGATCTCATGACTCTCAATCTGTAAGTTTTGCTTTGTCTTTTTAAGCTTTACAAAATTTTCAGCACATGGTTCTCAGAAGAAAAGCAGGGATATTAAAAAAGGAAGAAGCAAAATTAAAGAAGAGCTTTGTTTTATGGAAGTGTTTCTTAGCGGTGCTATCATCATGCTAGCATTTTAAAGAGCCTAGAAGAACAAGGAAAATTGAGCAAGGAGATAACTGAACACAGATGAAAACTTGCACAGGAACAGTCATTTTAAATAAAATATTTTCTTAAATATAAATATGTCTGCATGTAAAATTACTTCTTTCATTTATGAATTAAAACTGTTGTCATGTGAATTAAAGCAAGTGATATTTGTGGTTAATGCCCAGCAGTGCCTGCAACACTAAGTTACTATAGGCACTTGTGAGTTTCAGTTTGCCATCCACGACTTCTCCACAAATGTACTTCTCATCTGGATTATTACTAAACTAAGAGTGGTGCTTTCTCAGTGAAACTGAAATACCTTTTGCAGAAATCATTAAGTTCTTATGACAAGCTATTTCACAAGCTATTGAGCAATCTCAAACTCTGATTTCTTGACAGGCTCTTGGAAGACTATCAGCTGCTTGGCTGGAAGGTACCTTTGCCTGCACTGGGTTGCCTTGAGTATTTCAGACTGATAGGAATGCCAGGAGATTTCCTAACAATAGGATTGAGTAAAAACATCCTTCCTAGAAATGTCATACTCATTTTGGAACCGACCACCACTAAAGCAATCCAGACTTTTCCAACATCAATGGGGTTTAACAGTAACTTTATGGCTCAGGACTTTCTGTCACATGCTGCAATGAACATACAAATATCTGAAGGGCAGGTTATCAAGAAGATGTTGCCAGACTCTGTTCAGACAGAACAGGAGGGTCCATATGCATATGGAGGAAAAATGCCTTTACTTTGAAGGTGACAGAGCACTGGAACAGGCTGCTCAGAGAGATTGTGAAGCCTCCTTCTCTGGAGATATTCAAAACCTACCTGGACATGATCCAGTGTAAACTGCTCTGGGTGAAACTGCTTCAGTACGGGGCTGTGGACTAGATGATCTCCACAAGTCCCTTCCAACCCTAACTATTCTGTGGTTCTGTGAACCACTGCCTGTTTGTAGCTGCCTGCCTTCTGCTGGTGTCTACTGAGCTTCTGAGCATCCTTCTATTACTTCTGAATCCTTTTGGATGGATCCCTCTGCAACCACTTCAGAAAGATGTATCATTTCCAGGTGACTTGCTTACTCTAATGCCTTCTCAGACAGGCTTCTGGTCTCACATTTTATGGTGGATGACATCAAGATGCAATGTTTATCAACCCTGTTGTTTTAGGTCCCACTTTACAAAATATTTAGGGAATGTGAGTTGGCCCTAAATAACACAGCGCTGCTTTAACACTTAGCAGAATCTGATACTGTGACACACCTCAGCTAGTATAAAACTCAACAATAAGATTTTAACATAATTATTCTCCCTGCAACTGAAACTGGATTTTGACCTCTTTCAGCCTTAAAAGAATGGAAAATTATCTTAAAAAGTGCTTTTAAGTACTGCTCTGACAATTCATGACTGCTGTGATACATATACAAGGATTATCCTCAGGGGTGCTCTACAAGCTGTAAGAGCACTTGTTTTTTGTTTGTTGTTTCTTCTCAGTTTTTAAAACTTGATACATAATAAACAGTGCTGTGTAACCAGTTTCAGTGCCTGTGTTTATCCATCAAGATATATGAATTAAAGTACCAACAAAGCACTGTCTAGGAAAAGAATTATGGCTGGCAACAGACCTTAAGCCTATAGTCAGTCGTTCAGAACAATGATGCAGTCTTTAATTATATGATCAAATATTTTTCCACTGGACTTACTACTGAAGAAGTTGGAGGACACACAGTAAAAGAGGCAGAGGCTTTATGATAGAAGAACAGTCTTGTGACCCAAAAACAAGCCACTTAAAACTGTAAACTGGAGCAAAACTAAGACATCAGACATGAACAACTTCACAACTGAAGCACATATGCAACTCTTCTGATCCCACAACTCAGATTAGAGTAACTAGGTTTTGTTTGGGAAATAGCACCTCTCTGGCTCCATGCCTATGTCTCTACCAAGCTATTATTTCAGGTTCCCAGCAGAAACACTTGGAATGCTACAGCTTGTCAATACATCAATGCAAAAAGTTTGAGCAAATGGACAGTTCAGCAATAGACTATTTGGGGACAGGAACTGGAAGAGATCAAAAAATCACCTTGTATGGACCTAATATAAGAGAAACACATTAGAAAAGCAGTCTATGTTATTTTCTCTTATTATCCATGGAGGGTAGCAGTATTTCTTTACCTTGGTGTTTTGGCGTTGGAGGAATTATATCAGGTGGGTCACAGATAATAACCCCTTCTTTCAACTGAGCAGACCGCGTTGTTTCCCCAAATGTACAGCAAACTTTGTCACTCTCAGTCAACGCTGGCAATGGACTTACAGTAAGTTCCACCTGGAAACAATTTAGAAAGGGTAAAATATTTGGAAGAAATTTGCAAAGACTCTATAAGACATACTCACAGTATTTCAACTGTTTTTTGTTTGTTTGTGGTTTTTTTTGGTTTGGTTTGGTTTTTTAAATTGTTGTTTTGCTTTGGTTTTTGTTTAGTTCAGTGGTGATATTTTAGCTAGCATCACAGAAGATGGCTCTCCTTTTCAATTCTTCTTTCTTAGCATCTGGCAATCCTTTCTCCTTATACCTCTACAATTTTTTTCAGGCAGAGTCTCTGCTGAATTATACAAATACAAAAATCTCTTGTCCTATCAAGGAACAGAAATCTCTGTACAGACACACCCAAAGCCTTTTATTCTTGTCCTCAGCATCCAGTTTAGCAACAGTAAACAGAGAGTGGTTAACACTTAAATCCTGACAAACTTAATTAAAATTACATTAACCTTCTGTGTTACTAGTGAATAATGGAAACAAAACTGGATAGACTGGAAATGCTGGAATTTGAAAGGAATGAACAGGAAAATGCCTTCCTTAAGACTCAATGTAACTGCAAAAAAGCCACTGAGATCTATCATTACTGCTGAAAAAGGATTTCTGAGTGATGGTGAGATCTTAACCTCCTTCAGGAAAGACTGTATGTGAGAAACTAAAAGCAAAATAAAATGGAAAACTTAACAAGGAAAAAGGAAACAATTGAAAAGAAATTTTGGATGCTGTCCTTAACCTAATGTTTCAGGTGTGTTCATTATACAGTTTAACATTTTCCATTTTGTATTGTCAGTAGAAATGACAGTGATCCTTTTCCCATAGAAACCAGTTACTAATGTCTTTATTCAACATAGAAATGGCCTTAACACAGTGCTATTTACATAATTTAGAAATGGAATGAAAGTGACTTGAATGATGGTATCTTTATTTCTAATTAAGAGGAATTAAAAATCTTTTACTAATTTTACCTGCTGAGCATGCCTGGGAAGGCCTTGGTCTGCATTGGCATGCTTCATTTGGAACTGGAGCAAGTTATGACACCTTGGTCACACTCCAAAAACTCAATTTTGTTTGCACTGAGTCATTTTTGCATGCTGAATTTACCTTCTCCATGAACCCAGTCAGACTTCGCTGTGTAGGCAAATCCACTGCTGATTTTAAAGCAACAGCTTATGACTTCACTGCTTACTTAAGTTTATGCTCAAGTAAGCTGAAAGGGCAGCATGGAATCTCCCCTACCAATTACTTTTTATGGGTTATACAACACTGTGCAACACTTCCATAATATTCAGATAACCCTGAGTGCTTTATCATCCATACTAGTGCATCACTTAGGTTTACAGAGAAGGTTAAATCCCAAAATTTCTTAGAAGAAAATGTGAACTGCAACTGCAAGAACAGCAGGCAAGAAAGAGAACTGTGAGAAATGCCAGAGACTGAGATACCAAAACCACTATCCTATTTCTAGTCTTCACTGTGCATAAAGAAATGCAAATATTCATCTTCCTGGTAGTCAAATCAATGTGCTTTAAGAATAAGGAAATCATTTTCCTGTCATACCTTAGCAGGGGCTCTGCGACTCATATTCAGAGGCTCTGCACTAATGATAGTCACACATGTACCACTTGGACTCCACAGCCAGTGGTTCTCCTTATCGGCTGTTCCACAGTCTGCCTTCTTTGTGCACCTGACAAAAGGAAACAAAAACCAAAGAAAAGTAATATTATAGCTGGACTCTGCTTTCTCTGAACTAAGCAATAATTTCAGGAATAGAGGCTGAAATTACAACACAAGATGACTACAAATTTGCTTTAATATTGATTAGTGGGGTTGCTATTAAAGATGTTTTAATAGAATAAGTGGTGTAATAATCATTGGTGGTTTGAAACGCCAAAAGCAGGTGCCTACACAATTTTGGACACTACCTGGTATTAGATAACCCAAATCCTTAAAGAAACAGTAATATTTAGCACAGGAACCATTAGGCAATGGAACCATAGCCTGATCTTCTGAAATGAAACTGATTATTCTTCATTGTAATATATAACAACAGCCTGAATGAATGGGCACAGCCTGTTTTTTCTGCAGGTCAAATGGCAGACACCTGTGTGTTGCCAGTGATACTACACAACTCTCGCGAGCGTAAAATGCAACAGAGAACTATTGCTGAGGACATATAAGCTTGTGGAGAGCTTCTGTGAAACCACAGAACTAGAAATGTTACTTTCATAGTGAATATTTTCATGTACTCCTGCCACTATTTAAGACCTCTCCCTGCCAAGGCCCTGTTAGAATTACGGGAAGACAAGAGTGGTTGTGCAGCCTCACAAAAAAAAATGGGAGATTTTCCTAGTTCAAATACAGGAAGAAGAGATACTGCAGTACAGAGGCTGCATACATAGTTACTCAAGCTTTTTGAAGTGTGTGTGTGGACAGCCTCAGGGATATTCTTTCCAGTCTGTGCAAAGTTTAGGAGCAAATGCTGTAGGACCTCTGGTTGCTGCAGCAAAGAACTATTAACTCATCAGGGCTTTTAACACAGTGCAGTTATTACACAGCTCTGTCAAACCTCCTTTAAATAAATCATTTACATACAGAGTCTACATTCACACAACATATCCCTAAAACACAGTACTAAGTGCTGTGTGTAATCATGAGACAGAACTTAAATTTAGAAATTAAGCACTTTTTTCTCCCCATTGGAAATAAATACTAGAAAATGTGAAAATTCATATTTGCCTCTTCTCAGAAACCATTAATATTTTGAAATATTGAGGTCAGTGGTCATATCAGAAACCTGAAGGGAAATCTAAGGAAAATTGCCTTTTTTTATGATATATGGCATAGCTTTCAACTCCCAGAAGTCCAAGAGGAGTTCGAGGTTATATTCCAATCCTCAGGTTTTATCCACAGCAACTGAAACTCTGACTGGGTGACTTACAGTATATTACATAAACCTGCACACACCACATAAGTTTCTCTGCAGTGCTCCATATTATGCTACATCAGGCTGATAGGTAACCTATACCCAATAGTTCACATTTTCAGGCAGGAAGGTAGAAAACTGAAATTCATCTGCATATTATAATTAAACAGCCCCTTTGTTCCAACAGCAAGAAGTTTGAATTACGAATTCCCAACCACTCATGCCAAGGGGTTAATTAACTCAGTAGTCAAAAAGAGAACTGCAAGACCACTCTTCCCTCTCGGCACTCCAATCAATGCAGAGTGCAAAGAGACATTACAGAGCTGTTCAGTACTGTCCTAGTTTACATGTGTTTGAATATTCATTCAGTGAACCTCTGCAGATAGTCAGCCAAATGCCACTTTCAGCTCTCTTACAGGTAGGTGATGGTTCCCTGTAGCTACATGTCTTGATAAATGAAGTTTATATAAAACCAGCGTTTGAGCTACACACTTTATTTCAGACACAGAACAGGTTTTTTCCATTTATGTTCTTTTCTACACTTTCCTATTCTACTTAAAATACATGTTATATTTTGTGAGTTTGAAATGGGCGGCTTTTTTTTTTTTTTTTTTAAATTTTCTGGTAGAACATTTGACCGTACAATTCGAAGAGAGATAAAACATACAGTTAGAAAATGCATAATCATTCTCAGCACCCACAGAAAAGTATCTATTTTCCCAAACTAATCAAATCTTCGGAAGTAAACAGGGACTTTTTTTTTTGTGTTCACAGAGTATTGACATTAATGCCCATGTGATAAAATTAAATCACTATCAGGAGCGTAAGGCTGAGTACAAAGAACTGGCATCGCTGTGCTGAGCAGTAAACCACAGCATATCTCAAAACTTGAGCTATTGCACCACCTGCCCCCGAGCAAGCAGCGGCAGCACTCACCTGCCCTCTCTCACGCACCAGCCGCAGTACGGATCCCTCGCTTGGGCACACTTCTCACAGTCCGAATACTTGTGGCAGTCCTGCACAGGTAACCGATACACCTGGAGAACAAAAAGCAAGGCAAATCACATCATCTGAAGAGGGCACAAGGAGACAGAAATGTCTGTGGGCAGAGCTGTGCAGTGCCATTGCCTGTGGCAGCAGAAGACCCTGTATTATTATCATCAGAGCTCAGCCTTATCTTAACAAACTACATACAAAACCAGAGTCTTTCTGTCGCCCTTAATGAAGCCCAAATTCACACACTTTTTCCTGATTTTTTCCCACTCTAATATTATCTAATCTGTCTTCAATGTTATGTAGGACATTGTTATAATCAAGAATTCCGAGCAAGTCTTACAAAAAGTGAGTTTTCAGTTCCTCCAGTCATGTTACTTCTGGAAATCTGCATTACAGCAGTCACATCAGGACAGAAACTGCATCAACGATGCTCTGAATTCAAGAAACAGCTACTGTAGGACTGATACTTTCAAAAGGCTAACTTGGTGCTGGCTAGATAACTTTTTTAACAGAATATTCTCCCCTCGATATCACTAGCACGCAGCTGAAATTTTTTGGAAATGTACTTTTAGCCAGAAGGCATATCAAAAAGTCTGCAAGTGTGAGAGAGCTGGGGTGTTTCAGATTACTGCAATTCTCCATGTGTGACCCTCCACCATGGAATATATTCACAAAATAAAACGGAAATAATTATGACAGGAAGCAGCAGGGAAAAGAAGATCATCAGATCTCATGTCTCTTTCCCCCAGTACTCAGCCTCTGGTTTTTATTTCCTTTAGTGCTGAGAATAAATATCTCTGGTGCACAGACAGAGTAGACAGCAGACAGCCATTCCTTTTGGCTACACTGCTGAAATGATGCAAGAGGAGAACAGGACATACAATTTCCTGTTGATGACTATGTTTTACTTCTAAAGAGCAAAATAAAGCCTAGCAACAGGAACTCTGAGATGTAGGTTTTCTTATAATCTCATTTAAAACAACTGGCAATTACAAAGCTATTTTAACAGCCTGAGTTTGGCCTTTTCTTCACATTTGGAGAGTTAAGGAAAATGACTCACTTAAGGAAAATGTCAATATTGTACAGTTTTCTTATATTTATTAGCACAGGGGTGTATCTTTTCAGCATTGTCTTCTTTTTAGCTAACTGGAACTGAATTACTGGCACTCTGTTTCACTAACTGGTACCCATGAGTAATTGAATATCCAGTGAATGACTTTTTTTTTTTTTTT